>CM070820.1:3224617-3654617 GCA_036326025.1 Chrosomus eos
GAGAATTCAAGGAAATCACCATTATATTCCCATCATTAGTTCCAGCTCAGTTTAATTGCCAGTCATCATATTAATTTCCTATAATCCTGGAAAATTAATCACTGAAGTTACAGAATTTAAGCTTAGGTGAATTTAGTGCATTTGACTCCAGATGAATATGATAAATAAATATATGCAATTGAAGTGATTTACAGGCGTTTGAGTTTATTGTGGTTCATGGAAGATTTTACAAATCTTGCTGGTTGTAGTTACCGTAATGTTGCCACTTCTGATTAATTTTCAGTTACTGCGGCAACATATTTCCACAGAATTTAATCACCTTTGCTATTAAATATTGTAAATGTTTTTGCTATATTTATCATTATTTGTGTCCATGAACACAAAGGTTTATATGGACACTCATTATAGGCTCTATTAATAATGGGGATGTGTTGCTCATGGTTGTGGAAACCAGTATATATTCTTTTGAAGAACATTTCATTTTCTCAGAGAAAATAATGAGGTCCCACTTTAGGAACAAGTTGTCTAAAATATTGGGTAACGCTTCCTTTTACAGTCCAGTTACCCATTTACATACTCAGTACTTATTTTAGTAATTACTGGGTAATAACTAGGTACTAACCCTGAACCTACCCCTAACCCATGTACTTACCTTATACTAGCCAGTACTTTCTAGGTAAGTACACTGTACTGTACTTTAAAAGGAAGCGTTATAGTTACATAATTCCTGTTACACATGTGTACTTACTGAAGTGAAAAAAAGGGTTGTTACCAATGTCCTGTTACACATTTGTACTTACACATACCATTCCTTGGGTTGTTACATATCTGTAGTTAAATGAATATTACAGCTGTAGATACTATGTACCAATGTGTACTTACACTGTAGTTACATACTTTGTACACATGTAGTTACCATGTAAGTTCACATGTATTGTGGCCACTTAATATAAAGTGGGACCGAAAATGTTGCTGAGCAAGTTATTGAAATGAGTTATGTTTGCAGTTAGTATGTTTCCAGATAGATAAAACGGCTGATTTAATTGCACAGACGTTTGGAGGTGAGTCTATCGCCCCTTGAGTTTCGTACCTCCACAGAAACACAGAAACACAGTTAGTCTTAATAAAGTCAGCACATTTGACACTTTCCCTGCTTTGTTAAACGTGTCGCTTTGTGGCAGAATTACAAACATTCGGCTCTGCTTAGTGTGGATAAAATATTTAATAAAAAGGCTTACTCTGGTGACAAGGACAGAGTGTTATTTAGGAGAAAAATCCATACTCTCCGACTTTTATTTGTGAACATCCGTTAGGCTGACTGGCTCTCTGCGGGTCAGACGCGGGGTGATTTAATTTGGTAATCAATAGATTTGTGTGAGAGCGAGTAAGTAATCTTTATATTGTGGCCTCACTCTCTGATCTGCCCTTGACTTTCCTCTCCGCTCTTCCAGTAAAGCGTGTCCTGATTGACTACGTCTGACTCTTGTGGTTTAGACTCTATTCTAATGAAAAGCACTTTGAAATGCAGAACAAATAGAAAGAGAGGCAGAGAGTTTAAGAGATAGAGAAAAAAATAAGTTTTAGTTGCAGGTCAGCTTAACAATGGTGTGACATCTACTGGTCATATATTCAGTCATGATAACTGTCGGGATAACAGTAAAACGTTTTATTAATGTGAATGGAATGTACATGTACATAGATACTATTATTATTACATATAGACTTGACCAATTGTCCATATATACGGTTTCTTCCTGGTTTTAAATAAGCCAGCTTGGGCATTTCTACTGAACTGTTAGCTGCACATCGACACAAAACCATCAATGGTTGACTTTTTAATGTTGCATTTGTCTTTTAATGCAGTTATAACACTTTCCTAATTTGGCAATAAACCAGTTTTACTGATTTCAATAAAAACTTGAAGCTAATGGGAACGATGGAATTGAACGATGTCTATAATAATACACACTATATTTTTCCAGCACTTCAAATGTTATTTTTAATGTGATGAACACATTATTTGTTCATCCTTCTGAGATTTTCCCCATTTCAAGAACTCAAGTGCACAATAAATCTTTAATTTATTTAAAGTGTTTATGCTTTATTTCACAACGAAAGTGTGGAAACTGATGGTTAAATTTATTTTAGCTGAAAAGGAAACATTGAGGGATGTGTCTTTTTTATATTTTGTTTTACGGTCTGTCTGTGTGACTTCACTTACTGTGGAGTTTGTTGTTGTTTTCTGTGAGTAACGAATTTAAATTTGGTCAACTTATCCTCTTCTTGTCAACTAACAACTGTTGCTAATTACTCCAGACTCGCAGGAAAATGAGCAGTAATCTCAAAGGCTTAAAAATGTCAATTTCATGCTTATAAGGACCCTCCAAAATGCTAAAACATATACAATATGACATATGCTATGATATTTGAATGTTATATTTACAATAACATTTTATCAGAATTTGGAGGTTGGATGTTTGAAAGCCCGTCAAAGGAGAAAGATGTTTTCGTTGTAGTTTTGATGGTGTCTCTTCCAGCATCTGATGACCTGCAAAACCTCGACCTCCTGCATCGAGGCCGTGCTTCACTGTGTCTCTGGAAGATTCCTGTACTATTGATTGATAAAAGATGAAAGACAGACAGAAGGAACAGCAGGTTCTGCCTTTCCTTTCAAAAGCGACGGTTATGATTGAAACAAACAACTTCAAAGGCGTCTCATATATATATATACTACTAGTCCAAGAACTCTGTGTGTCACTAGAGATGCTCAATTTGGACAGTCAAGAAAAAGAATGGAAAAAAAGACTTTATTTGAACTCTGGAGTTGGTTGAGGTTTTGCATTTTCCCTGGACGGTCAGTAGAAGTAATCATTCAGTTGTAGACCAAATCATGCCAGAACGTTTGCTGGAATAATTTATGATCAAACTGAAGTTACACCAGGAGACGCGTCTAACCATCAAAGAGGATCATGGGTCACTTCATCTATGGGTTCACTGAGATTCGGGTAAAACATCAACAATTGAAGCACAGTGAAATGGAACAAAACACAGGTGTCTTGAGATGCGTCTCGAAAAGCTGAGCTTCTTTAAACTTCAGAGTGTCTTAAAAATGTGGAACTCATGGCATGTGTTCACATGGACCAACGCTTAAAAACATAACTATCATAATTCCTCATAGGAATAACAGTGCCTGCCTCGCTCTCTCCTCATCACGCCACCTACTGGCCAGCAGTGTGCACAACATAAAGCCCATGATTTCCAGTAGGTCTCTGTGTCGATTTGCTGTTATCAGAGGTAACTGTATACGTTATGTATTTCAGAAATGTACATATATAAATTACAGTTAGCTAAAAAAGTATTAAACAATTCAATAATTTATGTAAAAAAATGCATCTAAACAAGTTAATAAATTAAAGCAGAAACAATGAAGTCATTAAGGTATGAATACTTTGAAAACTCAGAAAATTAATAATTTAAGAAACAATTTCTCACACTCTAAAAAATGCTGGGTTGTTTTAACCCAACTTTGGCTCAAATATGGACAACCCCAAACGTTGGGTTAAAAATGTGGTAACGCTTACTTTTACAGTCCAGTTACCCATGTAAATACTATGTACTTATTTTAGTAACTACAATTACTGGGTAATAACTAGTACAAACTCTGAACCTACCCCTAAACCTACCCCTGTTCCATGTACTTACCTTATATTAGCCAGTACTTTCTAGGTAAGTACACTGTAAGTACTGTACTGTAAAAGGAAGCATTACCAAAAATGTAATGTAAAAATCTAACCCAACGGTTGGGTTTGTCCATATTTGACCCAAAGTTGGGTTGAAAGAACCTAGCAGTTTTTAGAGTGCATTGTTAACAAATGATTATGACAGAGAATTGTAGCATTGGTGTTTGTTGATTCAGAGTTTTGCACGTATCGGGCATCTGAAGGATTTATAATAATGTTTATGCATCAATTCTGATCATTCTGGTTGCTGTTAAATGTCTGTCAAACTTGTCCATATTTAATAATTTTGCCCATTCTGACTCAATACTCATGACGACCTCTGAATGGGTGTATTCTCTCGAGCACTACGCCTCCCTGTAATTTAGGCTGTTTCCCATTTGGCTAATTAACGTTTTTAAGCACAAAGCTTTCTAACCTCAGTCTGAACTTTTGTTTTGTCTTTGCATGCATATAAAAATGTTTTGTGTGTTATTGGTTTGTCTGTGTTTTGACCCTAGTTCCCTTATGGACATGATCTTTCCTGGTTGGGATTTTTGTCTTGGACTGATTTTGTTTTTGTGCTCTGACCCCTGCCTGGATTTCTCAGAGGATTTTGTTTTGTTTTGGTCTGAGCCTCCATGCTCTGAACTCTCCCTGTTTGAGTCTGTTTACAGCTTGCATTGATTCTTCATATTGTGGACATTGCTTGTCTGTTGTTTTATTTGATTGTTTTCCCAGGTCACATTTCCCTGTGCTCTCATATATTGTTGTATATGCTTCATTTCCCAACTTCATGGATCCTAAACAAAACCCTTTCAGCCTTAAAGGGTCATGAACTTTCAACTTTCAGCTCAAGTCTAGCTCACAATCTTTTTGAAAAATGCAACTTAAATGGGCGTGGATGGCTGTGAGAAGAAGTGAGGGAGTGTGTGTGGTTTGGCCGTCACTGTCATCACCAGTGTCCCATGCATATCGACTGTCACTAAAAAGCAGTAGTAAAACGTGAGGAAATGTTAGATTTTTTTTATAGCTGGCAAAGTTAAAGGGCCCTATCTTGCACCCGGCGCAAATGACTTTTTACACTGACGCATGTATCATTCCTATTTTGCACCTGTGCAAAGCGGGCTTTTCCCTCCACAGACGCACGTCGGTAAACTAGGGAATGAACTTGCGCTCCCTGGGCGGGTCGGTGCAAAAATGAGGCGTGTTTCGGCGCAAACATTCCCTAGTGCTATTTTGCACTTCCAGAAAACAATTCCGCCACTGACCAGAAAAAAACTGGTCTAAAGTCAGTGGCGCGTTGTTCATAATGCTATTTTAAGCGCGCATGCTTGGCCATAATGTAGCGGGTGCACAACGCGCACACACTTTGATTCTCTCATCAACACAGATGCAGCCATTTTTATTTTTGCAAATCATACATTATAACAAGGAAAAATATTACCACACGAGGGAAATCATTGTGGTGTCCATGAAGATGTAAAAAAATGTAGGCCTAAATCTAGCTTACACATTTACCCAAATTTTTCAGGGTAATTGTAGTAATGACGGATCAGACCTGTTTGCCCTGTTTGACGTCTCATTTTAGACTTTTATATAATTATGAGACACCGATGAGTCAACAGTGCACTCCCACGTCACAACCTGTGACGTGCACACGATGAAGATTTTAAACCCGGAAGACGAAAAAAGCGGAAAAAAAAACTCAAATTTAACCATTTTAACCCTACTATTAAATCTAACAGATGCTAACATTGTCTTCAATGGTGTTCAACACACCTACCTCTGTTAAAATCTCAGCAAAAAATTCATGACCCTTTAAGTTACAAATCGAAACACTTCAATTGCTCATCTCCCATTGTTGTTCTAGATGGATTTTGATCAGTTTAGGTGCTAAAAATCACATCCAGCACTTCTTACAGGTGTCACACTTACAGCTTACACAGCCTGAAAATTCACAACATCCTTAAGTTGTTCCAGAAATAGTACAAATTCAATGAAAGAAGTCTCTTCCCCCCGTTCCTTTCCTCTGGTCTGATAAAAACACATGTTTTTAAAATCTTTAATATTTGACTCAAATTGTCAGCAAATGAGAAAACGATTATTCATGCCAGAAAGTGCTGCTTTTATGGAAAAGTGCTTGAATTTTGTGCAATTTTACCATTTCTGTTAGAGAAATGACTTTGCCTCTCACTCATGAATGAGTCAATCACTTGATATAATAAATGCTTCCCTAGAGGCTTACCAAAGTAACTTCCTCTTCTTCTTGCAGCATCTCTTCTCTTCTCTGATGCCGAAGGCGGGGCTTAAACCTGTCACTCACACGAGATTAACCAATAGCAAACCACAACCATCCAATCAATTCCCCACAGACAAAATCAACCCACAGAGGCTTCCTTGTCACCCAAGATTTCTCTATGTGCACCAGTTAAAAAAGTAATTATGGATTCACATAACCTGCTGCCTCTTTTCTACTTTTTCCAAACTAATTTGGCATTTTACAGGCAGTTCCTCTACCCTTTTCCACATGTCCTCAAAAGGGTCTTATGTTTGTACTACTGCAGCATGTCAAGCATGTGTTTCAAGCTCTCGCTAAAGCAACTGGAGCATGGATTTAGAAGTATCCTGTTGAAGGTTACCACTTTAAAAAAATAAAGGTTCTTTATTGGCATTGATGATATGAAGAACCTTTAACATCCATGGAACTTTTCCATTCCACAAAAAGTTCTTTATAGTGGAAGAGGGTTCTTAAAGGATTAGTTTACTTTAAAAAAAAAACTTTTGCGGATAATTTACTCACACCCCATGTCATCCAAGATGTCCATGTCTATCTTTCTTCAGTCGAAAAGAAATTAAGGTTTTTGATGAAAACATTCCAGGATTTTTCTCCATATAATGGACTTCAATGGGACCCAAATGGTTCAAGGTCCAAATGACAGTTTCAGTGCAGCTTCAAAGGGCTTTAAACGACACCAGACGATGAATAAGGGTCTTATCTAGCCAAACCATCGCTCATTTAAAAAATAAATAAAAAAGTTTAAGTTTTATAAGCACAAATGCTCGCCTTGCTCTGTTCTAGTGATGGGTCATTCATGAACGATCCGTTCATTGCGTCTGTCACGTGACAAATGAATGAAAGACTCGGAAGGTAAATTAATTATTTATGTTCCCTGTAAATTATTTTTGACTGCATTATAATGATTTCTTTATTCAGAATATGATCAAGATTGCATAGGTGGATGTGTTCGGGGAATTTGGCGATTAGAAGTATAACGTTTAAAGCCACTTGAACAAAATGACTCGAAAAAAGATTTGTTCATTTTGATGAACGAGTTCGAACAGGAGAGTCTCAACGTAATTGCGTATTACCTGATGTGCAGCACAGAACAGAGCAAGGCGAGCATTTGTGCTTATAAAACTTAAACTTTTTATTTATTTTTGAAATTAGCAATTTGGAACCTTTTTTTTAAGAGTATTTTGTGTCAAAAACTTAAATTTAACATTACTTCAACCACTCGGAAACTATAGACTGTTAAAGATAAGGTTTTGTCAACATCTACAAAAAACATATTTACACTGCAAAGGTTGAAATGGCATTCATGTTTATTAAACAAAGTGTTTAATGCTGCTCAGAGGTGGCAAACATGTATTTACAAAGCAATTTCATAATGTAAATTGGGCAGCTTCCAAACTGGAAAAGCCAGTTGTGGATGTGAAAACTGATTCTGAGCCAACTGAAAAATAGAAATGTCTTTGCTTACTGAGTACTCTAGAATATTGTACTTTTACCAAGAATCATATTCTTCCCGTTGCCTGTTTGTGTCTTGAGGAAAGTCTTGATATGAGGCTGGACTGGTCCATTAGATCTAGTATATATAAGCATATAGAAATGAAATAAGTTACACATTCAATGCACTTTGTTTCAAAGGGCCGACATTATAATAAGGCAGAGGCTATTTACACTCAGTGAAACTAGCAGTATTTTCCTTTCACTAAGTGTAAATAGTAGTTAGATGCTCTTTATACTTAGTGCAAATATGGTAGATATTTGAACCTTAAACATTGTTGGGTGGAGTTAGTGTAAATAGCCTTTTCCAACTAGTTGGGCTTTTTGCACTTAGTGTAAATATACACTCTATAATTATAATGACACTCAATTAGCATCAGGTTTTTGAAGACATCTGTGATTATTGACTATTGCACATGAATAATGAAAACATGAAGGTGGGTGAAAAGTATTCACTTTTACAGTCGCCACATGGATATGAATTAACCACAGATCATGATTTTTCTTTAGTTTGATTTGATTTGGTAGAAAATAGTTATTTAGATTATTAAAATGTTCTTTACACTAAGAAAAAAATGTGCTTTGAGCAAAATAAAATAAAAATAATAATAATTATTGATGTCACTGGTGTTTATCTGCATTTTACAACAGCTATGGAACTTTTGGTTTTATAATGATTTACTGTGCATTCAGGATATATCTCATATACTGATATGAATTAAAGTGTTACTTGCTATTGATGTTTCTTGTAGAAATCTCAATTAAATAGATGAAGTGTTTGGAGAGGGAATTTAATTGGTGGCTAATTACACTTCATTGTCAAGAACATGAAACTCCCATAACAATCACTGCATGCTTTTCAATATGTCTCTCATTGTCACATGAGAGATAGAATATAACTATAATAAGACACACAGGTGGATAACAATATGCTGGCATTTACTCAACTATCATTTCAATTTAAATCAAAGATGATCAGCTGTTTCTCTTTTTTCCACACACACACACACACACACACACACACACACACACACACACACACACACACACACACACACACACACACACACACACACACACACACACACACACACACCAACATCTGCATGTCAGAGCAATCAAATCTTTCATATTATTACATTATACTGTTTTGTATTGCCCTTGCATGCAATGACAGTTTTTACACCGTTGGGGTCAAACAAACAAACAAACACACACACACACACACAAACAAACAAACAAACACAAACAAACAAACAAACTTGTCCGTCTGATGACAATGTTTACACAGTTTTGTGTAATCTGTTTTCATGATATTTTAATGACCCTGTTTGTTAGCTTTCTAAATTTTTAGTCGATATGAAGTTTTTCTATTCTGGAAAATGGATTAAAATATTTAGGAATGCATGGAAAAATGTATCAGGCCAATAAAATGCAGTCAGGAATGAGAAACCTGTATCTAACTTAAAAAAAAATAGCTAATGAATCATATTTCATGGTTGTGTCTATAAATGTAATTTGTTGAAAGCTAATCTTTTTTCTGAAGAAGATGACACCTTGCACATAAAGATAGCGCATTGTTTTAGAATTGTACTGTCAAAAAAATCAAAATATGTGAAAAAAAAATATTTTAGCTTCAGGTTCTAAAGGGTTAATAAAGACTTTTGCTTTTAAAACAACAACAACAACATGCAAGAGCTCTTCAATATATTCCTTGCAAAATGTTTCAATTAGAAATATAATGATTCTAACTCACCAGCAACACACCTGATGTTTTACACCGATCTCTGCTTGTATTTCAGGGATAATAACTTCATCAAGGATTTCCCGCAGCTGGCGGACGGGTTAATGGTGATTCCTCTGCCGGTGGAAGAACAGTGTCGGGGAGTTTTGTCCGAGCCTCTGCCGAACCTGCAGCTTCTCTCAGGTGAATCTTCATGGTCGACTCATTCATCACGTCCTCTGAGGGATCCCTGCTTTAAAGCCTCAGACTTTCCTCTGAGGTCCACTTATAATGTCACAAGCTAGTTATATAAACAACGTGTGAGATACAATTGTTAAGAGAAGATGTCTGTGACTCCTTTTTAGGCCTATTAATTCATGCAGGCTTGGCATCTCTAGTTTTTAATAAGATGGATGGCGAAAACAAACAAGACTGAATGTGATTAATTATACAGTTCTAAAACAGATGGCGTCTGTATTGCTGTCATTTTTACAACTCTGATTTGCACAGATTGGGAAAAAAGGTTAAAGTCAGCATGAGTTGCGATCGTCTTTTCTTCCTTATTGTGAAGTTTATCCGAATTAAGCGGCTTTTGGAACAAGAACACAAATGTGGGCGGGGCTTGATTTTGTCTGTGGGGAATTGATTGGATGGTTGTGGTTTGCTATTGGTTGATCTCGTGTGAGTGACAGGTTTAAGCCCCGCCTTCGGCATCAGAGAAGAGAAGAGATGCTGCAAGAAGAAGAGGAAGTTACTTTGGTAAAACTTCACTTGAAGGGGTGTTCATAAGACTGACATGACACCTTCATAACCATGTTATGAATATGAAGGAGCTTTTATGCATGTTTATGACAACTGTCATTAAGTGTCATTTGCTCAATTATGACATTTTGAGTGCAAATATGACATTGTTTAAGATGTCTTTGTTATGACATCTTGACATAAACCAATACATCATAACCTGTCAGTGTCTTTGCCTTGACAGCTTGACATTAGTAAAAGTTAAACTGTCATGTTAAGGTTTTGACATTGGCTGTCATGAGGCCATTATAACTGTGTCATTAATATTTTTCGTGACCTCAACTACAGTGGTACAAATTGAATTTGTCATTAAAAAGTTATAATGGCTTCATGACAGCCAATGTCAAAACCAACACCTGACAGTTTAATGTAATGTTAACCAATAAAGCTAAGTGGTTTCTTAAGTTTGATAATAAATCTGCTATGTCATGTTTATGACAGGTTGTGTTGTCTTAGTAATGTCAAGTTGTCATGACAAAAGACACCGACAGGTTATGATGTATTGGTTTATGTCAAGGTGTCATAACAAAGATATCTCAAACAATGTCATATTTGCATTCAAAATGTCAGAATTGAGTGAATGACACTTAATGACAGTTGTCACAAACATCCTTCATATTCATAACATGTGTTATGTCATGGTTATGAAGGCATCATGTTAGTCTTATGCACACCCCTTCAAGTAAAGTGTTACCGTTACTTTGAATCAAGATTACGAGGAATATGAGTCTAAAACAATAATGATGTGTAGCTAAATCCTGCAATATTCCCAGAATGATCTCATGAAATAGCGTATGTATAACACGCCAATTCGTATTTCCATTTTTGGCGTGCTATCAACACGCATAATCGACTTTCAGCGTGTTTATGAACGCCGTTGACTTAACGTTACATTACTGTATATATAAATATATGACCTACCCCAACCCCGTCCCTAAACCTACCCGTCACTGGGGTTAATACCATTAATAAGTGTCCCCCTACCATCCTAGGACAAAGAATATCGCTCGCCAGATAGATCTAGGTTTTTCTTCGTTTCGCTCGGACATTTAACGGCGTGTACATACACACGGAATCACTCGGACATTTAACGGCGTAGATATACACGCATACACGCGGATTGCTCAAAATGCGTATAGATAACACGCCACTTGACTTGAAAGTGGCGTGTATGTTTACGCAAAAGTCATGATGTCATCCATAAAACAATAAGAATTGTCAATGTTGATGTCATGGTGACTTTAAAAACATGGATGTGTAAAGGTTTATTTGTGTCCTTTCCTCACGCTCTTTTTCTCCCTGGGTAAATGATTTAGTAAATTCCTGTTTTTCATGATAAATCCCCTGGAGCATGGCGTGAGGATCTGACAGTAATCAGCTCAGTGGACGGCTGCTCTCTGTCTCAATGACTATGAGAGAGGAAAACCAGCGGTGCAGAAAGCTTTCATTTCCCCCCTCATATCACTGTTGATCACAACTCCCAATTCAGAGCTGTCTTTTCATTTATTTGTTTTCACTCCATTTCTTTCAAACGTGGACTCCGATGACAAGTGGCTAATTCAATAACAGCTTGTCTCTTCCAGGACTGAGAGTGGAGAGTTGTTAATGCTGATTACGGCTCAGTTTTTGCTGCATCTGTTCCTAATGAGATTTAAACTATTATTGCGTCTGTCAGCATGTGAAGATAGAAGTGTAATATGGCTGATGCGATGTTTTAAGGGTGCTGGCTGCTGTCATCTCACACCAAACAAATAGGATAAGTCAAGTCACCTTTATTTATATAGCGCTTTTTACAATAAGACAGTTAAAGGACAACTCTGGCGCAAAATGAACCTTTGGTCTAATAACACATTGGTACCGAGTCGACTGTTCTCTGGGATTTGTTTTCATGATAATCGAATGTAAAGAGTTTTATCTCTAAAAACTGTTTAGCTTATAACGCTAGTATATAGGGCATGGGCGTAGATTACGCGTTTTTTTTATAAAATGTAAATTCGACCCCCGCACCTTTTCATAGGGCAAATGTGTCTATGACAAGCTGAGGTTTTCGCGGGTGTGTATAGCCTGCCCTATATCGAGATTTAAAATCCAAAGAGTCAAGGATAGTCTATCTACATACGTGACTTAGTTTCACGCTTCCATGGTAATCAGTCACTCGTGCATTAGTTTACGACACGCTCATACTCGCACCCCCGCCAAATCCATCAGTTTCATAGAGTTCAAAACGGCAAAAAAAACTCTTCACTCCTTTTTCACGAAAAAGTCAAGCACTGTTAGTAATGGTATACATATACATCACCAAGATGGCGCCGCGGATGGCTGCCTCGGTGCGGAGCTCTCCAGTTATTGTGTTGTTTTTGTTTGTTTGTCCTGTGTTTAGTCATTATTTTCCTATCAGCTTCACCAAAGACGAACTACTGGACATTAGGAAACACACACCAGATAACTTTTCTACAGTTTTTGATAATTCAGACGTTTTGCTGGACATTCTCGTCGGAGGGGCAGCGCTGTTGTTCAAACGCGCGCTCAAACGCAAACGAGGAAAGCGAGCGGGCGCGCTGGTGAAACTCCGCGAGCGCGGCCTGCGCACTGCACTCCCTAGTATTCATCTTGCGAATCTCCGATCCCTTCCTAACAAAATGGACGAACTTCTCCTCCTCACCCGGATTAACAAGGATTTTTTAAACTCTGCTGCTCTGTGCTTCACTGAAACCTGGCTAAGTGAAGCCATACCGGACAACGCAATACATCTGCCGGGCTTCCAGCTGTTCCGAGCGGATCGCATCACGGAGCTAACGGGGAAAACGAGAGGTGGTGGATTGTGTTTCTACATTAACGAGAGTTGGTGTTCAGATGTAACAACACTGAAGAAGATGTGCTCTCCTAATTTAGAGGCGATCTTCATAAACTGTAAACCTTTCTACTCGCCACGGGAGTTTTCCTCTTTCATTCTCGTGAATGTTTACATCCCTCCAGACGCGTGCGTGAGCGCGGCACTACAACAGCTGGCTGAACAAATAGCCGAAACGGAACAAAGGTACCCAGACTCTCTTTTAATAATTCTAGGGGATTTTAACAAAGCAAATCTTTCCCGTGAACTTCCAAAATACAGACAGCACGTTACATGTCCCACAAGAGACAGTAATATACTGGACCACTGTTACACCACAATAAAGAATGCGTATCACTCCGTTCCACGAGCAGCTTTGGGGCTCTCTGATCACTGTTTGGTTCATCTTATACCGACCTACAGGCAGAAACTGAAATCAGCTAAACCTGTAATAAGGACTGTAAAAAGATGGACTAATGAAGCAGAGCAGGATCTACAGGCCTGCTTCGATTGCACTGATTGGACTGTTTTTGAAGCTGCTACCAACGATCTGGATGAGCTCACAGATACTGTTACATCATATATCAGTTTCTGTGAGGATACATGCATTCCTACCAGGACATTCTTATCATTCACCAATGATAAACCATGGTTTACTGGGAAACTCAAACAGCTTCGTCATACCAAAGAGGATGCTCACAAAAGTGGGGATAAAATCTTGTATAACCATGCCAAGAACAGACTGACAAAGGAGATCAGAGTTGCTAAAAGAGCCTACTCTGAAAAGCTGAAAAACCAGTTTTCATCCAACGACCCATCATCAGTCTGGAATGGCCTGAAGAACATCACCAATTACAAGTCACCATCCTCCCGATCTGTGGACAATCCACACCTGGCTGATGATTTAAACTCATTTTACTGCAGGTTTGAAAAGCCCTCATTCACACCTCTCACCGGCTCTGACCTGCAGTTCACACATCCACCATCACCTCCTACACCCCCTCCTCTCCCCCCTCCTGCCATCCAACCTGAGCTTAAGGTCTGTGTGGAGGACGTGAGCCGAGTCTTCAAAAAACAGAAGACTAGGAAAGCCTCAGGCCCAGACGGCATCTCGTCTGCTTGTCTAAAAGCCTGCGCTGACCAACTGGCCCCGGTCTTCACGCAGATCTTCAACAGATCATTGGAGCAATGTGAAGTTCCCTGCTGCTTCAAACGCTCCACTATCATTCCGGTCCCCAAAAAAACCAAAATCACTGGACTTAATGACTACAGACCTGTCGCTCTCACGTCCGTGGTCATGAAGTCGTTTGAAAGACTGGTGTTGGCCCACCTGAAGGACATCACTGGACCCCTGCTGGATCCTTTTCAGTTTGCTTACAGAGCAAACAGGTCTGTGGATGATGCAGTCAACATGGGACTGCATTATATCCTGCAACATCTCGACAGACCTGGGACTTATGCAAGGATCCTCTTTGTGGACTTCAGTTCGGCCTTCAATACCATCATGCCTGATCTACTCACAGACAAACTGACCCAGCTCTCCATTCCATCCTCGATCTGTCAGTGGATCTCCAGCTTCCTGACGGACCGGCAGCAGCTCGTGAGACTGGGGAAACACACATCCAGGACTCTCACCACCAGCACTGGCGCCCCCCAAGGGTGCGTTCTCTCCCCACTGCTCTTCTCCCTGTACACTAACGACTGCACTTCTAAAGACCCCACTGTCAAGCTCCTGAAATTTGCAGACGACACCACTGTCATCGGTCTCATCCGAAACGGTGACGAGTCTGCTTACAGACTGGAGGTTGAACAGCTGGCTGTCTGGTGCAGTTATAACAACCTTGAGCTGAACACGCTCAAAACAGTGGAGATGACCGTGGACTTCAGGAGGAACAGCCCAGCACTCCCCCCACTCACCATCATGAACAGCACTGTGGAAGCAGTGGAGTCATTCAGGTTCCTGGGCACTATCATCTCTCAGGACCTGAAGTGGGACAATCACATTGACTCCATTGTGAAAAAGGCCCATCAGAGACTGTATTTCCTTCGCCAGCTGAGGAAGTTCAACCTGCCACAGGAGCTGCTGATTCAGTTCTACTCAGCCGTCATCGAGTCTGTCCTATGCACTTCCATCACTGTCTGGTTTGGTTCAGCTACCAAATCAGACATCATGAGACTACAGCGGACAGTCCGGACTGCAGAGAGGATCATTGGTGCCCCCCTGCCAACCCTCCAGGACCTGTACTCTTCCAGAGTGAGGAAGAGAGCAGGTAAAATCATCACAGACTCCACTCACCCTGGACACCACCTGTTTGAACTGTTACCGTCAAGACGGAGACTCAGATCACTGGCCACAAGAACATCTCGGCACAGGAACAGTTTCTTCCCACAGGCCATTTCCCTCCTGAACAGTTAACATATCTCCCAAGGCATATGCCTTTAAGTGCAATACCCCCACTGTTTAGTGCAATATCTCCTAAACTCAGGTTATTTATATTTATATTTATTCATACTATTCAAAATACTGTATATATGTTCATAATCCGAAAATGTTTATTCTGACTAAACCCAACCGTGGCCTTATATTTTATATTTTATAGTATTTTCATATATATATATATATATATATATATATATATATATTTTTTTTTTATAATTTTATTTTTAGATTTTGTATTACTGTTTCTTGTTGTATTTGTATCTGTATATGTGCACTGGAAGCTTCAGTACCAAAGAAAATTCCTTGTGTGTGCAAGCACACTTGGCAATAAAGCTCTTTCTGATTCTGATTTCTGATTCTGATCTGAATTGTGTTGCACAATGATGAATAACTATGCCTATTTCTCTTGTTGAATAAATAACAAGTTTTACAAGGGGGAGGGAAGGGTAACGTATTTGATTAAAGATTATAAGGGTACATGAATTGAAAAAAACTAATGAAGTGCACAGATAAATCATTTATAATAAACACAATATTACATATAAAAATACGAATGGTAAAATTTGATTTCATGACGACTTTAATGTGGCTATTTGGGGGCCCCTAGGTAGCTCGGGGCCCCAGGCAATTGCCAACCTTTGCCTAATGGTAAAGTCCGCCCCTGCTTGTTATAAAATTACAATTTATATCCCACTTAAAGATCCCTGTGTGCACATTTGAATGTGGTTTTCTAGCCATTCAAGAATTAATGTCGGCAGTTGCGTGTTGTTTTCTGTGCTGAGCTCATCCAGAGCGTGTGCACATATAAACAAAATTATGCCAAAATATCCTAGTAAACACAGTCGGTTATGTCTTAAGTGTACGTAAACAGTTGAGAAAGTAAATGCATGTGTAACAGTATATTGGATCCATGCATTAGGTCTTAAAGTGACAGCAGCCTAATAAATCATTACTGTTAATCAAAGAACAAAAGAAAAAGAAAATCACTCACTAATCTTGACTGAATAACTTTTGTAGCTTTAATAAGAATTCATCGATATTTTATTTATAAAAATAAAAAAAATTCAGTTATTCTATATTTGATTTCAATTTCTGAACTTTGTTCATAGTATGTATTTGTGCTTTTGCTAATTTGCTTATTTGTTATTATTGTATTACTGACTGCACACTTGTCTTTGCATACTTGTCTTTAATAATGTTTGGAATAAAAATGAGTTAGTCTAGATTATTAGTTAGTTGTTCTTTAGGGTGCTGGTTTTTGTTTAGGGTTAGGGTTTAAACAGAGTAATGAATATAACAAAGAATGTTTGACTTTTTTTTACCATATTAGAATCAAAACAGAGAGTTGATAAAAATCGGAATCTATAATCAGAATCAGAATTGATACAAATTCAACCCATCTATTGCATGCTTTTTAAAAGTTCACTTAAGTGTATTAAGAAACAGATTCTCTTTAAGTTCACTTAAGTGGCCTTTTATTTAATCAATATATAATTCAATTCAATTCACATTTAGCGCTTTTCACATTACACATCGTTTCAAAGCAGCTTTACAGACAATTCATGAGTCTAAATTACAATGTAGTGATCTGTTATCAGAGGAAACTGTCTTCGTTATATATTTCAGAAGTTAACATATACAAATCACAGTCAGCTAAAATAAACAATGCTATAATTTAAGGAAATAAAAAATGGCCTCATTGAAATCAATACATGTTTGTTAACAAATAATTCTAACATATAGAGAATAATCTGCAAGTACAGTTTAAAGATGTGAAGTACACTTCGTCAAGTGTACATTACTGTACATACAATTAAGCACACTACTTTTTCAATAGGGACTCAATGAAGGATTCTGCTGTTCAGTAAATACCTCCTTGAGGAAGACCACTTTGATTCTCATGGAAACAGTCTATGTCTGAAATGTAGCTTTTTAAGTTGCAGAAGCGGGACATTAATCAACATCATATATGTTTGTTACAGGAGATGCCCAGTTCAGTGAAGCCATGGGATATCCCATGATGCAACAGTGGAGAGTGCGGAGTAACCTGTATAGAGTGAAGCTTAGTGCCATCACCTTGTCCACAGGTACCATAAACAGACAAACAACACACCTATGAATACTATTCCTTAATATGTGTGTGTGTGTGTGTGTGTGTGTGTGTGTGTGTGTGTGTGTGTGTGTGTGTGTGTGTGTGTGTGTGTGTGTGTGTGTGTGTGTGTGTGTGTGTGTGTGTGTGTGTGTGTGTGTGTATGTGTGTGTGTGTGTGTGTGTGTGTTCAGTGCATGTATACTTAAAAGCAAAAATGACATCAAAGGGTTAATTCTCATTCCAAATGCATGTGACTTTTATTAGACAGGACACATAGATATTTTGAGAAACATTCACGTGTTTTGTTTTACATATTTTACACATTTACTGCACGCATTATTATGCAATCATGGAAAAAAATGTTTGAGTGTTTTTTTATATATAAAATAGACTCAAATGAACTTTTTTTTTTTTTTTTGGGGGGGGGGGGTTACTTTTTGGTGCGTTGCCATATGGCAACATTGTGCAACAATGGAACAGTTTTCTCCCCCAAAATGACATGGAATTCATATATGATTACAGACATGTCTTATAAAAATTAAATTATTTTTACTATTTAAAATGTTTTCAAGAGCTTTGTGTACAAAATATGAAACTAATTTTCAGTCATTATTTCAACAACATTTACAAAACATCTGGCGTAAACTCATAAGAACTGTTTTTGTGCCTTTGCGTGTGCATGTTTGTGTGCGTGTGTGTGTGCGTGAGTGTGTGTGTGTGTGTGTGTGTGCGTGTGTGTGTGTGTGTGCACATGTGCATGGGGACTGCACAGCGACTTGTGTATGCGGTTATTTTTTGTTCACCATACAGATTTTGGAATGACAAAAACTTCAAATCTACTTGATCTACTTTACACCTTTCCCAAACATCAGCTCAACACTGTGCATTTTCTAAACAAAATTTGCGTATACATATTTTACTTTTATTCTTTACTTTTACTTTACTTTATAAATATATACAAATATATATAAATTTATGAGTAGAATACAACCATCCAACTATTTCAGTGCATCCATACAAAGCTACTCTGCATTAGCATGGGCAAAATATTGTTCCATTACTGCACAATGTTGCCATATGGCAACATACCTTTTTTTTTAATAAAAAGGTAATAGTACTATCAAAACAATGTGACAATGATTGATAAAAGATTAGAACTTACCCCAGATGCTTGACATATTTTTTAAATTCTGAAGAAATATGAAAAATTGAGGAAAATAAACACATATTCATGAGCACTTCTTCAGCAACTGCAGTCATCAAAAGTGTGTGAAAATGACAGTTTAAGGGTGTGTGTAGTGTCATGTGATGTCATCAAAGCATATCATTGGGTACCACCAGGTTCTACCATGAATTTAAGATTAATATGAGCTTATGTTTATTTTCACATTTCAAGAAATGTCCAAAGAAAGGGTATGTTGCCATATGGCAACACTGTGACGTAGAGGGATATTTATGCATGGTCAATAACTCATGGGTCCAGCTTTAGAGGGTTATGAAATGTACTTTCAGATCTCTTTTCTGGAGTTTAGCTTATGAACTTGTTTGCATCAAAAAAGTATTTGTAAAAAAAAAAAAAAAAGAAGATTGACAAGCAAGCAATATTTGACAATCATTAATCAAAGATGTTCTCACCATAGGACATTCATTGTTTGTGTATGTGTGGTGGTGCTTTGGTCAGATTTTTCGAAGGTGCTGAAATCCCTGACGGCAGACAGCACACGGGAGGAGTTGCTGGCCTTCATTCAGCAGTACGGCAGTCACTACATCTCTGAGGCGCTGTATGGTTCTGAACTCACCTGCAACATCTACTTCCCCAGCAAGAAGTCCCAGCAACAGCTCTGGCTCCAGTACCAGAAAGGTAAGAGAAGGGAAGGATGGGTATCCTCAGACAAATAAAACTAAATAAATAAACTATTTCATTGTGTAGGATGTGTGCTTTTACACTCCTGGGTAGGCTTGCATTAGCCATTCGCAAGTACTTACTTAACCTAGAACATAAAGTCCACACTAGGGCTTAGTAAGTACTATGATCACTGTAAAAAAAATGCTGCAAAAAAAAAAAAAAAAAAAACACATTTTGACAGTAACATGCTGTTTTCCATTAAAACAGTGTAAGGGGTATACAGTCAAAGACCCAGAACCAGAAATGAAGAATGAAGACCCGGAGTCAGAATTATAAAAAAGAAAAGAAAAGTTTTACTGAAGATAGTTTGCAGTTTCATCAGCAGAAGTCAGCTTCAATACTCACACAGGAGTTCGTAGGCCGCCTCGCTTACAGTTACAAAGATCACAGCAGTTATACCCTTTTTCAAGGTCTAAGCTACGTCAATGCTTACAGGTTGAATGATTCTCATTGGCTAAGAAATAGATAAACACAGTAATTTTCCACACATATACAGATAGACGGAAGCGTATCTCCATCGATTATGCAGCTGACACATTCGGACCCACGTCATGACCTTCCAGGTCGCAGATTTGGGTTGTTGAGCGCCAGCATGTCTCGAACAACAATTCACTCAATCTCCAGTAATGCCAGTGATTCCTTAACCTGTAACCAAGAAGACTAACACACACACCGACACACAGCTTTTCCAAGGTTGGATTTGGCCAGGCTCTAACTATAAACATGAGAGTCCTCTCAAAACAACAAGATAATGCGTTCTTTCTCTCAACTTTAGTCTAACTGGAAAGTAAGGCTTTAACAAAGAAATGGTCCCTTAAACTATTGGCTTCAATGACCCCTATATGTTTTAACACGTTGAAGACCTTTCTCAAACACAAAACAAGTCCCTATTTAATTTCTGGAAGCCGGGATAAATAAGCAAGCACTTTTACTGCATTCAGATATCACATGCAGACATTAAAGAATACATGAAAAGAATATTTCAGTAATTATACTGGTAACTTCTATAACAAAGTAAAATCTCACAAGCCTAGAGAAATCATTCAACTCATTTAATATTTAGAAAGAAAAATATTGATTAATACCTTGATTATAATTACTCATCATTACATATACATTGAAGCAGCAGTGGATTTCAATCCCTATTTCCCCCCCCCCCCCCCCCCCCCCTCCCTTCAACAGCAATATGCCGTAGAAAAAAAAATGCATTAAAAGACAGTAAACTTTTGCATAAAAAGTTTACTATGCATAAAAAATGCATAAATAAGACATTTTTTGGGCTGTTTTTTACAGCATTTTTTTACAGTGATACTGTACTTAATTCAATAGCACCATTTGTTCTTACCACAGAACGCAGATAATATCATAAGCTCGCTGTTAAGTAATCTCTTTAAAAATGTAAATGATTGTAATAACAGTATTATCATATGTTTAAAGGATTACATTCTGTGGTGTTAAACAAGAGCTTATTGATGCATATTGATTATTGTCTGCTATTTTATAACAACTGTTACTCATATTCAGAGGCTTCCCTAAATATTAAGGTTAGAGTTGTGTTTAATGGTGCAATTCAAAAATATTCAGTAGTGCATAAGTTATAACTTGTGCTTAAACTTGACTTCTGCAACCGGTCCTGCTCTGTGTTGAAAGTCAGATATTACACTAGTGGATTCTGGACAAAATTAGTTCATGTTCATTCAGCATATATGACCTCTGAGTCAACACCCACCTCTGAGACAGCAAATACAAATGCAGACAGCCTACAGGTCGATACAGAGGCAATAAACCAGGCCTAGCCAACATTAGTGGTTATTTAAAGCTGTAGTACTGAAGATTGCTTGGTTCTCCTTGCTTTACCAATTTGATTATATAATAATTGCTTCAATGGATAGGCTAACTCAAAAATGCATTTGACAAATAACCCATCTAGTGGCTAAAAAAAACTGCATGCATTTTGCAGAAGAACATTGTTTTGGTTGTGCTTTGGTCTGCGTGAATTTTGCAGATGAATATTACCCTTCACAATAAATGCTTTAGAATGAACTCGGTTAGATATATAAATGTGGCACTTAATTTGTTCAATAAAAAATAAAAATTACTTGTTGAGTAATAAAAACGCCCTCTCTGCGTCGCTTTTACAACATTTCAAACCCCTGGTTCTCACAATCTCTAAAAAAGCCAAGGCAATGTTCATTCTTGTTTTATTGCAAGCTTTGTCGCTTTCTGTTTTACCAGCATACTCTCCTGTGTTCGGATTTAGTTTAAAACAGGTCATTTAGTGGCTCTATGTCAACGTTTCTGCCACTCTCACACCAGATACACGACAAAGCGAAATAATCTTCTCTATTCACGGATATGACGAGACACATAAATAAACCATCCTGTCTGGTCTAAAATATTAACACTTATAGATTACCATATTGAATCAATCATGGTAAGACAAAAACATGTTTTGGAAGAAGGGTTGATGATGTATTGGCTAATAATTTAGATTTAGTTCATTTTGAACAGTACAAAAAAAGTAACATATAGTGTACATTTAAAAAAATAAATGTTTTTAAGAGTTTTAACATCGGACCGGCTTTCCAGAGATCATGACAACTCAAGAGACTACATAGGATTTAAAACCAACCCCAAAAAATAGAAATCATTATTCTGAATGTTTAGTTTTTTTCCAACAAGTCAAACCAACAGTGGAAGACAGTAAACTGTGCGAGACATTATTTATGGATATCTTTTTATTTTTGTTATGTCTTTGCTTTTCTCAGCCACTAGAGGCCAAATCCTCCATACTTTAATTGTTTTCAAATGCATCTTTTGAAACTAGTCAGTGATTAGTTGTGCAGCGAGTCTTTGAGTGTGACGACGTCTTAAAGGATTAGTTCACTTTTAAAAAAAACTTTAGCTGATAATTGACTCACCCCATGTCATCCAAGATGTCCATGTATTTCTTTCTTCAGTCGAAAAGAAATTAAGGTTTTTGATGAAAACATTCCAGGATTTTTCTCCATATAATGGACTTCAATGGGACCCAAACGGTTCAAGGTCCAAATGAGTTTCAGTGCAGCTTCAAAGGGCTTTAAACGACACCAGACGATGAATAAGGGTTTTATCTAGCCAAACCATCGCTCATTTCAAAAATAAATAAAAAAAGTTTGTTTTATAAGCACAAATGCTCGCCTTGCTCTGTTCTGTGCTGCGGGTTCATGTGACGTCACGTAATACGCAATTACATTGAAAAGGTCACGAACGAACGTCGCGAACGTGCATCATCACGCGATGGTTTCGCTAGATAAGACGAAATGAACATCGTCTGGTGTCGTTTAAAGCCCTTTGAAGCTGCACTGAAACTGTCATTTGGACCTTGAACCGTTTGGGTCCCATTGAAGTCCATTATATGCAGAAAAATCCTGGAATGTTTTCATCAAAAACCTTAATTCCTTTTTGACTGATGAACTAGGCCAGGGATTTTCAAGCTGGAACACCATTCCTGTGAAATCTCATTCATGTCTGCTTACACAAACCTACTGTTTTGACGATACACATAAAAGCTGCTACCGTTTGTGAGCAGTTTTTCTCTTCATGCGAGTGATGCTGTGATGTCAGATGTACAGATCATCTTCATATGGTGTAATTGTGGACGTGTGACAGCTGGAACATTTTAAATAACTCAGAAATATGTTTATAACCTATTTTCCAAACACTGTATTCCACAGAATTGTTTAAAATGCATTAATTTGCTTTTAAACATGATTAAAAGTGTCCAACAGTTCACCTGGTAATGGCTTATTTTTCAGTAAAATGAAGGCAAATATCTTTAATACAATAGAAGTAAAAAGAAGAAAAGAAAAAAAAGACACTCTCGCATGTTTCTTTTATTGCACACAATTGGTCATGAACATTACAAACACAAATTCGGGACTTATTTCACTGACACCAACATCAATGCTTGAACATGATTATGTTTAGATGAATTATGAAACCAATATGTCCATTCAGAATCTCCTGCCATAAACTTTGACAAAAGCACAACAGTTTAAGAAAATACTCTTTGTTTAGGCCTTACTATAACTGATATGACCTTGTTATGATGTTAAATACCCAGAAAAGGGCAACTTTGCAGACGATTTACATATTTACTATCACTTGTTCATGATTTGTTGCACATTATGCTTTGACAACCAACAAGAAACAAGAAACACTCACTCATGATGATGGTCTTCTATTGTACATGTACAGAATGACAAACAATATGTATTGCATTGTGGATTTAGGTTTGTACATGTACTAAAAGTAAAAATAAGTAACAAAACCCCTGGGCCCCATTCTTCATATATTGCTTTATACGTATAAGATAATGATGCTTAACAGATTTTTTAATAGTGATAATTGCTATTTAGCTCCTCTTTTTTATTGTGCAAATTTGATTACCGTTAAAGATTCTGTGCTCCTATTTATTTATTGGAAAAGCTCCATGTATTAATGCTTAATACTAAGAAATAAATCAATTGGTCAATGACTAAGCAAGGAAATGGAATAAATACTACTAAATTATTACTAATTGACATTTATATTAAGTGAGAGCCATTAAAAAGGATGAGCACAATTCCTAACACAAGTCAAAACACATTTTAGAAAGCCATAGAAAACTTCTGGTTTTTATAAGAGCAAGGAAAGCAGCCAAAACAAGAACATACTGGCAGAAAGAGGTGAATACAAAGTGTTTGTTAAATTATTTCCATTTTCATAGTGTCTTTACTCTTGCGTTTCAACAGAATTGGTGATTTATTATTATTTTATGATTAATGCTAGTTGAATTTAACAGTTTAATTCTTCCTGAATTCACAGTTGCATGAAGGCAAAAATAAAAGAGGACCATGTTTAATTTCTAAAGGGTCACATACTCTTTTCTAATGACACAGCAGACAGTGCATTTAGTATGTCTTGATCACCTGTGCATTTATTATAAGGCCAAATGCAGGTTTGTCTGCTTTTGTTGGAAATGCACATTTATTAAAACTTAGAATTAATAAGGCCAGAAACACTACACAAATGCATGGCCAACACACTGTGGTCCGGTTCAATATACTTGCGTTGTTTGGCAATAAGCAAAGTCAAGAAGGTGCTATTAGTTAGTACCTGTAAACATCTGTGCCATTTAACTGGATATGCTATAAATATAACTTAGCGAAACTGTTGATGACAGTAGTTGACCTAGAGTAAAGAGAAAATGGACATAAAACAAGATGTTTGCATTAAAGGATTAGTTCACTTTTTAAAAAAACTTTTGCTGATAATTTACTCACCCTCTTGTCATCCAAGATGTCCATGTCTTTCTTTCTTCAGTTAAAAAGAAATGAAGGTTTTTGATGAAAACATTCCAGGATTTTTCTCCATATAATGGACTTCAATGGGACCCAAACGGTTCAAGGTCCAAATGACAGTTTCAGTGCAGCTTCAAAGGGCTTTAAACGACACCAGACGATGAATAAGGGTCTTATCTAGCCAAACCATCACTCATTTCAAAAATAAATAAAAAAGTTTAAGTTTTATAAGCACAAATGCTCGCCTTGCTCTGTTCTGTGCTGCGCGTTCATGACATTTGTTCGTTCGTGACCGTTTCAACGTTATTGCGTATCACGTGACGTCATGAACGTGCAGCACAGAACAGAGCAAGGCGAGCATTTGTGCTTATAAAACTTAAACTTTTTGATTTATTTTTGAAATGAGCGATGGTTTGGCTAGATAAGACCCTTATTCATCGTCTGGTGTTGTTTAAAGCCCTTTGAAGCTGCACTGAAACTGTCAATTGGACCTTGAACCGTTTGGGTCCCATTGAAGTCCATTATATGGAGAAAAATCCTGGAATGTTTTCATCAAAAACCTTCATTTCTTTTCAACTGAAGAAAGAAAGATATGGACATCTTGGATGACATGGGGTGAGTAAATTATCAGCAAAAGTTTTTTTTTTAAAGTGAAATAATCCTTTAATGTCTGCCAGCATAGAGAATGCAACGCATACTTGCATTGTGTTATGAATTGTGATAATGGGTTTCCCTCCTAATCTAATTGTGATTGTTTCATGTAGCCTTAATCTGCTCCAGCACATGTTTGAACATACAGACCCAAAAGAAAACTAAACATTACGAATAGCATAACCAGGATTTTAAGACAACAAGCTCAGCGCTGTCTAAAGCTTTCAAGAAGGACAGTTTTAAGATCCACCTCTCAGATACAAGGACACTTTAATGCAAATTATAATTTCATGTTGAGTCATTTCCCTACTTCAGTTGATCTATTGCAGTTACTCTCATGATAGGCTTGTAAATATCTCCTGAATTTGACAGGCCTTTGGTTCCTGCAACATAGCAATGCTTGTACAAACTGGGTTACACTACAGATCAGTTCACAGTAAATGAGTAACTATAATATACAACTTTTGTAGTAACAAATTATTTTTTTCAAGCATACTGTTCTTTAGTTTAACTGTATTTTAATAAGTAGAAAAATCATACTGTCACAGAAATCAGAAAGTCCTTCAGTTATGAGGGGGCACTTTAATAGAAAGGGCATTATGGGAACTCGTTACATCGATTACACACGAACAGGACACTCACAGCAGCGTTTTGAGTCACGGTTTCTAAATCAAATGAAGCACCTTCCCATTAGCAATATTCTGGGTACAGTTACAGTACAAGTTAAGATTATTCATAGCACTTGTGGCATAATGGTGATTCCCTCAAAAATGGTATACTCTATATATGTTTCAGTGAGGCATTTGGATGTAGCCAATCCATATATGTTAAAACTCAGTTACAAACATACAAAAAGTGTTAACAAGACTGTAGTGTTGAAAAAAAAAAACAGTGTTTAAATCTACAATTAAAAAATAAATGCAGAGAACAACTTTACAACTGAAATAATCTACAAATTGTACCATACAGTTAGTGTTCTGTGAGTGGTTTTATAAATTCTTAAGTTTCACACTTCTGCTTTTAAATCCTCCAAACATGACTCCATTTACATAGTAATTGTCTCACCATAACCTTTATTTTTTAAAGAAAATGAGGACCTTTTTCTATGATTATCAACATTATGCCACAAATGCTGTTGATTGAGCCTAACTTCTACTGAACCTGGAATATTCCTATAAAATCACTTGTAAAAAATCACTTTGTCATTAACTCCCCATCTTAATGCCTGTACAGCAGCACACACACACACAGAAAAACCAAACAGATAAACTGAAATGCACGCATAAAGAACAACATTTTCAGTTATTGCCATCAGTTGTGCTATATTTCAAAATCCATTTGCCTAAAGCATTCATAATAATACCCATAACCCATAATCTAATTGCTCCATGGCAGTGGTGAATGGTTGCGGCGCATTTGTAACAAAGCCATTGAATTAAAGTGACTGATATTATAAAGTGTCCACAGCAGTCTTAACACGTAGAGGAACGTCTCCTTTGCAAGTACGTGTAAACCTTTACACAGTGGTCCCAGCAATCCAAGACGAGGAGTTGTCCCTTCTGGGTAACAGCTACACCTACAGGGCACGTAAGGCCCTCCTGAATGAGAACGTTGTAACCACCTTCTTTAGGGAACTGCAGTATCTCCTTACGCCCACTGTCCGTCACGATCAAGTCCCCGTTGGAGTCCACACACATCCCGGTGATGCAACGGAAGTCCTCATTCTCTGAGAAGAAGTGGCTGAGTTGCTTTCCCAGCTGCCCATCCATTCCCACCGAGCCGATGGAAAAGCCCCCTTCGAGGTGGTGTTCATTGTGTCTATTCTCGATGTTTAGACCCAAGCCCTGCGTAAAGTAGACTGTACCTGAGGTGTCGCAAGTTACAAATTTGGGTCTGACGGCCGAGCATAATCGGTTATAGTTCACTACCCCTACATTGCGATCCACGGCCAGGCACCACAGCTTCCCGCCCTCGACATCGGACACGACAAACTGCCCTGAAGGCATAGCCGCGATTCCCCATGGCTTAATGAGTTGGTTCTTGTGGCAGGCGACACAGTGTCCATCGCTGGTGTAAACCTTCACAGAATTGTCATAATTGTCAGTGACACCGATGAGTCCCTGAGCATTGATTGCAATTGAGAGAGGGATGAGGTTGGGAAGGTCAGCACCGAGGAAGCTCAAGACGAAGTTGTCGATGCTGCTCGGGTTGCGCCGTATCTCTTTTTGGAAGCCCTTGCGATTGAAGATCTGGATGCGGTAATTCCCTCGGTCGGCCACGAGAACCTCACCCTGCGATGCAACACAAATGCTTACCGGCAAGTTGAACATGCCGGCCAGATTGCCCTTACATCCCATCTTTTTCACGAACTGACAAAGCTGCCCTCCAGAAGCCCCTGGAGAAGGTCCTTCTCCATCTACAGACTTGGACTTGAAGCTACCGGGAGAAGCGCACACAGCATCTTCAACTGTTGTTACCATATCAATATCACGATACATGTCCAAAGGACCGGAAGCAGCAAAATCGAGTACATCTTCCTCTTCGGCATTGACAGTGCAGGGTTTTGTGGTCAGTTGCCCCACGTCTAAGGGTTTCACAAACTCCATTTTAACTAGTTCAGGCTCTTGTAGTTTCAGAACGACAGGAAGATTGGTTTTTATGTCCAACTCCTCTTCATCATTGCTACTCCCTTCCTCCAGTAGAGCAATATCAGTCTGCTTGATCCTCATGGTTAGGTAGTCACACCTTGACACCACCTGCACTTCTGCGATATTGAGCAGGTACGTCTGCTCTTCCAGAATCTGGGCGTTCAGCTTCTCTATTTCGGCTAGGGACGTGGCAAAGGCACGACGGGATCGGCCAAGTTCCTCTTGGATCCGCAACTCAGCCTTGGCATACTCTTGCTGTACAGCCTTGTACTTCAGTCGGAGTGATTTTGTCACGTTGTCGATAGCTGCCTTCTTCTTCTGAATATTGCCCATTGCCTCCCGCAAGTAAGAAAGCTTCCCGGTGATGTCTTTCCGGCACTGTTCAGCAGCCACGCGTATGACCTGTACGACATGGCCCTGACGCTGATGCCCCTCGCTTTTACAAATATCGCACAACGCAAGGCTGCAGTCACGGCAGTATTGACGGGGAAGACGGTTTTTACAAGACTTGCACATGAGGCCCATGGTGGAGACACAAGAACTCGCACAGTCAATGATCTTCAACACGGTGAGATTGTCAGCCAGCTGGGAAATACTGCTCATTCGAGACACCTTGCTGCAAAATGGGCAGCGCACACCGTTGATCGTGCTGGCGAGGAGTTTCTCAAGGCACTGGCGACATACAGAGTGACCGCACTGCAGGAGCTTGGGTCGAAGCTGATCCTGGTTGTAGGTTTCCAGGCAAATGGGGCATTCCAGCACCTCCCGGACCAAATCTGGATCTAGGGACGTTGGTGTGGCCATGATGCCTTCTAGTGCCTACGGGGTGTCTACAGGGGAGGAAAAAAGTCATGTCTATGTGTTTGATCTGCATTATTTTCAGTTATAATAAAAACTTGGAAAAAGGAGAATTGTAATTTTACTCAAGTTATCAGTCGAAACTGTCATTTCAGCTTTTTTTTGTGTGGAAAGAAGATAACTCTTTCCCCATCATTGACAGACATTTTCTGCTTTCCGTGTTTTCACTGTTATAAGTAAGGTGGCGCTATTACGACTCATATGAAAGAGTACTGAATCTCCTGGTCAAGATTAATTATTATTAGCGATATATGTATGCAGATGCATATGTAAAATAACACAATCATCAACAAACAGCATACACATCGAAACTGCCTATTACATAATTTTTATGAAACTTACCAACATTCAAGAATTGTACTTGAATTATACTAAAAAGGAATGCTTGAAGCTCAAGCCAAGACAACAAGCCAAATCGATCTGGTACCAAAAATTCTGAGTATCGACCAATTCCGATCAGATACCAGCGCAGTTTTTCTTTTTCTTTTTTTTATTAAGTAGAATTTCTATAACGAGATGCAGATTTAAATAGAGATGCCAGGTGAAAGTGAGGAAAGTTAGACATACATACTACACTTATAAGGTAAAATGTAAGTATAGTAATAATAATGACATTCTTGACAGCGTTTCAAAAACAAAACACTGAGTCCACTGCTATTTTTCATACACAGTGTGGACTTAAAGTTATTACTTGCAAGTTTCTAGTTTTTGTTGAAGTTGCAAACTGCTGTTCCAATGTCATTTCATTATTTGTTTTTGCTTTGATATCCAAGCAGCCGCAATATTAGATGTAATATCTCAATCACAACATTTGACAAAACAAAATAAACATTTTTGAAACTACAAAATGTATGTATATATAATATATATATATATATATATATATATATATATATATATATATATATATATATATATATTATTTTTTTTTTTTTTTTTTTTTTATTGACAGATACCAATGATGATATAATGATGATAGTATGAAGCAATTTAACTATGGAAAATTTGATGTACGCATACTTGCTCAAAATATAAGAAATACAATTAGCCTTATAATTAGACTACTTTTTTTAAGTGCATTAACATATGGACACTTGTTTCTGCCACAGAATAAAAAATAAAAAAGGTAATTGTGACCTTTAATCTCGCAATTCTGACTTTATTTCTTCTTAAGATTTCTTCTTTAAATCTTGTAATTGCGACTTTCTATCTTGTACTTTATACGATGCAAACTTGCAGTTGTGAGATAAAAAGTCACAATTATCTTTTTTTTTAGATGTTTTATTCTGTGGCGGAAACGAGCTTCCATAATTATCCATTAAAATGACGTTAGTAGAGTCCAGAGCAATGGATTGGATGGGAAGGAAACCATGAGAAAAAGACACGTCATTACAAAAACAGTCTGATGATGACATGCATTGCATTTGATGTTGTTTCTGTATTTACTGGCTGTCCTACCACACCTACTGATGCATTTGCACCTCATCATGATCATAATATTCCACAAAAAACAATTATAATACAATCAATTTTCTAATGCTACAGCATATATTAACTTAATGCAATTTTACTTTTTTAAAACAACTCAGCAGCAACAGCCTTTCTTGTTTATGTTGGTATCCAGATGACTAGTAAAAATCACCATCATGTTTCTGGACCACGCACTGTCATTTCATGTACTAGTGTAATGCATGCATCATTTATAGTCACACTTATGAGGTTATAGGTCTAATCATCTGATTGACAGGCCCAAAGCTTCAAAACACTGCGATCTGAGTATCGTCATTCCTGTCTTCTGCGTGCATGCACACCAAAATGAAAGCGCAGTCATAAAAGCGTGCAAAAAACATCATGCGTGTTTAATTGTTGATTGTTACATGATCTCCTACCTTTAGTTCAACAGTAGCTTTTGCTTGATATGACGACGCGCGTGTCTCTCATGTCAGCGGGTGCGCGCGACACTGCGGAGGTGACGTCATAACGGAGGTTGATTTTTTTTTGTAAGTCCCGCCCCCAGTGAGATTTCGTTGGCTGCCGCGGATGCGTGATGTGCGCAGGAGCCAATCAGATGAGAGGCTGTTGTTGTCATGCGTGATGCGCAAAGTTTATTTCGGTGGCACATGAAAAGTAAAGACTGCAAGATATGATTTCAAGTTTGTATTTATTTTTTTGTTAAACTGTGTTGAGCCTTTTTATTCGATATTCTTACGCACTGTAGAACGAATACATTTACCTTGGTTGTTTGTATTTTGTATTCAATAATAAAAAAGAAATAAAAAAATAAAAAAAGTAAGGACTGCTGCTGGAAACACATGGGTGAATCCGAAATAAAAAAAAAAAAAAAAAAAAGAGGAGGAGGAGGAAGAAGAAAAAGAAGAAGAAGAAAAATAAACCAGCGAATAATAATTGTATTATTGAGAATATAAAAACCTAAGTGTTAAATTCAATTCATTACATAAAATTAAATTAAAAACAATCAAAATGCTTAAAAAATATTCAGAGAGCTGCTATAAAGTAAAGCTGCATTGAGTTTACATAATATTAAACGAATATATTAGGCTATTATATTATATTAGCCTATATTATATTACAATACAAGAATTGATCAGAGAATGACAGCTGTTATTGTTAAATACTACACAGACTTAATATGAAAATACAAATATATATTTAGATGTGTCATAAAATATTTAAATTATGCTTCATTAAAATTTTCGATAAATGCATGAAAGTAGAAAGATAACTTCTTGTATGTTCATTTCCCGCACTATTCTGATATAAAATGTAACTGCAGTGTAAGAACCGCTAGATGGCAGCAAATCTCTGTCTGAAAGTATCATTCTGTTTAACATACCTAATACTAAATCATATTACCTCAATAGCAAAGGGTAATGGTTATATTATAATTTATATTAAATTATTATTATTTGAGTGGTACAAGATGATGTATGCATATTATGAAAGGGAAGAAAAGATTGAGAAGAAACCTTAATAAGTAGACAATCTTCAAAATATCTTATTTTATGTTCAGCAGTAGAGGTTTGGAACAACATGAGGGTGAGATTTTTTTTCTTTTTCTTTGGTGAACTATCAATTTAAGTGATGGTGTAGTTATATCTATCTACCTGCTTATTCATAAAGACCAAACAAGAATGCATAAACGAAAAAGTAAATACATAGACTAGTAGTTTGGTAAATTATATAGATCATATTTCATAATAAAGTCATCAAAATACCAGTCAACGTTTGATGACATCTTTCACAATGCATGATGGGATATGTAGTTCAGTCTGTCAGTAAAGACTGCACTGTAAGCCAGTGTTGTGTCTCTGTCTCTTTTCATCTCAGTTTCTGTTGAAACTCAAACTCTGTTTCCTGGTGCCGGCTCAGGGCAGAGGCCATCTTTATAAGGTCACTCCAGCAAAGAGGGAGAACACACGTGTGTGCAGCCAGATGCTTTCTTTTAGGTGGAGACACTTTGAAATGTGTTGCTTCATCTCAATATGATTAAGTGTCTGGATCGACACTTCTCTGTGTTGTTGCAGACTCAACAGCCTCATCTTCCTCTTCCTACTCTTCATCCTCTTCCTCAAATTCCTCCTCTTCCACCACTTCATACTCCTCTTCCTCCTCTTATTCCTCCTCCTCCTCCTCTTCCACCTCCTATTCCTCCTTCTCCATCTCTTCCTCCTCTTCCTCCTCCTCATCTTTCACCTCCTCTTCCTCCTCTTCATCATCCTCCTCCTCCTCTTCCTCATCTTCATCATCCTCTTCCTCCTCCTCCTCCTCTTCCACCAATTCATACTCCTTTCTTCCTTTCCTCTTCCTCTTCCTCCTCCTCCTCTTCATCATCCTCCTCCTCCTCCTCCTCTTCGTCAGCCTCTTCCTCCTTCTCCTCCTCTTCCTCCTCATCTTCCTCCTCCTCTTCATCATCCTCTTCCTCCTCCTCCTCTCTCCTCCTCCTCTTCCACCACTTCATACTCCTCTTCCTCCTCATCTTCCTCCTCTTCCACCACTTCATACTCCTCTTCCTCCTCCTCTTCATCATCATCTTTCTCCTCCTCTTCATCTTCCTCCTCCTCTTCATCATCCTCTTCCTCCTCCTCCTCCTCATCTGCCTCCTCCCTCCTCCTCCTCCTCCTCTTCCTCCTCCTCTTCCTCCTCCTCTTCCACCACTTCATACTCCTCTTCCTCCTCCTCTTCCTCCTCTTCCACCACTTCATACTCCTCTTCCTCCTCCTCCTCCTCCTCTTTCACCTCCTCTTTCTCCTCCTCTTCCTTCTCATCTTCCTCCTCCTCCTCTGTCACCTCCTCTTTCCTCCTCCTCTTCATCCACCTCCTCCTCTTCCTCCTCCTCTTCATCCTCATCTTCCTCCTCCTCTTCCACCACTTCATACTCCTCTTCCTCTTCTTCCTCCTCCTCTTCATCATCCTCTTTCTCCTCTTCATTTTCCTCCTCCTCCTCTTCATCATCCTCTTCCTCCTCTTCCTCCTCCTCTTCCAACACTTCATACTCCTCTTCTTCCTCCTCTTCTTCATCCTCCTCCTCTTCATCATCCTCTTTCTCCTCCTCTTCATCTTCCTCCTCCTCTTCATCATCCTCTTCCCCTCTTCATCCTCCTCTTCCACCATTTCATACTCCTCTTCCTTTTCTTCCTCCTCCTCTTCATCATCCTCTTCCTCCTCCTCTTCATCATCCTCTTTCTCCTCCTTTTCATCTTCCTCCTCCTCCTCTTCATCATCCTCTTCCTCCTCCTCCTCCTAATCTTCCTCCTCCCTCCTCCTCCTACTCCTCCTCCTCATCTTTCTCCTCCTCCTCCTCCTCCTCCTCCTCCTCCTCCTCCTCCTCCTCCTCTTCCTTCTCATATTCCTCCCCTCCTCTGTCACCTCCTCTTTCTCCTCTCTCTTCCTCCTCCTCTTCATCCACCTCATCCTCTTCCTCCTCCTCTTCATCCTCCTCTTCCTCCTCCTCTTCCACCACTTCATACTCCTCTCCTCTCTTCCTCCTCCTCTTCATCATCCTCTTTCTCCTCTTCATTTTCCTCCTCCTCCTCTTCATCATCCTCTTCCTCGTCTTCCACCACTTCATACTCCTCTTCCTCCTCTTCCTCCTCCTCTTCATCATCCTCTTCCTCCTCCTCTTCATCATCCTCTTTCTCCTCCTCTTCATCTTCCTCCTCCTCTTCATCATCATCTTCCTCCTCTTCATCCTCCTCTTCCACCATTTCATACTCCTCTTCCTTTTCTTCCTCCTCCTCTTCATCATCCTCTTCCTCCTTCATCATCCTCTTTCTCCTCCTCTCATCTTCCTCCTCCTCTCCTCCACTCCTCCTCCTCATCTTTCTCCTCCTCCTCCTCCTCCTCCTCATCTTCCACCTCCTCTTCCACCTCCTCCCCTTCCTCCTCATCCTCCTCCTCTCCATCCTCCTCCTCCTCTTCATCATCCCCTTCCTCCTCCTCTTCATCTTCCTCCTCCTCCTCCTCCTTCTCATCTTCCTCCTCCTCCTCCTCCCTTCCTCCTCATCTTCCTCCTCTCTTCATCTCCTCTTCCTCCTCCTCCTCTTCACATCCTCATTCCTTCCTCCTCTCACTCTCTCCTCTTCATCATCATCTTCCTCCTCCTCATCATCCTCTTCCTCCTCCTCATCTCTCATCCTCCTCCTCTTCATCTTCCTCTCCTCCTCCTCCTCTCATCTTCCTCCTCCTTCCTCCTCCTCTTCATCATCCTCTTCCTCCTCCTCCTCTTCATCATCCTCTTCCTCCTCTTCATCTTCCTCCTCCTCTTCATCATCATCTTCCTCCTCCTCATCATCCTCTTCCTCCTCTCTCTCTCTCCTCCTCCCCTCCTCCTCCTCCCTCCTCTTCCCCTCCTCCCCTTCCTCCTCATCTTCCTCCTCCTCCTCCTCTTCATCTCCTCTCTCCCCCTCTCTCCTTCCTCCTCCTCTCATCCTCTTCCTCCTCCTCCTCCTCTTCCCACCTCTCTTCACTCCTCCCCTTCCTCCTCTCCTCTCCTCCTCCCTCCTCCTCATCCCTCCTCCTCCTCTCTCCTTCCTCCTCCCTCATCTCCTCTCCTCCTCCTCCTTCCTCTCTTCCTCCTCCTCCTCCTCCCCTCCTCCTCATCTTCCTCCTCTCTCTCTATCTCCTCTCTCCTCCTCCTCCCTCTTCATCATCCTCCTTCCTCCTCCCTCTCATCTTCCTCCTCTCTCCTCCTCCATCTTCCTCCTCCTCCTCCTCCTCTCCTCACTCCTCCTCCTCTTCATCATCCTCTTCTCCTCCTCCTCTTCATCTTCTCTCCTCCTCCTCTCTCCTCTCCTTCCATCTCCTCCCTCCTCTCTCCTCTCCCCTCCTCTCACCTCTCCTCATCTCTCCTCCTCCTCCTTCCTCTCTCTTCCCTCCTCTCCTCTCTCATCATCCCTCCTCCCTTTCATCATCCTCCCCTCTCATCTCCTCTCCTCCTTCACTCCTCCTCACTCCTCTTCCTCCTCCTCATCTTCACACCTCCCTCCTCCTCCTCCTCCTCCTCTTCCACCTCCTCCCCTTCCTCCTCATCTTCCTCTCCTCCTCCTCCTCTCATCTTCCTCCTCCCCCCTCATCTTCCTTCTCCCTCCTCCTCTTCCTCCTCCTCCTCCTCCATCTTCCTCCTCCTCCTCATCCTTCCACCTCCTCTTCCTCCTCCTCCTCCTCATCTTCCTCCTCCCTCCTCCTCTTCCTCCTCCTCCTCCTCCTCCTCCTCCATCTTCCTCCTCCTCCTCCTCCTCATCTTCCTCCTCCTCTTCTTCCTCCTCATCTTCCTCCTCCCTCCTCTTCCTCCTCCTCCTCCTCCTCCTCCTCTTCATCTTCCTCCTCCTCCTCTTCATCTTCCTCCTCCTCCTCATCTTCCTTCTCCCTCCTCCTCTTCCTCATCCTCCTCCTCCTCATCTCCCTCCTCCTCCTCCTCCTTCCTCACTCTTCCTCCTCCTCCTCCTCATCTCCACCTCCTCTTCCTCCTCATCTTCCTCCTCCCTCCTCCTCTTCCTCCTCCTCCTCCTCCTCATCTTCCTCCTCATCCTCATCTTCCTCCTCCTCCTCCTCCTCCTCCTCCTCCTCCTCCTCCTTCTCATCTCTCCTCCTCCTCCTCCTTCTCATCTTCCTCCTCCTCCTCCTCATCTTCCACCTCCTCTTCCTCTCCTCCTCCTCCTCCTCCTCATCTTCCTCCTCCTCTTCCTCCTCCTCTTTCACCTCCTCTTCCTCCTATTCCTCCTCCTCCTTCTCATCTTCCTCCTCCTCCTCATATTCCACCTCCTCTTCCTCCTCCTCCTCCTCCTCCTCATCTTCCACCTTAACTTCCTCCTCTTCCTCTTCCTCCTCCTCTTCATCCTCCTCTTCCTCCTCCTCCTCCTCCTCTTTCACCTCCTCCCCCTCCTCGTTCATCTCCTCCTCTTTCACCTCCTCCTCTTCATCCTCCTCTTTCACCTCCTCTTCCTCCTCCTCTTCTTCCTCCTTCTCTACATCCTCTTCCTCCTTCTCATCCTCTTCATCGTCCTCCTCCTCTTCTTCCTCCTCCTACTCCACCTCCACTTTCTCCTTCTCTTCCTCTCTCATCCTCCTCCTCCTCTTCTTCGTGTTTGCCTGTCATGATAAAATCCAGCATAATGACTCATTCCACTGCCAGGCACGAGTGTGGATGTTAATGTTCAGGGGAATGGTCTGTGGAGCGCAGAGAACAGATGCTATTATTCAGAACTGCACATCTGTTCAGCCATCTCAAGGACATATCAGCACTCAATTAAGATCTTTCCCCACATAATCGCATTGTTTTGTGTCTGCCGAGGGTTCTGTGCACGGACACTGCAAATCAACCTGTGTGTATTTCTACTAGCAGAGACGGTTCATCACAGTTTCCTTGATGAATCATGATTTCTGATGCAAGCCTATGTATGGTATCCTACTATAAAATGGATAGTAGGATAGATCCTACAATATCCTAATATAAAATATAAAATGGACCACATCTCTTTGTTTGTGCAAAAATTACAAATGATTTGCATTTGAAAAACTTTTGTCTGCCAAATATAAGTCAGGGTTGTACAAATAATGTATAAAGCCATTCTACTGTCACAGAGATATCATCTGTAGACCCTCGTGACCCTCGTATCAGCTAATTTGACAATTTTCAGGTTAGTCCAGGATAGGTTGCCACAACGGACATAATCATAGATGTATACTTCCTTGTGAAAAACAAGTGCGCTTACTTATATTGAATGTGCACTTGTAGTGTACTTCAAATTTTACTTGCAGAAAATATACTATTAATTAAATAAAAGTGGCTTACTTAAAAAAAGTAAGCTGACATTTTGCTGACAACACAAACACAACAACATAAAAGACTATTATTTACAGTATTTTTCTCCTTCACACTTAAAAGCCAAGATATAAAAGTGTTTCTTTAAAACAATAGTTTATCATCTAATCTCAAATTCTTTACTGGCCGATGTAGAATAAGAAGATCTGAGAGATAAAGGGAGCGAGACCAATTAAAAATTCAAAAAGTATTAATAGAGCCTTGAGATTGGGTCAATCATGATACTTCTCAGTATTAACTTACTATAAACACTGAAATCAGAATTACAGGAGTGGCCATTTGTACACTTTATTTAATCAATTAGTCATACAATTTTACACTTTTTAAAAGTAATGAAGTGAAATTGTGAAAAAAGCATGAATTTGTAAAGTTAAAAATGACAGTCAAATTTAACTTAAAATATATTACAACTTCAGGATATTAAATAATGTATTTTTTAAATATGCTTTCAGTGCATTGTTACAATATCAGTTAAAAATATACCTTAAATATATTTTTTAAATTTCTTTTTCAAATAAGTACATTAAAAAAATTACACCAAACATTTACTTTGAGTATATTTTTTCTAAAAACATATTTTTAGAAAATATACTAAACTACAATTATTTTTGAAGTGTTGCAAAATAGTTAAAAGTATGATGTTAATATACTTTTTTTTTTTTTAAAGACAGTACACTTCTTTGTTAGTATATTTACAATGTACTATTGAAAAAGGAAATATATAAAAATACAACCCACCAGGGACATAAAAATGTACTTAAGTCCTATTTAAGTGTCAAAAACACTCAAAAGTTCAGTTAAAAACATTTAACAAAAATGTAAAATTCAATACATTTTATTGGATTGCAATTAACATTACATTCAGTTTGCACTTTAATCTATTAAACAATAACATTTCTGTATAAGTATTCTTTTCCCCCCCTTTTTTTTTCAAAAGGTCTCACATACATTCAAGCTGTAAGAGAAAGTCACACTTACTCCACTAGAATCTTAAACCATTTGAAACCAGCATAAATACAAGATTATATTTCCAAGGAATAGATTTGTTTTTGCATGTTCATGCATCTCTCTTACTTATCCTTCTGGTCATTTCAACCCAAACATTTTTTGAAAAGATGAGTGTTCATCATAGACCCTATGGACCCTTGGACTTTTGTCGCAGTTGAACCACGAATACACACAAAAAAAATTAAATGGATTCAAGGAGTTTTGTGGTTTAAATTGAAAAAAGTAACAAATCCTTCCCTTGCGGGTCAATTTGACCCCTTAGGAATGAATGGAATGCGAGTAATTTCTTAAGTACACGTAGAACAACCCAAAAATGCTCAAAATTCAAACTAAAAATGCTAAAACGTTAATTTTACATTTTTTATAATGTCTACATGTGTATCTGAATGCACACTGGAGTTAACTGACGGAACCGCTCATTTGCTCCATATAGAGTTATAAGGACATGTAGTGGCAAGAGTCATTAATATCAAATTATATTATTTATTTCCACAAGAGGTCAGCAAAGACTCCCAGTGTAAGATATTTTGAGTGAATTAAAAGGGTTATGCATGAAATTGTGAATTATTTTGAATTTAAGAATGTGAGGAATGTGCTTAAATAACTATTGATTTATTATTTATTTAATGATCAAATCTACTTAAAGGTAAATAAAATAAAAAATAACAAAAAAATGTCCCAAATAATTCATAAAAAATGTATAAATAAATAAAATAAGCTTTCTGGAAAAAAATAAAATGAAGTATAATTGTAGGGCTTCGGGTCATTTTGACCCGCGAGGGAAAATATGTGTTAATCATAATTGGCTCTTTCCTATTGACATCACTAGCGCATATCCAGAGCTGTCTCAAATCTCCGTAAATACGTCCGGTGACCTCCTCCTGTCTCTCTCCTCCAGAAGTCACGGATCAGGGAGGCCGGCGGGATCTGAAAGCTGTCCCGTTCATCATCTACCTGTCGGGTCTCCTGAAGACCCAGCTTCTGTCTGATGACCTGGTGTCCGGCGTGGAGATCCGCTGTCAGGAGAAGGGAAGCTGCCCGGACGCCTGTCACCTGTGCAGACAAGCGGCCCGCGAGACGCCCAGTCCCAGCCAGTCCTGCTGGAAGTGAGCCGCGTCGTGCCCCTCTACAGCCTGGTGCAGGACAACACCACTAAAGAGGTAACTCAGGGAAATACACTATATATGATGAAGGCTTTTACTTTCACTTACAGGACAACACCACTAAAGAGTAACTCAGGGATTAGTCCAGTCATTTTAAGCCAAAATGGGGGTCAACCTTGAACAAACTGCAACAGAAGCAAACTCAACTGATTTTGTATCCTCAATATATCCTGAGTAAGGTGAAAAAAGCCCAGAAGAATCCCATTAGGGGAAAGTTTCGAAAAAGACCCAAATATACCCTATTTATACGCCTATTCATTCTTTATCTCACGTGAATAGGGTAACATTTTTATCCTTTAAATATCACCATGAAAATTACTGAGTTGATTACTTACATCAAGACAAACAAAAAATGTATTACAAGTTTTTTGAAATTGTTTGTTAACATAAACAAACAGTGCATAATCGAATTACACATGTGCTAATTTGCATAAATCCCACAACAGATCTAAACATTGGTGAAAATATCTTGTTGAATCTTGTTGACATATAACACTAAAAGACTTAATGTTAAGGTCTGAATGGAACACATTTAGGCTACCCATGACATTAATAAATAGGCATGAAGAAGTATACTTTTATTAATTATTATTGCAGAGATGGGATTTGGGCATTGTGTACGTAACTAGATTTTTTGATCCAGACACCTTTTATTTGACCTACCTTTTGTCTTCTGCATTCTTATCCATTTCTGCATCCTTACCCATGTGTGTGTATATATTATATATATATTAAAAATATACTGAGTATCATGTATATATATTGGATATATATATATATATCCAATTGGACAACTTATATACTATATATAAAGAGCTGGGCAATAATATATTGTGTATATGACCTTGTATGAACATGAAATTTGGTCCCTAAATAACTATGAATTCCAGCTGAAGGTTTAATGTTCTGCTTGTGGAAGATATAAACATGAATTCCTGAGATATTGTTTTCTTGCTTGTAAATAAGTGACGTATTCTGTTGCTCCTGATGTACCAGTAGATGGCAGGAGGGATTTTCATTTCCATCAAGAAGCCCTAGTCTTTCTGGAAGGGTTAAGAACTGAGAAGACAGTGAAAAGGCATTGAAATATCATAAATGAATATCGTAATAAAAGACTAATAAAAAAGCTAACCCATTTCTTGGGTGAATACATATATATGTCCGTATAGATACATATATCTCCTTTGTCCGTATAGAAGGAGATTGCATTAGTAGCCGTGAGTCACAGACGTAATGAGGATATTAAATTTACTTTTGGAGCAGATTTGCAAAGGCTTTCTTTTCCGCATCATCATCCCTCGTACCGATGACGTCTTGAAAGGCAAGATGCCATTAATCAGAGTCTGTTGTCTAGAGAGTGACTCACGTACCAAATGTCCTGCTTTGGCCCGGTGTGTACCTGACGGGATCGGACCCGCTCCATAACACACATTCCCTCAGCTAATTGCTTCTCACGCTGAAGCCGGTGTGTTGGTGTGTGTGTGTGTGTGTGTGTGTGTGTGTGTGTGTGTGTGTGTGTGTGTGTGTGTGTGTGTGTGTGCGTGGACCTTGCTAATAACAGGAGCGTCAACAATGACGAAAGGCTCTCAATCGATAGCAGACGGTCTCTAGCGGGTATCTGTCGATTGGTAAACAAACAGGAGAGAAAAGCGCAGCCGAGTCGACTGGGAACATGCTCTGAAAACACTGCCAGATTATGAGGATGATATTGATGTCATCGACCCCGGGGACGAGCCAGGACTCCTCTTCTCTATTAGAGTAACAGACACAAAGACCTAGAGAATGCTCTTCACACACAATGCATGTTCTTCTGAACCTGAAATGACGCCTCTTTTGGCATGCTTTCCAAAAGAAATGATGGAAGAGGTGGCGATTCGGTCTGCGTTTACATTGACTTGAGAACCAAACCTGGGCATTCCTGCATAATCTGCCCATTAAACATGGCGCATTTTGGCCTCTGTTTAGGAGTCTCGCTGCTAAAGCACATTTTAACATCTTACAACCTGTTTTTGATGCAACTATCAAAACTTAACTAGTTTTCACAGGGAAAATATTGTGGATGGAGTTTTATACAGGCCATATTATTCCCTTCTAGGAATCTTGATGTTGTTTCAGTCTCTAGAACAGGTTTTCCTTCTTTAATGTTGATTATTTTCCTCATATTTCTTCATTGTTGCGGCTCCTCTCTTCCCAGTCTGTCAGTATCGCTCTGTTTACTTCCTGTCTCTATAAAGCCCCTCCTTCTGAAATGCACACTGTGCTCTGATTGGTCAGCTGGATCAGTGTGTTGTGATTGGTCGAGGGGCTTCGACTGTGTTTAGGAAATGTCCAGCTCCTTACCATAACCGCCAGTTTAACACACTACTAACTAACTCAACCAGGCCCCGCCCCTTTATTCTGCGTATTAATTATTTAAATGAGGAATATTGTGACGTGTTTGTTCCTGGAAGAAAAGCAAGACTACAATGGAGGCGTTTCAGGGAGTAACAGTGACACTGATATAGAGAAGAACTGGAGCTTTGCAGAGCTTTTCATAAAGCAACATTACACATTAAATAAAGATGAACACGTGAAAAAAAGTTTTGAGAGCATATTTTAACATTCATCTTATTCAGGTTTCTTCTATGCCAGAGATGCTTTTGTTGCACTGGTCAAGATATTAACTTTATTCCTTATAGCAATCAATTTGTCACAGATAGATGAGGAAAATGAAGTGGCTGTATAGAGCAAGACCGTATATGATGTATATATTTTTTTAGCATTCTTGCCTGATTGAGTCTCTTTCTAATGGAGGGATATTGGGCTTCAGTTATGTTCTGAAATTATTAGTCCATTTCCTTAAAAACCTCTACCGGAAAACAGGTCTTCTCATATGACAGTTTTGATCCTGTTTTCATCACAGTCCCCCTTCTTTGGAATCCAGCTACACACACTCTCACATACACACTCATACATTGTTCTTTGAATTTTTGTGCAAGTAGGAAACTCATTAAGATTAAGACTCATTTTAAGATTAAGGGGGAACTCTTAGGACAGAGATAAGAGAAGATGAAAAAAAAAATATTCCCAGACGTTTTCTCATACATCTGGCAACACGTTTCTAATGCATTTCTAATCTGTAGTTAAACATAGATCTAAAGTCTGCATGAATCAGAAACTCAGAGTTTCTATGCATGTTATTGCATATTTGTGAATGATTCATACCTGCATATGTTTTTTGACCTTGTAATTTTTAATCAAAATGTTGTAACTGGATCTTCCAGTAAAAACAACAGACTTCTCTCTGTGTCATAGTCCATTTAACCCCACATTAAAACCGCAGTAGAATTTATGCAATAAAGTTTGAAAGCCACACCCACTTCTCAAAATCCAGTTAACGACTAACGCATTGAACGCCAAGTCTCCGCCATGCATTTTTTCTCTCTCTCTCTTTTTTGAATGGTTAATCCTGAACCATACTTTTATGCAAGAATCCTAATGCAGGCACTCAGACACATCTGAATTATGTTCTGACAAAAACATGCGTTTGCATTCTCAACATTGCCACTAGAGGCACTACAGTAAAGAGTGCAAAAGTGTAAAGCAGAGGTGTCCAATCCTGCTCCTGGAGGACCACTGTCCTGAAGAGTTTGGCTTCAACTTGCCACAACACTTTAATATGCCTTATAAGACCTTGATTAGCTGGTTCAGGTGTGGGATGAATTCTCCAGGACAGTGGCCCTCCAGGAGCAGGATTGGACACCCCTGGTGTAAAGTGTGTTTTTTTCTGTCGGGTCAACCAGAGTACTGCACTCAGGACCACGCGTTTCTGGTCTTAGTTATCCATGTTTAATTCATCTTGCATACAGTAATGGCCAAAAGTGATGTCGGGCCTCTTCACCCTTTATCCAAATGTTATTAAAAATGTGGCTCTCAGGCTCTCTCTAGGAGGTGGCCCATAGCGGGGTCTGAGTGTGCTGTGCAACACTTACCTGGCTCCACGGGGCAGGAGGTGCAGGCGGCTCGGTGGCGTTCTCGGACCGCACACTGCTGCCCGCTGGGATAGAAGAGGCGGATGAGAGTGGTGAGGATTCTCTCCCCCCACTGCTCCCTCTTCGGACCCAGAGATGAAAGAAACTGCTCTTTTATTGAAAATGTTGGGTACCGCTGGTTTTAAGGCCAGCGGAGGAACACAAAGAAAACAGAACACAGGATTATCCACCCGTCCCTCTTCCGGGGGAGGGAGCGATGCAGTCATCGTCTCCTGGAGAGCAGCCCTAGTCCCTCCATACCGTTGCCCGTCTTGGCCGCTTGCCTCTGGCGGGCCGCCTCCTCATGGCTCCAGCGAGGTGGACGGGCGGTGCGGCTGCCTGCGCTGGGAGCAGGGACAGACGCAGGAGGATGCCCCCGGCGATGAGCAGACTGAGGAGCCGCGGGCGGTAAGGTGGATGGCAGGATGTGCTTGATGGCCTCAGTCCGCTTCTGTACAGCCGAGAACTGCTGGGCGAAGTTCTCGACTCCGAAGAGGCCGGTCTGGGACATGGAGGAGTTGAGGAACCGGAGCTTGTCGGTCTCCCGCATGTCGGCCAGACACAGCCAGAGATGGCGTTCCTAGACCACTAGTGTGGACATCGCACAACCCATTGACCACGCGGTGACCTTCGTCGCACGAAGCGCGAGGTCCGTTGCTGTACGAATTTCCTGGAGAACTTGTGGATTGTGACCACCCTCGTGTAGGTCCTTCAGTGTCATGGCCTGATGGACTTGCAGCAATGCCATAGCGTGCATGGAAGAGGCAGATTCCCCACAGGCCTTGTAAGCCTTGCCGGATAGGTCTGACGAGTACCTACAAGCCCAGGAAGGGAGACATGGTTCTCCACGCCAAGTGGAGTTAGGGCACAGTTGCATTGCAACGGCCCGCACCACTGGTGGGATACGCGCGTATCCCTAAGCTGAGGGAGGAGGAGCCACCGAGACGGTTTCTGGCAGTAAAAGGTGCCGTCCACGTCCCCCTGAGCTCCTCATGCACCTCCGGGAAGAAAGGCACTTGGGTGGGTTGCTGAGAACCAGTGCGCGCCACCCCGAGATACCAATCATCCAGCCTCAAGGCTCAGGACACGGTGGAGGGTTCCACTCGAGCCCGATCATGTTGGCAGCCCTGGAAAGCATGGCCATCATCTCTGGGTCTGACTCGGGCACTGCTGTCACACTCGAAGGAGGCAGCGGCTCTGAGCCGTCATCCGCCTAGAGGTCTGGCCCACCCTCCGATGCAGCGATCGACATCTGGTCATCGCGGGGAGCGCCAAATGAAACGACTGGTATACATCTCGAGGATGGTCCAGCACGTTCGGTTGGTAACTCAACTGGCTGCGGAGATTGAGAGGGATGAGGGTTCCTTGGGGGTTCCTAGCACGCTCACCGTGATCCTCAGGTCTCCCGCGCCACTGCCCGAAGAAACCCTCTGCAGGAACGAGAGTCTCGACCGCAGCTCAGAGACGGTCATCTTCCCACAGTGGGTGTACCCGGCCCAGACACACGAGGCAGCGATCGTGACCATCCCGTGATCCCAGGTAATGACCACATCCAGAAACACACAGATAGAACGTCATCTTGAAAAAGACGCAAACTATCTGTGTAAGCTCTTTTAGAGACTGCTCTCACTGGTGCTGAAACACGCAGGGGAACGGTCACCGCGAACACAGACAGGAATGTGCACCTGTCTGTGCGCTGTCTCCCTCTCGCTGGTCTTACCAGCCGTAAGAACGGCCGTTGAGTGCTTCACTGCGCACCTTACCCGCTGAACAAACAACCAAAAACAAAAAAGGAAGAGAGAGAGAATTTACCACTCGCGCTGCTGTGACGTCACGCCCGCACCAGAGTCAAAATCAATTACATTTTTTTTCCAGCAATTGCGACTTTATATCACTGAATTCTGAGATATAAAGTCAGTTAAGAGAAAAAAATTTCGCTTGGCAAAACCAAGCTTCCATAGATGAATACCTTAACCAAGTTTAGTGATTTGATCTTACCTCATATTTATAATATTTTCATATTTTCCTATATATCAATATATTAGCTTGTAGGGTAATTAAAAAAACGAAAATGTGGAATGCAAGACATTTTTTAATCATCTGAAACATCCTGCAACTAATATTACAAAGCAACTTGTATAATGAAATCACCATTAAGCACACAAATGTGTAAAGCGCACACATTTAGATTCATTCTGAATAAGAGAGGTATGAGACTTTATTAGTATAGCACATTTCTCACACACCGGTAAATATGAGTTTCAGTTTCACTTTAAATTAATAGGTTTAGGCTTCGCTTTTATATTTTGTTTTACACTCTCAATACTGTAAATTTTTTATTTTGTTGCAGACTTAGAGGAAGTAAAATACATGTTTACAGTATTTATAATGCTTGTAAAATGTTTTATATATTTTCTGGTATTTTACGTTATTTATGAATGTAATAAAATGTAAAATACACCGATGCAACTTATCTGGGTTTCTTTTTTTCTCTCAGCAATGCAATTTTGTCCCTGTGTGATATTTTTAAAGTATTAAAATATTTAAAGTCGGCATAAAACAATTCTCCCTATGTATTTTACAAATGCATGTTGAACGATCTTTACTGTTTCACTCAAATATACATCACAATGAAGACTCTCACCACTGACGTAATGCATTGTGAACTTAAGTCTTCATTGCAGAATTTTTTTTGCAGATTAATTTTTATAAATCACTTTAACTCTGGTTAAAGTTGAATTGGATGCTACAGTATAACACTGACCGATATAAATGAGGTTGAGATTAACCATCAATCTGCATGAAAGAAGGCTTGTCAAACAAAGTAATCTGTCACAACAGCAAAACAGCAGGAGTGTTTTCTTCCCAAACTGCATGACACTGTAACTCACTGCCAAGCATCTTTTATTTGCCCTCCAAAATTTTGCTTACACCTTTTCTTTTTGAGCTCTGCAAACCCTTCAAAAAAAAGCAATTCCCCGAAATCAAGGACTCAACAGACAGAGTGTTCAGTTTTGTGTGTGTTGAAGATAGCCTTCACTGTAATTGAGTATATGGCTGCTTATTGGAGTAAAACTGCTCAGCTAGGGAATTGCCGTCTGCACATTCAAAGCCGTGCTACCAATCCGATCACGGTGCAATCTCCGTTCACCGAAGAAGAAAACGACGGATGCTGTCCTTATAGTCGGTATTGAACCCTATAGGCAAGATGCTGACTAAAATCAATTTTCCAGGGAATGCTATACCCATGGATTTTGCTGGCCATTTAGGTTGATAGAGAAAGCAAATCGAATCAGCTTATAGGTTTATACTGCTTTCCAACGATGTGCACTTTTATTTGCATTCTTCATGTCCCCTTCTGAACCCCGGATTCAATCGAAGCCACAGCTCCTTTCCTGGAAGATGGTTATAGGCGTTCCTAGAAACAGGGACATTTCCTTCACTGCATTAGGCCGAATGATCGGAATGACCTGTTTGCTGAGGTTTTGGGTCATCGGATGAATCAATTCCTCAGGGCCAGCTGGCTAATGTTTGCACATATCAGACGCTGATTGGGGACAGTAATAGGGTGAGCTCAGATGAGTTACAACAGATAATGGCATTTAGACGTCATGATTGTCTTGTCACTGAGAATGAGGTCTAGAGAGCTAAGAAGTTTTGTGGAACTCAGGGTCAGCGACAGTTTCAGTTTTTGTTTACGGGCTGCAGCACTTTTTCTGTAAAGTAACCTTTGTATTGATCTTTATATGACTGATCCAGGGCAGGTTCTGATTAATTCGCTGATGTACTTCAAGCTAAATCGAAGAACGACGTCATTTCGAAACTAAATCAGGTCAAACAAGGTTCCTTTGGAGTTTGTTTCAGGAGTTCGAAACAGTTCCGGCTACGACTGGTAAACGCCTCTGTACCACCATTGGTCCGTGGTGATGATGTAATAAGTGGGCGTGGCTCTTAGGCTCCGCCTTCTTTGAGATGTAAATCTTTTCCAGTTAATTTCCTCTGTTCAGTCCGTCGAGGTCAGACTCGAGTTAAAACATGAACACACTGGAGAGAGGCTTTCTATAGTAGAAACTAACATTTTAATTATAATTGAAAATGACACTAGCCAAGTTTCCATCCACTTGTCAATCGAATTATCTGAAGTTCGGTAAAAAACCTCATGCGAATAAAGCTGGTGAAAGTGTGTTTGCATCCAACGGCTGTTTCGCAGAACAGACGTCACATGCTGTTCTGCGATCAAATTGGTATATCGAATTGATTTGAGACATTTTGAGGTGTTTCCATTCATTTTTGCACAACATTCAAGCACACATTTACGAACAAAGTTTTACTAGACAAAATGGATCGCGCCATAATAACGTTTCCATCAGCGTTTATCGCATAAGCCGTATATCCATCAAGATAAAATCCGATGAGACCGAACGCATTTCATTTGAGTCGATATTCATGAAATTCAATAGAATTTTACTGTTTCCATAAGGCATTTTTCAAACAAATCCACGTCACTTTTTAACTGCTGTTTTCTCACCGCTGTCATTTGTGTTGTGTGTTAATTTTGTTATTAAAGGGTAAACACAGATCACATTTTTACATAATATTCATCTAAATGTAAATCTCAGCCGTCTGGGTCACTAACAGTAAACCACTGCTCAGGTATTCTGGACTTTATTTTTAACTTTGCCATGAGTTCTTTAGGGTTCCCCGTCACACACCCTCTCTGTCTGACCTCCATAACATCCCCACACACACACACACACACACACACACACACACACACACACACACACACACACACACACACACACACACACACACACACACACACACACACACACACACACACACACACACACACACACACACACGTGCCTAATTACCCTCCCTGTTTACTCAGTTGAAACTGGCTTAGGTTACTCTGCATACATAAACATAGCCATAACCGTTTTGTCTATTTTTCACATGTGCAGTTGAGCAGTCAAGCGTGCTTTTTCTAGGAAACCGCTGGTGGTAAATGTGTGTGCACGTCTGCGGCTCTCCGTTTGTCCACGAGCGGGGCTGCGCTCATCAGCATTGATATTTCATCTTGCACTTTTCTGATCATCTGTTTCCCATTTGCAGGAACTTTTTTAACCCTTTTCGCAATTTGCCGAATGCCACTCTAATGGGCATATTTGTTAAACCTTTTAGCGGCACTTTCATAGTGTTGGCTGGGAATGCATGGTTTGACATGAAGGGCAGATCCTTCACATAAACTATCAAGATGTGCCCTTCCTGCACCTCCAAATAAATGTTTAACTTGTGTAGGCTGTGGGTTTGTCAAACTGTTGTTTTCATGGGAAAGTTTTCTCATTCGATCTCTGGTTTCTCTCAAGGATATTTCCTTCCTCAAGCGTTACTTCCAGTATATTGTCTCGTGCATCATTACAAGAAAAGGTGTGCATACAGTATACCTGTACAGTGGCAAAAAAATGATGTCTGGCCTAGGAAAATTAACATATTTACCCTTTATTCAAATATAATAAAACATGTGTTAAAGATTTGTTTGTGTTAGTTCACAGTGTCCATCAACGAAAGTAAACAAATGCAAAATTATTTTATTTAAAAACTGTACATATATATATTAATAAATGTTGAAAATTACCATTGACTCAGATTAATAAATGCTGTAAAACAATTTAGTTGTTGTTGTAGTTGTTAGTTCATGTTAAAGGGACACCAGGCAAGCCTGAGTGTTTTTTCTCTACGAAGCTCCCCCTAGTGTCTGGTATGCTTTCAAACACACTGTCTTAAAAACAAACTGTTGTTCCTCCCCCCTCGCCACGAGCAACCCAGCTGATCAGCTGTCAACCCAGCGATCGGTGAGCCATCGGCTTCTACACTATGTAGTGCACTGCGAAAAAGCTACACCGGAGCCAAATGCACAAATAAAACCGACATAGGAACGGCCAAACAACTACAAAAATCAAACGTGTTTGCTAATCTCAATCTATCGTTGCCCTTTGCTTATAGCTAGCCGGGGCGTGTACGTGTGCAGTGCCGTCAAGCAATTCGTTACATCGCGAGACCTGATATCACGCGATACTTCCTGACGGTGAAGCCGGCGGCCCGTGAGTTGTTTCCGCTCTGAAAAACCCAAAATAAGTGTGAAACCCCAAATAAGTAAAATAACCATTCCACTGACTCCGAAGCTGTTCAGTTAAGGTAAAAAAGTTACTTAGATCACCTTTAACTAATATCGTTAAAGCTACGATATATAATTTTTTTACCACCGCTAGGGGTCGCTAACTTCTTACAATAACAAAGGCGTAGGTTTATGACGATAAGCTGAATGATGGGACTTGCTGTCAAGATGATGGATCTAATAATGTTTATGGATGAGTGAAAACATTCATGTTTTTAACATTACTGTGGTATAAAGCAGGGCGCGATTGCTAATGAGAGACAGATATCACACGCGAGTCCCGCGGATATAAAGGACATTTAATTCTACACTGTAAAAAATCCAACTTACATTTTGTTTGACAAATTCTGTTTTTAAAGTTTATTCAACTATTTAACATGAAAAAGTTTGTACAACTAATGACTCTGTTGAGAAAACTCAAAAATGTCCTGCAGCTGGTTGCCTTAAACTTTTAAGTTTTCTCAACTTTTTGTACCGAACTACACTCAAGTGCTGAATTACTACTCAAAATTAAAAAATAAATATTTGTAAATGTTGAAAATGACCATTGACTCAGAATAATAAATGCTTCTTGTTGTTAGTTCATGTTAACTAATATCGTTAACTAATGTAAACTAATGAAACCTTTTTGGGTTACACTTTTTTTGATAGTCCACTTTAGATATTATACTAACTATAAGTAACTACATGTCAACTTATTCTACTAACCCAAACAGTCTACTAATACTCTAATGAGAGTTAGTTTACATGCAGTTGCAAATTATTATTTACTTAGTTAGTAGATTGTGTAAAATGGACTATCAAAATAAAGTGTAACCCCTTATTGTACACTCTAAAAAATGCTGGGTTATTTTTAAACCCAAATGCTGGGTTGAGCATTTTGACTATGTTGCTGGGTTATTTTCTCCATAATCAGCTGACAATGACCCATTTGGGTTTGTTGACTAATTGACTAATTGTTGATTAAACATGAATGCATTTATGATTAAATTAATTTCCTGGAATAAACACTTTAATTGAATTAATAAACAGTAGTGTTATTATTGTTATTAATATTATTATTTGTGTTATTAGTATTTTTATTATTATTATCTAAAATGAATAACCTGTAACATGGGGTTGTTTGACCCAGCACTGATTAAAAAACAACCTAGCAAATGGGTAAATGTTTAAAACCCTACCTGCTGGGTCAAAATAGCCCAGCATGTGTTCTGTCCGATATTTACCCAGCGCTGTGTTGCCAAATAACCCAAATTGGGTTGTTTTTTTCCAGCATTTTTTTAAGTGTAAAGTTTGACCATTATTTGAACTGGTTTGAGTGTTTTTTGTCCATAAAATTCCAAATAAAAAGTAGATTATCCCAAATAGTGTATGGAGAGTTTCAGTAAAAACAGCTGTACGGTGATATATATGTTTCCGTGATGTTGCTCACTCTCATTCACTCTCTGTTGGACTTCCACGACTCCGTGTCTCTGCCAGGCATCTTTCATGAAAGTCATTACAGCGCGATGGATTGCAGTCTTTCCCCGCCGTCTCTCCGCCGCTGTAATAACGTCTCATTCATCAAGGCCGTTTAAAGAGAGTTGCCTGTGCGTAAATAAGGGGTGAGGTCTGGCAGTCAGAAACCTGTCAGAGAGACGTGTGTCTTCCTCATCATGTCTACTGGAGATATAGACACTGGGGAAAAAATACCTGTACGGTTACAAATGTGTCCGATTTTGAGGGATACATGCAACTTATAACCGTATATTTTATTAAGTTATATAATGATAATATACCAAGCTTACTTGAACTACAAAAATATGCAGTTTACCTTAAAAATATGATATCCCATAATAATATTACATTGTTTAAATGAATATTTTTTAATAATATATATACAAATAATAGTATATGTACACATTTGAAAATACATAACTTAGACAGTCACTCTAATTTAATGCATTTTCTGTAAAGCTGCTTTGAAACGATGTGTATATATAAATAAATATGAATTGAATTCAATGATACCAGTGCTGTCAGAGTTCACCGTTAGAAGCCTGTCCATGAAACAAAGCCATCTGTATATAGACAGTGAAAAATTAATGCAATAAACATGAAATAACAGAAAATGTAGCAAAAAAATCTTAATGCACATACACTCTAAAATATACTGGGTTGTTTTAACCCAACTTTGGGTCAGATATGGACAAACTGAAACATTGGATTAAAAATGTAATGTAAAAATCTAACACAACGGCTGGGTTTGTCCATATCTGACCCAAAGAGGGGTTGAAACAACCCAGCAGTTTTTAGAGTGTAATAATAATAAATAAAATATACATGCATTATGTGTCACACAGGGACTTCTGGCACTTTTTAACTTTTTTCTACTGTGATTATCATTCTACTACCTATAAATAACTACATGTCAACTTATTCTACACATAAAAAAAAATGTTGGGTTGAAAACAACCTAATTTGGGTTATTTGGCAACCCAGCGCTGGGTATATATCGGACAGAACACATGCTGGGTTATTTTGACCCAGCAGGTTGGGTTTTAAACATTTACCCATTTGCTAGGTTGTTTTTTAATCAGTGCTGGGTCAAACAACCCCATGTTACAGGTTATTCATTTTAGATAATAATAATATATATAATAATAACACAAATAAAAATAATAATAACAATAACAATAACAACACTACTGTTTATTAATTCAATTAAAGTGTTTATTAAAGGAAAATAATTTAATTATAAATTGTTAAATGTTTAATCAACAATTAGTCAACAAACCCAAATGCTGGGTCATTGTCAGCTGATTACGGAGAAAATAACCCAGCAATAGTCAAAATGCTCAACCCAGCGTTTGGGTTTAAAAATAACCCAGCATTTTTTAGAACTAATATAATACTCTAATGAGAGTTAGTTGACTTATTTGTTACTTATAGTTAGTGGACCATCGAAATAAAGTGTAACCCCTTGTAAAGTGTTTGCATTATTTTAACTGGTTTGAGTGTTTGTTTGTTTTTTGTCCATAAAATTCCACTTGATTCTACTTAGTTATTTTTCATGCGGTTAAAATTTATATATATAGATTCCTTCTCTGCCCCGTGCTTGTCTTATTATTGCCCCTGAGATGGAGTCTCTAGACATTCACACGTGGGCTGACCTTTTTTGGTGCAGTTTCCAATTAAATCTTGACAGGTTCGTGTCTGTACAAAGCGCCCCGAGATGCCCTCGGCCTGCCGAACTTCACACAGATACACCACTTCTCAAGTGGAGGTGGCAGAGTGTGTTGTTGGCGACCGGTCTGACTCATCGACTGCGCCGGAAGGACGTTTGCTCCCCGAGATAATTGCATTTCTCTCACCTGTGCCATTTATTTTGCAGGCCTTCAAAAGTGCCACGATGAGCTCATACTGGTGTGCGGGGAAGGGTGATGTCATCGAGAACTGGTGCCGCTGTGACCTGACTGCGCTTGGCAAAGACGGGCTACCCAACTGCAGTCCCCTGCGCCGGCCCGTGTGAGTAACCCTGACCCAACTGCTGACCCAATTCATGGATTCATCCGAGACTGGTGATGAGACGAATGATGCTGCCAGATATGCCTCGTATTCACTGCCAAATGCAAAGCGCAATCGTTTCATGACATGCTGAGTCACATAATGAAATATACACTGGTCAAATGTTGCTTTTGTGACACTTTGGTTCACTTTGTTAAGATTAGTTACATGCACTACAAATTTAAAACAATTCAAAAGCATGTATTAAAAATAGTTATTTTTAATTTCAACATTTACTAATGCATTATTAAAATCAGTAGTTGTGTAATTTAATGCACACTGAACAGTTTAAATTTTTTTTTACTAATGTTAAGAAAGATTAATAAAAATGTATCTCTTTGTTAATGAATGCATGCATTTTAATAATGTTGACTAATAGTGTCTTATTGTAAAGTGTTTTACAATAGATTTGTGTAAATATTTTAAAATAGAATTTTCAAGTCTCAACAAGGCTGCATTTATTTAACCAAAAACAAAAAAGTGAAATAATATTAAAATAACTGTTTTCAGTGTCGATATATCTTAAAATGAAATGTATTCCTGTGATCAAAGCTGAATTTTCAGCATCATTACTCCAGTCTTCAGTCACATGATCCTTCAGAAATCACTATAATATGTTGATTTGATGCTCAAGAAACATTTATGATTATTATCAGTGTTGGAAATAGTTGTGCTGCTTCATTTATTTATTTTTAAAATTTTGTGTGGAAACCATGATACAGTTTTTTCAAGATTCTTTGATGAGAAGAACATCACTTATTTCAAATAGAAATATGTTGTAACATTATACATTTATTTTCTCTCTCCTTTGATCAATTGAATGCATCTTTACAAAAAAAAAAGTATTAATTTATTTAAAAAAGCACAGATTTAGTTGTCTGAAACGAGTGCAGAAAGGTTGTGTAATGTCACAGTTCATTCTTCATGAATTCCCTGAGGTGTCTTTAGTCCTGCCATCCTTCAAAATAGCCTTTCTTCAGAGGCACGTCTATAATGGCACATTATAGATGCATTTACTAAGTTGTAAAATGACATACGATATTAAGTCTTGTTTTCTGGGGAATAAATTAAAATGAAGTGAGTTTTTGCTTAAAACAAGCAAAATTATTGTTAACTCACTCAATTTTAACGAATTCCCCCGGGAAACAGGACATAATATCTTGTCATTTTACTCATATAGTAAATGCATCTTAATTTAAGAATTTTTAGATATTTGGACTGGAAACAAGACAAAAATACTAAGTAAAAAAAGCTTCTTTTTTTCCATTGAGAGTATATTAGTAGACTGTATGATTATTCTATGCTGTTTTGTGCGAATAGAGAGTTCACACTGAATTTTTTGAAAAAAATTAAAAAATTAATTTTAACTAGATGATGCACTCATTTAACCGAAAAACTAAATGTGAAACATTGGACACTTCATGCATTCACATTTACAGATATGCAATATCTGCCTTCTTATGTGCTATCCTATTCCGTTTGGCGGAATTTTTGGAACACTTTATTTTGATGGTCCGTTTTGAACTTTGTGCTGACTATAAGTAACTTTGCAACTACATGTCAACTAACTCTAATTAGTGTATTAGTAGAGTATGATTATTATCTGCTAACATTTTATTGTGATGCTCCTCCAACAGATATTCTACTGACTATAAGTGACTTTACAAGTACTTCTCAACTAGTAGATACAAGTATACTCTAATGGGAGTTAGTAGACATGTAGTGCAACTTTACTTATAGTCAGCAGAATGTGTTAAAGGTATTAAATCATACAGTATATCATGCACATAATGCTGTATTTTGTTGATTTCTCAGACTGAGACTGGCTCCACACCTGGAACCCTCCAGTACGATGGTGGCGCTGGAATGGATCGATGTGGAGCCTCTGATTGGCTACAAGGTTTCCGATTACATCATTCAACACAAGCGAGTAGAGGACCCGTCAGAGGCGGAAATATACACAGGTAATCTCGCAGGTTTATGATCTATATCACAGAGAAGGACACCTCATTCATAACATCTGCACAATTTTTATTCTGCAAAATACAAGGGGAACTACACTATACCAGTCAACATTTTATTTAGCTTTTAATGTTTTTGAAAGAAGTCTTTTCTGTTCAACAAGGCTTGTATATTTGATCAAAAATACAGTAAAAACTGTAATATTGTGAAATATTTTTACAATTTAAAATACCAGTTTTCGGTTGAAATACATTATAAAATGTAATTTATTCCTGTGATCAAAGCTGAATTTTCAGCATCATCACATTGTCACATGATCCTTCAGAAATTACTATAATATGATGATTTGATGATCAAGAAACATTTATGATTATTATGATGATTATTATTGTTTATGATTATAAACATTTATGTTTTTGTGGAACAAATACATTATGCATATTTTTCAGGATTCTTTGAGAAAGTTGAATGAACAGGAGTTAATTTCACAATAGAAACAGAAACGTTTGTAACATTATAAAAGTCTTTATACAGTCACTTCTGATCAATTTAATGCATCCTTGCATGATAAAAGTATAAATATTTTTTAATAAGTAAAAATTTTAATTTTATTTTACTATTTTTTTTTTTTTTTTTCAATTGAAACTTTTGAACCGTATCTCGGTTTTCAGAACAATATTACACTTTTGACCGGTAGTATAGATCAGTGTATTGATGTGAATAATACATTTATTTTCCTGGCATCGTGTTTTTCTACTCAACCTGACAACTTTCCCCCCTTAAATTTCACTACTACTTTTGGCCTAATGAACTTTGTCCAATCTGACGAGATGCTTCCAATAATTCAGATGTGAATGAACCGTTCTGTGATCAATTTAGAAATGTAATTTCCCAGTGCTGGGAAACTGCAGTTCAGTCAGGGCTTTACAGAGATGTTGTTCTCCTCGTGTAGCCTGCGGTCGAGTCTGAATACATCACCGATTGTCTTGTTGATCTGGTCAAATCTTGTTAAGCTTCGATGGCACTACGACTTCAGGGTTACTAACCGCACGTGTGACAGTCAGAGCTCAGGTAACAGGAATCTAATACAAAATCAGGTTTAGTCATTCACCAATCAATCTAGCAGAAGAAGGAGTGCTGAGGAGTGAAGTAGGAGATGAAGGAGAGACTGTGTGACGTCTTTCACTCTGATGGACAGACTTTGATTGTTTTTTTCCATCCAGGACACTGACTGCAGGATCACACCCTCCAGGGGTCCCAAACACTGACTTACACTCGCAAAAGCCCAAGCATGATCCAGCGTCTCGAGCATCACTATTAACACACCTAATGCTAAAAGTGTTGCTCTATCGACGAACTAGGAACTCAATTGCGTCATATCAAGACATTTATATGCATTTGTAAAAGTAGAACTGATTTTTTCATATATATATATATATCATTTTTTTTTTTTTTTTTTTTTTTTTATAGATAGCTTTATTTTGATCCTTTATTTAAGCAGGAGAATCACATTGAGATATTGCTATCTCTTCTGCAGAGAGACCTGGTCAAGACAGCAGCACATAAAGTTTCACAAAACAAATCACAAAATCACAATTTACACATTCAAAAATAAGGAGAAACAATTGCATGTGTCTTTTAAAACATTGTGCCAGAGACATTTAAAAGTGCTTAAGGTTGGAAGTGCATCTAGATTAAGTAGCTACATTTTACAATTAATTTCAAGCCCAAGGTGCATAAAATGAAAATGCACATTTACTAGATTCTGACCATACCATTAAAACGTTTAGCCGAATATGAGAACCACAAGATCTAGAGAGATAACTATTTGTGTAAAAAATTAGAAGATTTGAAATTTGAAAGCAGAGATGCAGCTTCATGTATATATTACTGACAACTCTTAAATAACTGGTTGGTAAATAAAGCAATACTTCATTTAGAAATTATTAATTAATCATTAACAAAGTATGAACATACAATTATTAAACACGCTTATAAATCAAGAAAAAAACATTTATAGCTGTATTTATAAACTGCTTATTAATGCATATTAATGTTTTATAATTGATTAATTAACTGTTTATTAATGCTTAACTAATGATTAATAGCGTGCAGTTATTATAAAGTGTTACCAAATATTGTATAAACATATAACAAATGATTCCTCTCAACATGGGCACAGGAGAGCTGTCAATCAATACTGGGGAAAACAAAATCAATTGCTTTAATTGTTGCACCAAAAAAGTAATCGGATTATGTAACTTCCGTTACTGTAGTTGTATTATATCTTAATAGTGACACTAAAGGCACTTGAACATGCTTCGGTTTTTGATGCCTTGGAAGTGAGAATGGGTTCAAAGTGATGTACAATCAATAAAAATGAAAGAGAATAAAAAAAATAAAAATGTCTTTTGGCATCTCAAGAAAATTAAGAAAAATGTGTCTTTAGCCTATTTAAATATTTATTTGTCCCTTTCCATTGACCACCAATGCATTATATGCACAGGACGACTGTAATATAGACAGAGGCAAGCATTGCATTATCCTGTAATAAATGTAAACCGTAAGCATACACTTATGCAAATTATCCATCATCAACAGAGTTTCACTTTAACATGTTTAGCTTCCACACACTAGTGGTGACCACTAAAGGATTTGGAGAACCACTTTAACACCAAATTAACCAAACTATAAAAGCAGCGCTTCAAAAAGCTCAAGAGAAAAGCCTCTGAGAAAACCTGGTGAAGAGAGCATGGTTATTATCCTGTGATTATCAGATGTGGATCATAATCGAAGGTGAACGACACGATAACAAGTGCTCCTTTAGTTCTGAGATTCAAGCATCTTAGATCATGTATCACAGTCTGTAATATTAAAGACAAAAATACACTCTTTGTTTCACAACAAAGGGATGATCATTTGTGGAATAATGAAAGACATTTAGAAATACGGAATTCTTCAAAAATGACATTTTGCAGTTTAAGGCAGTTCTCATTTAGGAAAAGAAACTGGGATCAGTGTTGACAGAAAATTTGAAAGCTAAACACATATTAAAGTCAACTTTCTTAATACACACGTGTGTGGAGTTGTTGTGCATTGCTTCCCAATGAAATGACTTTTCCCTTTTAAGAGGAAACCCTCTTATTTTTATCCTCTCATTGGATAATAAATAATGTCATAATGCAAAGAATTAATGTTAAGTAATGTTTCTTGATGAAGAATATAATTATTTGTTTGCTGAATGTGCTTGGAAGTCCGTTTAAAAGTTTCTTTTAAAAACATTAAAAATCTTATCGACCCCAAACTTTGAACAGCAGTGCATATATATATATATTTGCTATATTTTACATGTTTTTTTTTGAGAGTTAAATGGAAATTATCAGCGTAAACATTTCACTTGAGTTTCATGACTTTGGCCAAGTATTATATCTGCAGTGAACGATCAGTACAGGTCCACACGAGACGCATGCTTTCTCAAAACTGATGCTTAGACTGTAATATTTACAGTATGTGTTGACCACGAGGACTGTACAGTTCACTTAAAAAGTGAAGACAACAATCATTTTTCAGCCAAACACCCCCCTTATTTTTTTCGGCTCCATAGACGAACACATGTCGTGATATAAAATAAAAAAATCACAACCAACCACTGTGTTCACCTAAGGCAATTGACTCACTGCCCACAAATATGTTTTGCATTTACTAATTAAACTAAATAAAATGTTTAGCTTTGTGCTGACCAATGCTGGGAAGCCAGAATGTTCTTGTCTTGCCATCTATAAACAGCTTTATTACATGCTGTTTGCCTCACAATTTTGTACACATTAAAATCAGATTCTCGGCAACAATGTGTCACCATGCGTTACCATTAGTTTAAGATCCCGAGCCCGTCTGACACATATTCACACAGCAGGACGAGCGAGGTTTATGCGTTCGACACCGCAAGCCAATTATAAAGAGTTCAGACAAGACCAGACTCGCTTTTTCTACTTTTGCTGTCTCTACTTTAATACTTTTTCTTTGAATTGGAGTCTATAGAGGAGAAGGATGGACAGAGTGTTACCTTGAAATTAAAGTCATATTGATACGTGACTTACGGCATGATTATTGCTCATTTTGTCTGGTAAATGTCTCCTCATTTTCGGGCACCAAACTTGTCTGGTAAATAGTTTTTTATGGTTATTTTCGTTTGGCTGTTGCAGGGAAAATGTCAGTTTCTTGTGTTTATTTTTGCACTCAAAAGCTTGCTGCTGGTAACATCGTTTGTTTTTTGGAGTTGCAAGTAATGCAAGTAAAACTAGCTGTCCTGAAAGTCAGAATGAATCCATCATGGGCACAGTTAAAACATTAGACAAGCCAAAATCAACTATTTAGTACACCATTAAGAGAGGGAAAAACACCACACATATATTCTCTGTGCAGTGCAATGGCAAAAGATTGACATAATAATATAAATAATAATAATAATTGAATCAGGACACTCTCCAGGATGCAGGAGATATAAATGTGCTAAAATGTCATCTCAAATAGAAAAGAAAAATCGCACTTGAGAATTTTGTCCTGTAATAAATCACTTCTCGGGTCATATAATTAAAGAGCTGGCAAAGCATGTATCGAACATCTTCACATGGAAAATTTCAGCTTCAAAATGCCTAAGCTTTCCTCATGGTTTAAGCAAGTATGAAAAGGGTGTTTTTTTTATTTTGACTATTTCTCGCCACATTGAAAGATTAGTTTAAACCTCTAGATGGCATCCGTTTGCTGGAGCACGGTAAAGGGTTTTTTGGTGAGATGTCTCTATTAGCGCTGACCTTGTCAAATTTAGTGATATCGTAAAGCCACGCCATATTCCCTATTTTACTAAACGGATGTGACCTGAGATTTGTCTCTCTCATCTGATTCCTTCATTTTCTGCAAGATTTGAAATAGGGCCAACAAATTTCCAGAAGCATTCATAAATGTGTGGGCGATAACAGAGTACAGCGTATACAAACAAATGATGTAATGCATTTGCTTTTCTTTTCTAAAGTTGAATTACTCCGCGCTTGCTTTTTTTGCAGAAATGTTTGAGATTATATTGAGATCTCTTGCAGACATTGGTCATTTCTGAACACATGCAGTTTGAGACATTGTTTAGATCTCTTATGAAACTATATGGAGATTGCGTCATCAAAAGTCTCCATTTGCTCTTGTTTTAATCTCACTGCTGTCGACTGAGATGATATCAGGGAAATCTCATTACTCAATCGGTTGTGTTAATGATTTTTAGACACTCAGTTGCTGTAATGAAATTAGGTCAAGTGGATCTTACATTTTAAGGCAGGATACATTTTATTAACTATAAGTATCTGTGTAACTACCTGTCAACTAACTGTTATTGGAGTATTAGTAGACTGTCTGTTTAATATCTGCTAACTCTTTATTTTGATGCTCCTCAACAGACATTATACTGACTATAAGTAATTTTGCAACTACAACTTACTCTACTAATCTAACAGTCTACTAATACTCTAATGAGAGTTAGTTGACATATAGTTGCAAAGTTACGAAATGTCTACTTATGTCTCATCGAAATCAAGTGTAATCCATGAAACTACAATATCTTGCATTGTTTTTTAGTAGCTGTTCTTGTGACTGTTAATCTGGTGATCGTATTTGCTTTTTGATTTTGTGTTTCTGTCCACCAGTTCCAGTGATTTCCAACATCTGCTTTTGAACGCATTGATTCATGAAGGACACTATAAGCACATGCTGCATTTGCATAATGTATACTGACATGACGTCACTCTTTTGCTTTTCCTTTAGAAAATGTCACTGCTCGACGGTTGCTCTTTCATGGGAGACGTATTGAAGATCTCAATTCCTTCAATGATTTTTTTTTTCTTTCTTAATATTCCTTAGGAGAAATACAAATAGACGTTCTTTGAAATACAGTAAAAGTGAGGCACTATAATGTGATCGATGTTTGGCATATCTTCTTGGAAGAAATGATTGGGTTGTTGAGATGTTGGGCTTTTGGCTGCTGAGTTTGTTGTCTTGGCAAATCTGAGCATACATTGTTGAGATCTCTTCTGCACTTTATTTTACTGTGTCATGCAGTAACTAATAACTATAAATGATGAATAATTACATGCAACTAATCCTAAACCAAACCCTAATACCCTAAATAGAAAGTACATGCAGTTACTTAATATTTCTCGGTAATTTAGTGTATAATTACAGTGTAACAATGACACCCTGAAATCAAGTGTAACCAAAGAAAAAAAGTGAAATCGCTTCATTAAACGTCTCCTTTTTTCCTCTATTTAATCTCATTGCTGTCGACATCAGACATCAGGGAGATCTCGTTCCTGAATCTTTGTGTTAATGATTGTTGAGACAATTGATGAATGTAATGAAATCGAGTGTCCGGATATTATAATGTCTTGCGTTATGTTTTCAGCGTCCGCTCTTCTGATCAGTTCCAGTATTGCACAACAGCTGCTGAAAGCATTGATGCATGAAGGACGCTAAGCATGACGTGCGGGATGAATTCAGACACATGACGTAACGCTCTAGTCTCATATATAGGCTGACGGCTCAGTCGCAAGACCACACATGTTGGTCTGAGTCTCATCATTGGGGCGCGCTAGCGTTCCTCTTCGACTGGCAGCGCGCTTCTTCCAAATCCGCTAATTAACGACGAGAAGGGTGTCAGAGTGTGAGTATCTCTCACTGTGTCTCGCCATGGACTCGTATGGGCGGGGGGGAATAGAGAGAGGAACGAATGAGAGAGAGAGAGAGCGAGAGAGAGAGGGAACCAGTCGCCACACGCCAATGATGTCATCTCACATCTCCGCTGGAAGACATTCAATCTTTGATTCTCATCTCCATTTCAGCCTCCCGTCACAGCATGTTTCTTATCGGGAATCCGTCACTGTCCGACACCTCCCGTTCCCCCGTCGATGCTGCGTCGAGGGCTATCCTTTTGTTTACGTAACAATCCCGGCATCGGCTTTGTCCCCGAGTGCCGATGCTCGTCGATAAGCCAGCTTGTCTGAAGCAAGATTCAATTAAAAGGAGATAAAAGGGTGTCCTTCAGGATGAGTGGAGATAACGAATTGGAGAGCCTCAGCTGACTTGCTTTGTTTGCTTAATTAAGGATGACCTCATCGCTAAAAATGGCTCCCGCTTCCCCTGGCGTCACGAGCGGGCCATCAGCAGATTGAGTACAGGCAGCACGCCAAGTCTGGCTTCTTTATTCCGCACACACACACACACACACACACACACACACACACACACACACACACACACACACACACACACACACACACACACACACACTCGCAAAACACTCACGCTAATATAAAGTTGAGACTCAATTCATTTGGACAAAGTAACAGAGCATTCGTGCACATGAACTGCATGCAAAACAATGGTTATACAGTCATAACCAGTTATTTCAGTGGGTGCAATGCAGGGATATTAACTAAAACTATATATATATATAAACTTTGTCACTTTAAATAAAATACATTTTAACAAAAATTTCAGTTAGTTTAAGCTTATTTACTAAAAGACCTACTGAAATAATAATTAATAATAAAAACCGTAGAGGCACATTCAAAACTAATGCAAATGACAAAACAACTAAATTTTTACATTTTAAATAACAAAAAATGAAATAAAATATAAAAGTAAAAACTTAATTAAACATATCGATACAGATTATAATGTTATCTAAATAACACTGGTGCAATGATGCAAAAATGCATTTTTATTGTCATTTCGTCTATAATTCAATCCAAGGTTGATGTCATCTTTCTGATGTCTGATGTCAAATGAAGTCACTGTGATTGGTCGAGCCGGAGCCACAACATTAGGACAGACCATGTGACGCCAATTAGCTCATCTGGCATTTAAGTCTAAAACGGCAAGGTTTCCAAAGGGCAAAGACAGTCGGCCAATTTAATCCACATATCAACATGGAATTTTCTCTCGTTATCTAGTTATAGTTGTGTGACGTTTTTTGCTTTGGCCTTGGCTAAATCAGTCAAATTAAAAATTATACGTTCTTATTTCAGTTTGAAATATATTAAAATTAACACATTTTTTCAGCCTGTCACTCACATGATATCGACCAATAGCAAACCACAAGCAATCATTTTTTGGACCAGTTCTTCACAATATCAAGATATTGCAAAATGATTCATAAATACTGTATGTTTTGTGAGGTAATACCTGAATTAAGTTGTGTTTATCACACCACATAGATGGCAGATTTTACGCAGTTAGTAAGCAGTTTACATTTCAAATTCATCTGCCGTTCAGCAATTAGCAAAATAAAACAGTATTTTACCTATTAATTCACACAATCTAGTTGAGAAATTACAGACTTTATAACAGAAAATTATTACAGAAATTATTATGCTGGCAAATGCAACAAGTTACAGTTACACGCACGCACGCACGCACGCACGCACGCACGCCGCACGCACGCACGCACGCACGCACGCACGCACGCACGCACGCACGCACGCACGCACGCACACACACACACACACACACACACACACACACACACACACACACACACACACACACACACACACCACACACACACACACACACACACACACACACACCTCTTTCTTACAGTGTTGCTTTCCTCTCTTCTATACTCAAGGATGAAGTAGGCTATCACATTTATTTTCAAGGTTTCCTCTCATTCTTCTCCAGGGAGTGTTTAATCAATGCTTCTGTATCACACACACTGGCTCAGATTCTGTGGTTAGGCCCATTACAGGGACTGTGTCTCTGCTAATAAATTGAATGGACACAGTGATGTCAGATTAGCAAATGGCCTTTTAAAATGCAGAGCTGTGATCAGTCTCTCTCCATCTCTCTTTATACATCACAGTCTCTCGGACATAAAAAGGCCATCATGTACTTTTTTGACTTTGTCTGACTCGTCTCTAATTAGCAGGATGACTAATGGCAGAAACTCCAGCTCTGGATTACCTTTTCAGAGATATAGTTTATCAGACTGCTGATTGTACAGTATGCAAAGAAATAATGGTAATGCAAGAGGTAATAGTAATGATGCAAAAAAAAATATTCGTTAAAATTGCATTATGCATACAGGTAATACATATATGGATATGCATATGCATGATTTATGAATTGCATTATGCATACAGTAAATACATATTTGTATATGCATATGAGTTATTTACTAATTGCATTATACATGCATGCAGTGCATATGTTCATACAAATTATTCTATGAATCTAATCTAGATGAAAAATAAGTATACTAATTTGCCCATTCTCCATCGGTTTTGTTTTGGTTCTTGTTGTAAACGTTGCATGCAATAGTGGATCCGCTACTTTTCTTCTCCTATCTTTCCGAACAAATGTCCTGTAAATGACACAAAAAAGAGGTATGCCCGTGCCTTTTTGGCACACGGAGGGATAATAACTGAAGATTGTCAGATCTGTGCACTAGCGCAGGTTAAACTCTCACACTTTAATAGTATTTTATAGCACCTAACTTAATAAAACAGGCTGTGTGACACTGAAACATGATTACCTCAAATTGTACATCTGTATGCAAGTTTAAGAGGCTTTATTTAAATTAAATACACCTCTTTAGCTACTGTCACGTGTCAGTGATTGTGCCATACACTCTCAAAAAAAAGGTACAAAAGCTGTCACTGGGAGAGTACCCTTCAAAACGGTTCTAATATGTACCATTTAGGGACTAATATGTACACTTTTGGTACCAATATGTACCATTTAGGGACTAATATGTACACTTTTGGTACCAATATGTACCTTTTAGGGACTAATATGTACACTTTTGGTACCAATATGTACCATTTAGGTACTAATATGTACACTTTTGGTACCAATATGTACCTTTTAGGGACTAATATGTACACTTTTGGTACCAATATGTACCTTTTAGGGACTAATATGTACACTTTTGGTACCAATATGTACCATTTAGGTACTAATAAGTACACTTTTGGTACCAATATGTACCTTTTAGGAACTAATATGTACACTTTTGGTACCAATATGTACCTTTTAGGGAATAATATGTACACTTTTGGTACCAATATGTACCATTTAGGTACTAATAAGTACACTTTTGGTACCAATATGTACCATTTAGGTACTAATAAGTACACTTTTGGTACCAATATGTACCTTTTAGGAACTAATATGTACACTTTTGGTACCAATATGTATCATTTAGGTACTAATAAGTACACTTTTGGTACCAATATGTACCTTTTAGGGAATAATATGTACACTTTTGGTACCAATATGTACCTTTTAGGAACTAATATGTACACTTTTGGTACCAATATGTACCTTTTAGGGACTAATATGTACACTTTTGGTACCAATATGTACCTTTTAGGGAATAATATGTACACTTTTGGTACCAATATGTACAATTTAGGTACTAATAAGTACACTTTTGGTACCAATATGTACCATTTAGGTACTAATAAGTACACTTTTGGTACCAATATGTACCATTTAGGTACTAATAAGTACACTTTTGGTACCAATATGTACCTTTTAGGGAATAATATGTACACTTTTGGTACCAATATGTACCTTTTAGGAACTAATATGTACACTTTTGGTACCAATATGTACCTTTTAGGGAATAATATGTACACTTTTGGTACCAATATGTACCTTTTAAGTACTAATAAGTACACTTTAGGTACCAATATGTATCATTTAGGGACTAATATGTACACTTTTGGTACCAATATGTATCATTTAGGGACTAATATGTACACTTTTGGTACCAATATGTATCATTTAGGGACTAATATGTACACTTTTGGTACCAATATGTACCTTTTAGGGAATAATATGTACACTTTTGGTACCAATATGTACCTTTTAAGTACTAATAAGTACACTTTTGGCACCAATATGTACCATTTAGGTACTAATAAGTACACTTTTGGTACCAATATGTACTATTTAGGTAATAATATGTACACTTTTGGTACCAATATGTACCTTTTAGGTACTAATAAGTACACTTTTGGTACCAATATGTACTATTTAGGTAATAATATGTACACTTTTGGTACCAATATGTACCAATACGTATGCATTTTAACGTGTTTAAATTGGCTGCTTTTGTTTGCAAAGCATGGATGAGGCGGCAGACTTGTTTATTTAAATAAGGTTATGTATGTTGTGCCTACTGTCTGACAACTGGTCTTTTGTTGATAGTATTGGTGTCTTACAAGCCCATTAGGGCTGGGCATACAGTAGTATGCAAGACACAATAATAAAAAACTATTCATTCTATTCATTCATTGTACCATTTAGGGACTAATATGTACACTTTTGGTACCAATTTGTACCTTTGAGGGACTAATATGTACACTTTTGGTACCAATATGTACTGTTTAGGTAATAATAGTCACTTTTGGTACCAATATGTACCATTTAGGTACTAATATGTACACCTTTGGTACCAATATGTACCATTTAGGGACTAATATGTACACTTTTGGTACCAATATGTACCTTTGAGGGACTAATATGTACACTTTTGGTACCAATATGTACCATTTAGGGACTAATATGTACACTTTTGGTACCAATATGTACCATTTAGGGACTAATATGTACACTTTTGGTACCAAATGTACCTTTGAGGGACTAATATGTACACTTTTGGTACCAATATGTACCATTAGGGACTAATATGTACACTTTTGGTACCAATATGTACCTTTGAGGGACTAATATGTACACTTTTGGTACCAATATGTACAATTTAGGGACTAATATGTACACTTTTGGTACCAATATGTACAATTTAGGGACTAATATGTACACTTTTGGTACCAATATGTACCTTTGAGGGACTAATATGTAACACTTTTGGTACCAACATGTACCATTTAGGGACTAATATGTACACTTTTGGTACCAATATGTATCATTTAGGGACTAATATGTACACTTTTGGTACCAATATGTACCTTTGAGGGACTAATATGTACACTTTTGGTAGAAACATGTACCATTTAGGGACTAATATGTACACTTTTGGTACCAATATGTACCTTTGAGGGACTAATATGTACACTTTGGTAGAAACATGTACCATTTAGGGACTAATATGTACACTTTTGGTACCAACATGTACCATTTAGGTACTAATATGTACACCTTTGGTACCAATATGTACCTTTGAGGGACTAATATGTACACTTTTGGTACCAATATGTACCTTTGAGGGACTAATATGTACACTTTTGGTAGAAACATGTACCATTTAGGGACTAATATGTACACTTTTGGTACCAATATGTACCTTTGAGGGACTAATATGTACACTTTTGGTACCAATATGTACCATTTTAGGGACTAATATGTACACTTTTGGTACCAATATGTACCATTTAGGGACTAATATGTACACTTTTGGTACCAATATGTACCTTTGAGGGACTAATATGTACACTTTTTGTACCAACATGTACCATTTAGGGACTAATATGTACACTTTTGGTACCAATATGTACCATTTAGGGACTAATATGTACACTTTTGGTACCAATATGTACCATTTAGGGACTAATATGTACACTTTTGGTACCAATATGTACCTTTGAGGGACTAATATGTACACTTTTGGTACCAATATGTACCATTTAGGGACTAATATGTACACTTTTGGTACCAATATGTACCTTTGAGGGACTAATATGTACACTTTTGGTACCAATATGTACCATTTAGGGACTAATATGTACACTTTTTGGTACCAATATGTACCATTATAGGGACTAATATGTACACTTTTGGTACCAATATGTACCTTTGAGGGACTAATATGTACACTTTTGTACCAACATGTACCATTTAGGGACTAATATGTACACTTTTGGTACCAATATGTACCATTTAGGGACTAATATGTACACTTTTGGTACCAATATGTACCATTTAGGGACTAATATGTACACTTTTGGTACCAATATGTACCATTTAGGGACTAATATGTACACTTTTGGTACCAATATGTACCATTTGAGGGACTAATATGTACACTTTTGGTACAACATGTACCATTTAGGGACTAATATACATGTACACTTTTGGTACCATATATGTACCATTTTAGGGACTAATATGTACACTTTTGGTACAATATGTACCATTTAGGGACTAATATGTACACTTTTGGTACCAATATGTACCATTTAGGGACTAAATATGTACACTTTTGGTACCAATATGTACCATTTAGGAACTAATATGTACACTTTGGTACCAATATGTACCATTTGGGACTAATTGTAACTTTTGGTACCATATGTACCATTTAGGGACTAATATGTACACTTTGGTACAAAATGTACCTTTAGGGACCTAATATGTACACTTTTGGTACCAAATGTACCATTTGAGGGACTAATATGTACTTTTGGTACCAATATGTACCTTTGAGGGACTAATATGTACACTTTTGGTACCAATATGTACCATTTAGGGACTAATATGTACACTTTTGGTACCAATATGTACCATTTAGGAACTAATATGTACACTTTTGGTACCAATATGTACCATTTAGGAACTAATATGTACACTTTTGGTACCAATATGTACCATTTAGGGACTAATATGTACACTTTTGGTACCAATATGTACCTTTGAGGGACTAATATGTACACTTTTGGTACCAACATGTACCATTTAGGGACTAATATGTACACTTTTGGTACCAATATGTACCTTTGAGGGACTAATATGTACACTTTTGGTACCAATATGTACCTCTGAGGGACTAATATGCACTGTTTAGGTACAAAAGAGTAGCCTACCTTTTAAAAAGGTACCGCCACAGTGACAGCTTTTGTACCTTTTTTTCTGAGAGTGTAGGTTTCCGATCCCTTCGTTAATGTATAACAGCCTAAAGTATGAGTAGAATGTAGAATGATTTTGAACATGATTTTCAAAATTATTTTAATGATAATATAAGAAATGTGTCGTTTCCATTGCGCTGTGAACTCTTGTGAACTTGCACTGATCTCAAGTGAGCGTAAAACCAGCAAATGTGTGTGGACATTAATGAGACAGAGAGCATTGCTTCAGGAGACGAAGGAAAGGCATCGTTGAGAACAAACGGCCTGTGCTGTGCACTCGCTGCTATACAGAAACATACGAGGGACTCGTATCCACTTTGATGCAAGTGCCCTCACTAGTGTTTTATCTGGAGTTGTGTTTGCACTATAGCGATTCAACCGAATAGAAATGTGAATTTTAGCTTGTCCGCAATAATTATGCAGTTCTTTTTTGGCATTGAACCATATGATTACGATTGCAGTTTGGTTTTAACTTTTATTATATTGGAGGCACATCATGACCAACACATTTGGAAATGTGTATCTACATTGAGTTTGTGCGAAGTGGTGGATGAATGAATTTTTAATTAATTTTCATACGATCTGCCTAAGCCCTGCTGATGGTTAGGTTTTAGGGTCGAGCTTCATGTTTTGTTTTGTTTTCTAAAAAATTACATTTCTATTCCTTTTTAAAATAGTTGCATTTTCTCATGAGATCGGGCTGACATGGCAGAATAATTATGTATTATGTTAGCACAGATAACACTGCAAAGCTTTTGCAACAGGAGGAAGATGCATGAGTCCAGATGCTTTAAATGACTTGAACAACTCCCATCATGGGATGGAGGGGATAAATGAGAAAAATGCTTATTTCCAGCCTCTCTCCTTCAATTCAGCATGATTTGCTTCAACCCTGCTTACTCGAGCAAGAGGTCACCTTACATCTGCGACACGATTTTAATCGCTGTGTTCACTCAACATCACGCAATATGTTTCTCCAGTAATAGAATGTCTCTGCTAATCTCAACCGGCTGTTCACGGTCCTGTTTATATCGACAGACCCGTCTGATAGATACCAGGCACTTCACAGAGTCCTGGGAAGATCACAGGTACTCCCGCGCAAACTCGGATGCCCCGGAAAGACCTCACATGATGTTATTATGCATTTCTGTACAAAGCGCTTCTTCCCACATCCATCTTTTAAACATCCAAACTGACTGAGGTTGGCACTGCCATTGCACTTATTACACAAAGCGTGTGTAACCTATGTTGCAATCATTGTTTTGTTAGGATACACCCAACAAAACTGTCAAACTGTTATTCCTCAACTGAAAGAGTCAAATGTGAATCACATTTCTACTCTCAAGACTCTCAATTCTTTTGGCACAGAGTAAGAATAAGTAAGTAAAACTGAAAACGCAATGCTTTGAGTAAGTTCACATACCCTTGCTTCATAGTATGATGTGTTGAGCATCAACTAATGCTTGTCACACACTTGCAAGTCCCTCAGTTGGGTGGAACCATTGTGGTTGAGAACTCAAATGTCTCAAAAACTCAAATGTGGTTAGATTGGATAGCAAGACTGTAAACCTTGAACAGGATAATTTATGTAAATACAGTTCTATCATGATTTTACCATGGTAATGTATTTGACAATGTTAATGTATTTGGTAGATCTGCTGTTTATTATTGCTGTTGTTGTAGATTATTGCCGCTGCTGTAGACCAAGTATGAGAACTTGCTACTTTCAATAAATGTGCAGATCATTTTCTGTGAGTATGTAAAACATTGGCTGCTGCTGCACAAAAAACGCATTTATGTGACCCTGGATCACAAAACCAGTCTTAAGTCGCACGGGTATATTTGTGGGAATAGCCAACAATACATTGTATGGGTCAAAATTATCAATTTTTCTTTTATGCCAAAAATCATTAGGATATTAAGTAAAAATCGTGTTCCATGAAGATATTTTGTAAATTTCCTACCGTAAATATATAAAACATTTATTTTTGTGAGTGAATGCAGCACAATCGCAAACATAAATGGACACTTTTAAAGGCGATTTTTTTCAATGTTTAGATTTTTTTGCACCCTCAGATTCCAGATTTTCCAATAGTTGCAGCTCTGCCAAATATTTCCATATCCTAACAAACCATAAATCAATGTAAAGCTTATTAATTCAGCTTTCATGTGATGTATAAATCTCAATTTAAAAAAAAAATGACCCATGTGACTGATTTTGTCATCCAGGGTCACATATCAATTGCCTATAGCAGATCTATGCTGGTGGAGCTGGGGAAGGTGGAGGGTTTAAGACAAACTCTGAAAGCGAGCTGCAAACTGCTAAGTAGTTAACGGTGTAAATATCATCAGCTTGATCTTTCGTTAATGACCCATCAGTCTGCGCCATGTAGAGTTTCATAATAGAACTATGCATTTATTATTTTGTCTTGTGAAAATATCATCCCCGTTATAAACACGTTAAGCACTAATAAAGTATACTTTTTTGAAGTCGCAGTTCAACATTTAAACAGACAAGCTGTAATATTAGTTGGAATGTCAGAATTATAGATCTTTGTTTTCTGAGCTATATTTGTTGGTATTTAATGTTATTTAAAAAGCCTAAACATTTATCTTCAGTGATTTTTAGTTGTGAACTGATGCTGCCATGCGACTAAGTTGCAACTCAATTCATTTGACCAAGTAATACTGAAAGCTACAACTAAAAATTGTGAGAAACTCAAAATGGCAAGAAATAAATTCTGTATTGTGAAGATTTAAACGTGAAATTCTGAGGGGAAAAAGCCCAAAATGTGAGACTTTAATCCAAAGCTTCAATATACAAACTCAGAAGTGTTATGTGGAGGAAGGTGAACCCAGGCGTAGACAGCCGATGCAATGAACACAGGATTTATTGATACAAAAACAGGAAAACAAAACCCACGAGGGAGCAAAACAAGACAGGTAGTGATGTTACGTCTGACACCGACGCTCCGAAGCTTGCTTCAAACTCGAACGGTCCTTGCAATGAACCACTGCTTCGGAGCTTGTATCATTACGTCACTAGTCACGTGAAAATGACATCTGAAGCAAACAGACTGCTTCACTGCTTCACGCTTCACTCCTGTAGTGAACCACCCGATTGCTTTGACAGGCCAATCCAGTGTCGACAGGTTTGAAACCTGATGGCTGTATTTCTTATAAAAGTGAAGCCGTTTTTGTGTGATCCTGCATCATCTGTTCCATGCGAGAGGATATTCTCTAAAGCTGGTGAAATTGATTAAAAAAAGAAAAGAAATCGCCTTTCACCAAAGACTGGAGAAAATAATATTTCTGAATAAAAACCACACCATTTAATGAACACTTTGTATAAGCCTTCTGTATGATGTAGCCTACCTAAAGCACACCCTCTGACACATTTTATTATTATTATTAATTTGAGAACATATGAACATTGTTACATAAAAATATGCATCAAAGACAGAAACTACAAAAACTCTCTGCTACATTATACAACTACAACCAGTACCACAAGCACATCCTTTTCAACATACAAAAATATCAGTCCCACCAGTGAACAAGTTATAGAGGTATGCTTCCCACAGCTAAACAAGATAAAGCTTTCACACATGATACTGCCCTGCTAAAAAAAACTATAGACACCATTACAGAAATTCTATAGGATTTGGTTTTCATGGGAATTGTATTGGTTATAATGGAAATTATAGTGGTGTATGGGGGGTCTCTACTGATTATGTGTTGGGTTCTATTGGTAGGGGCATTAAATCCTAATGGAATATGTGCCAAACACACTACAAAAAGAATACTGTAGTGGTTTAAATGGTAAAAGCCAGTTTAATAGAAACCATTAGAATTTCTGTGATGGTTTCCAACTTTTTTAAGCTGGTCTGATCTTCTGTCCTTGTCTAAAGAAATAATTACACACACACACATCATGCTTAATGTTTTATTATCAAGGTGAACACATGAAATGAGTTTCACAGCACTAACACTGTTTCAGCTTTGATCGCCTCGGTAAACACGTCATAAACGGGCGTTAACATAAGCCTACTTGCATTTTATGGTTGTCAGCTTTGTTGCATTACATTAACTTCACCAGAAGATGGTGCTGCAATTTCTATCTGAATGAAGCTTCGAGTAATGAACCATTTTCGACACAATTGTATCGGAAAGCAATAATGCTTCGAAACGCTTCATTTGGCCATCACTAAAGACAGGGAAGAACACACCAGACTAAGACTAGAAACTAAGACACGAACAGACACTTTTTGAATAACAGACTTCTCAATGAATTACTTACAGCTAGAATCACACAACGTCAAACAATGAACCGACACAGGACAGCAAACACACAGGGATTATAAAGGGAACACTAATGACAAGGACAGGTGAAACTGACTAGACAATAATGACGAGACGAGGATAACAAGGGGGCGGGGTTACATTACGAGACAACACAAGCACATGGCCCAAACAGGCCATGCGCGTGTACACAAAACATGGGTCTGTCATGACTCTGCCACAAGACCAGAGAAATCAAAGACATGATGGCAGAATCATGACAGGAAGTGCAACAAAAAATTAGTTTTGTTATAAATGTTATATTCTGAGGGGGAAAAAAACCTCAAAATTGTGAGATAAATCTTGTATCTCCGAAAACGTTACTTTTAAGGAAATTGAAAAACACTATATTAATTTTTGACCAGCGGATTTCTGAGAGTTTTGGACATGCATGTGCTGTCCATCATTAAAACAGCCATATCAAAATGCATCGCATTAATCTTTCATCAACTTACAGGTTATGAAGATTATTGTAGCTATGTGAGTCATGCTCAAATGTGCATTCTTTTTTTTATTAACACTTGGAATGCTAAGAAAATCGTGTTTTGATCGGATTCAGAATGATGATCAAATCATAAATCGAGTCTTCACAGTCCTGGAGCTCGCCCTGGGTCAACATTTCATTCAGTAACATTTGGTGGTTTTGATTTAAATGCTTATTAATGTTGATGATTGCGTTATCTTACATTTGCATATGATTACATGCTATTGCTTGTTTGTGCTTCTTCTTCACTTGTCTTTAGATCAGGAGATCAGTACTCTTTCAGAAGATGCGTAATAGCGCCCCCTACCGTATAGCAGTGAAAACACTGAAACCTGGGAAAGAGTTAATACTTTTCATTGGAAAAATATTTGCAAAACCCACAGACAGACATACATGATTGATGAAACATATCTAAATGATGAAATATGTAGATACGAGGTTTCAGCGACAATCTTTTCAATAATGAGTCCTCATACAGCACATCTTTTCTGATTGGGTCTCTCTCAGTAAAAAGGTACAAAAGCTGTCAATGGGACAGTACCCTTCAAAAGGGTTCCAATATGTCCCATTTAGGTACTAATATGTACACTTTTGGTACCAATATGGACTAATATGCACTCTTGAGGTATACCTTTTGAAAAGGTACCGCCACAGTGACAGCTTTTGGACTTTTTTTTCTGAGAGTGTGTTGCTGTAGTCACTTCACAATTGATGTCTTCTTGCAGTCTTGATTCTGGCAGGGTGCGAACTACGGGGGAGCTAGGGGGAGCTCGGCTCCCCTTAATAAGACATGGGCTCCCCTGAATATGTGATTCGTGAAATTTTGGGGGGTCTCAAAAAATATTGACAGTCTTATATTTTGACTTGCCCCTCCCACATGAAGTGCGATTTCGCCTCAGACACACGTCAATTTCGCTTCAAACTTTTGTTTTTTTACGCTCTGGACGCGTGGATGCATTCAAAATGTTCAAGTGTCCAACTAGACGCGAATTTGACGCTCTATTCACGTTTGGTGTGAACGCAGCATTAGGCCTAATTGACAGGAGGAATTATGGTATTTTTCTGTAGCCTGACGAGTAATTTAACCCTTGTTCAAGTGAACTGAAAGAAAACCTATTTATATACTATTTGTGGGTGGCTGGTTGACTTATCAATTTTTGTCAATTATAATAGGGTAAATCCTGTATAGTGCTTGCATAAAGCAAGTAGTGCATACACTTGTAGCTGTTATGTATCTTTGTAAGGCACGCGCAAGTGCACGACCCACCCCCCCCCCCCCCCCCCCCCCCCCCCCCCCCCCCCCCCCCGAAAAAAAAAGTGGGCTCCCCCAAAGGACACGGTATAGTTCGAACACTGGATTATGGATCGACAGAGCTTAAGCGCATTAACCTCTGACCTGATTTGCTTTCTTCACTAGTTTATCTCACACTTTTTTTTCTCCTTGTGATTTTCAGTGTTAACACACTGGAAGCAGCTGTTGCTGACACAGCACTGATTCATACAGACGCCTCAGATATAGCATGTGTAGCAGTGTACTCGCAGTTCTCGCACCCTGGTGATAAAGTTATGCCTCCTCTGCTTAAATGAATGAAAGCAGACGCTCGCATGGACATGGTGTTCCTGCCTGCCGAACCCCTGGCACGGAGAGCGTGTTCACCAACAGGGGTTAGCTGAGGTAATGTCTGCCCTGCCAGGCTGTAGCACAGCTGGGGTATCGGTTTGGCTATGAATACAGAGAGAAAGATGCTCATGCTCATATGTGGAGCACACAAAGACCTGGAAAAGATCACATCAGAAGGTCAAATGTGTCTTTGCTGGCTTGCAGGGCTGGATTTGTTGCGTGAAGTTCAATACTGTACCACTAAATCCTTATGTCGGCCATCAGTCTCAAACATGTGTATGTAAATATACTGTAACAGAACATATGTAGTGTAACACTGTACGCTTTTTCCATTGCATTAAAGGACAGTGCTGATAGTGCCAATCCTGATCAACAGCTATTCTGTTTAGATATGGTTGTCTAAAACCATGTTGAAAATTGCAGTTTCTTGCTCTTTGAATTATCACTGGGATTTCAAAAATGTTCCTATGCAAATATTTCACTGCAGATTCCAGGAGAAATTAACACTACCGGCAGTAAAACACCAACAACGTTTGCTCCTTTTCACACAAATAATCAATACATCGCCCGATTATCGGTTAATAAAGACTTATTTTTGAGCTTGTAATTTACGGATAATTTACATCTCATGCACACTTTTATCATAGTGCATGATTTAAATCAATATATTTTAATGTTTGCATCAGATAATCAGCTCCTTATGTCTGTATTTTATGTACTACTTATGTAGTAAACTTGTGAAGAGCTCGAGTCCCGTGAAACACGATGAAGCTAAAACTGCTTGGTAGCGTCAGCAAATGTGTTTTTAATCAATTTATTATATGGACATCCAAGCAACAACCCATTAGCAACACCTTAGCAACCACATAGCAACACTCTACAACATAGCAACACTCTAGCATCATAACGGTGAGTTTTGGATGGGTTATCGTCATTAACTCTTTCCCCGCCACTGTTATACGCACTCTAAAAAAATAATTCACTAGCTTAGTAAATGTCACAGTAATAATTAAATTTTATAAACTTTATAAAAAAAAAATATTAACTTCTAACTTCTTTGTTAACTTTATTAACTAAAATTTCTGAATATAATTTACTTGATAATAATAACTTGATCATTTGAGTTGAACATAAAATAATTGAAAACCCAAAAAAATACTAAAAACCCAACAGGTTATTTTGTCTGAAATTTACAGTTGACTAACCAATTATTTATTTAAAAAATACTTAATATATTTGTGAAATTTCCATATAAATATTTGAGAATGGATAATTAAACTATTCTGTTTCAAGAACCACAAATATTACTTAATCCAAATCAATATTATTAGTATTTAACACACATACGAAATTGAGTAAGTTTACTCAATTAAAACAACACACCCCTCCTCCACCATCAATTCATTTGGGTGTTTTATTTATAAAAGTGCTACTAAAAGTTAAAAAGTAGATTTTACAATGTTTAATTGCAGTTTGATTCCATGACATAATTTTTAAGAAGGTAAAATTAACACCTTTTAAAACTGCATGTTAAAAATGTAAAAATGCTTGAGCACGCACAAACAAGGCTTTAATGTGCATGTGCAACTAGGGAAATAAAATTTGTTCATTTTACAAATGAAAACACAAATCATATGATACTCCTATATAGTACACTCAGTACAACTGCAATCTTGGCAGGAATTGTTCTATAAATCTAGCGGAACTACACCGGACATGTACTCATATTTGGTTCAGAAAATAAAAAAAAAAACAACAACACAAAACCGTGGTCTTTGTTCAAGCAGCCGGCTCTGTCTTCAGGCTCTTAAACTGTATAAACACGAGCTGTTATGATTTTACCGTATGTGTGGCCCTGGCCTGAATTATATGGAGACTTGGGAAGAATTTATGGAACATATCTGCAGTTATGTTCAGTTTGTTTGAACCCGTGCACCCAGAAGAGGACACCTGTTTTGCGTTAAATGTTAATTGTACCGAAAGCGTTGCGTTGCGATGCCATTCACACAAGCCGGAGCTTCTCCCCAGCATGGGCCGAGATTAACTAAATGTATAAAAATAGAATATAATTCAAAATATGAACACAAATTATAATAGTATATAAATGATACTAAAATAACGGTAACAATTTACAATAAGGTTCATTATTTGACTAACTTAGTTTACATGAACTATACTTCTACATTTATTAATCTTAGTTAATATTGATTTCGACATTTACTAATATGTTATTCAAATCAAAGGTTGTATTTGTTAACAGTTAATGTACTGTGAATTAACATGAACAAACAATGAACAGCTGTATTTTTATTAACTAACATTAACAAAGATTAATAAATACTGCAACAAATGTATTGTTCATTGCTAGTTCATGTTAGTTTATACATTAACTAATGTTAAAGCTGCAGTCCGTAACTTTTTGGGGTAAAAAAAATAGCCTTATAAAAATAAGCCGTAGCTCGATTCAAAACGGTAAGCTTGTAATAATGTTTTTAATTCCAGTGGTACTGGTGGATTTCAGCGGGAGATTCGAGCATGTCTTTGCGTCATTACGTCACATCTGTACACACACACACACACACACCTGTACACACACATCTGTACACACACATCTGTACACATAAAGAAGAGTCTCGGCTAGTAGACTATGAGTGTGAGGATGTTGGAGGAGGAGATTTATAGCCTTTTCTCACAACACTTGATATAATTAAACTTATCAATTTGATGGCGGATCCAGAAAGGTTCAAACTACAATCAACCGTGATAACTGCAGATTCACACGTTGTATAACGCAAAAGACTTTGGACTTCCGGGTAACTAGAGGAAAAAAAAACTGCAATCGGCTCCATGAGAAAACAATGATAATATCGGAAGGGCATTAAATGTAGTCACGCAATGCTGATGTTGAACATTAACAATTTGAGAACAAAGTATAATTTGCACGGTTTGACGTGATATGATAAGCGATCGTTAGATTTAATCAGCGTGATTTACTGCTATGCTTTTTTCCCGTTAGTTGGTCAGAACAAAAGTGAATGTTACTTGTTCAGAGGACATTTTCGGGTGAAAATTATGTTGGTCATACTTCCAAAAAGAATGCCAGCGGCGGCGACTGACAGGCATACATTCACCTCAAACATTGGATTCACCCGTGCCGAGACACAACCCACGTAAAGTTGATAATTCCACGAATAACTGCAATTGCAGATTTCGAACAGAGATGGCGACAAAGAGGAAAAACTACGGATTGCAGCTTTAACTAATGAACATTATTGTAAAGTGTTACCAAAATAACACTACAAATCACTTCCAGTTAAAATGCATTTTAAAATCACATTAAATATGAAATCAAGCCAGTCGGGGACACCATGTGAAACCTGTTCAGTTTGTTTCCTCGCACTATTAGCAGTGACAAGAGGTCAAGAAGTGCTTAAGATTGACTATCTATATTACGCCGCCTGGCTCTCGGTCCATTTCCCTCACATTGACACAAAAATGCAAGGAATGCCCGAGCGGAGCCAGATTTCGCAGGCCCCCTGACAGCTTCGAGTCGAGAGAATGTAAAAAAGAGAAAGCTTTGATAGGTACGACAGAAGGCCGGGGGAAAGAAAACTCAGTTTGATGTCTGATGTTTCTGCATGAGGTTTGGCTGGAAACGCTATCTTTGTATGTTTTGATAATCAGAATAAATCAATGGGCCAGTCCGTGACTGGGAATCAGGAAAGCGGCCACCCGTGGGCTGTTTCAGGGGTTTGCTAGTAATTATCACATACTCCTACAATCCTAAAGGGGAAAAACAGTAAAAAGAAGTCAACAAGCCTCAGAAAGGAAATCTATGCCCACGTCCCAAATGATCAGCCACATCTGCTTTCGTACTCAAGACCCGGAGAAATTACTGTAGAACTGAAACGCACGTGCTATATCTGACACGACTTGTATTTATACAGTGGAACGATTACCGTTCAGACTGAGAATCCGCTTGGAGATCTGACATTGAGTTTTTTTCCTCAATGTAAATCTCAGGTCTTCGATGCACGTGTTCGGCATATAAAGCTCTCTGCCGCTACTCTTCCGTTCACTGCACACAGCTCTCACGGGTCCCACGGGCTTGTGTGCGTGGACATCAAACTTGCATGGCTTGCATGTTGTTGGATGCGATGTGGGCATGTATCAGGAGATTTGACACAAGCCGTCCTCCATATGGTGCCGACTGAAAATACCTGCCGTTTTAAAATACGTATGTTACCTGACTTGACGTTTTTGTGACTTCATGCATGGCAATGTCCCACTGAAGTATTACTAGCTGTCATGTGGCTAGTAAAATGGGCAAAACTACATGATCTTGAAGGAATATTTCAACCTTGGAAGAAAATAAAGTCATAATTTACTCACCCTGGTGTTGTTCTAATGTCATACGGCCTTCTTTCTTTTTCATACCACTAAAGAAAATGATTTAAAAAATGTAATCTTAAAAAAGATGCAAAAGTATCACAGAATGATTTCAAAGTGACAAGTGTGGCATATTGCAAGTGTTCTGGAGTTGTGTGATAGGGTTTAGTGAAAAACAAGCCAAAATGTTGCATAATTGAAGGAAAATCCAGACTTTGTCCGTTGATCTTCTGTGCGTCTCATGAGACTTTATTAGCGCTGCAGTTCACTCCAGAAATCAAGATTAATAAAAACACAACATGAAATATAATCTGTGTACCTTCTTGTCTGAGGTAAATATATATGTTGTGTTTGTTTCAACAAGATGTTATTGCGTTCACATCTTGTCATCTGCCAACTTGAGTTCCGGTCCGGGGATATCCAACTTTTTGGGGATTTCAAGGCTTGTATTTCATGTCACAAGTCCATGTTATCAAATCCATAGTACTCAATTTTTAATTACACTGTAACCAAGGACGCCTTAAAACAAAGTGTTATCCTTTTTTTGCATGTAAAGTTTGGCATAGCCTACATACAGTACATAGGACAACATTAAGGACGACATGGAATTAATGAATAATCAACCAGTTAATCAATTATCAAAATAATCTTTTGCTTCCAGAGAACATTTTGAAATGTGTTTATGTACGAGTGCTCCAGATTATGTCTCGCTTCACTGATCTCAACTTGCTTTGTTTTTAAGGCATGCAGTCTAACATTTTGCAATATGTTTTTTGCTAATGATTTGTGTTTTGTTTTTATGATGTTAGATAAGTTTAGTTTTTTAGTTGCAGCCCTACAGCAGTCTATATTTCCCTGCCATTACGACCTCCCTCGACCTTTTGGCATTTGCCACACATGGAATATTTCCTATGCTTTGTTTTGATGGTCGGCTTCAAGCGAAGCGTAGGAGAAACATTGTATCATGTTGAACATAAGCAGCGTGGGCCTCCTGGACGAGAGGAAACTATGCATGAATTTCAGGGCATTCCATCACTGGGATTATTCAACACGGATCTTTTGCGGTCATGTGTGGAGTCGCCATGCCATTGTTTTCCATTTCATGAATGTCAAGTTTGCATATTATACAGAACATGGGGGCCACAAAGTGAAAGCAATGGGTTCTGAGACCGTATAAAAAGACGTCTTGGCTTGGGCACTCTTGAGGTGTTGGAATGTGAGCGGGAAGCTTCCCTTATATACAATGTGCTTTCTGGGAAAATGGCTAAATCATTCGTTCGTTCAGTCCCCCTTTTCTAGACCTTTCCCTCTGTTGCCCATTTTTTATGGTTCCCTCGGGACGCACAACCCAGACACGTTCTGCCGTTTTGATATGTATTTTGGAACGTGTTAAAAACTGATGTGAGCCTACGACGCGTGTTCGTCTAGCTCCAGAGTTGCTAAAACTGGAGGTGTCAAATGTTGTTTTTACTGCTTGCTCTTTTCTTGTCAGCTTTGCTGGTCGTGCTGGGAACTGGGTTTAGAAACTGCCTGTGTATTATTTCCTAAAAGCTGACTTGAATGTTTTCTGGAAACTGGTATTTGCAGGAAAATGTCATGCACTACATGCATGTCTTTTCCTTTCAGGTCTACTGTATGTAATGCTTTGATTATAGGGACAGTTCATCAAAAAATGAACATACATTATGATTTTTATTTTTTTATTTACTGATTTTCAAAAATGTAGGCAAATGTTTGGGGAGAATATTCACACTTCTTGTTTCTTATAGTTCAAATTAAAAAAAAGAAAATATAAACTAATTCAAATATTAATAAAAAACGAAAATAGTATATTAATGATACTACAATAACACTGGTCACAGTTCACATCAGGCCATGGTAACAGCACCCTAAGACAAATATTGTCTTATCATTATCAAAATATTGGGATCTGATTTTTTCACCCATATTGCACAACATTTTTTTCTAGCTGTCTTCACTATTAACTCTTTCCCTGCCAGTGTTTTTTTTTTTTTTTAAGAAAAAAAAAGTCGCCAGCCACCACCAGCATATTTGAAAATTTTCACAAAAATTTCCTGGCTAAAGTGTGAATATTTTGTTGTATGAATATCTGAACATGCATTATATATAAAAAAAGAACAGACACAGTGCTTTAAAGAAACATGTATCCTAGCTTCACGCATTTTTTTTACCAACACTTAAATGTGGGTAAGTTTGTGAATGTGAAGCAAAATTTTGAACAGAAAGCTGATAAAATTACTTTTTTGTCAAAGACTTCATCCGGATCAAATTCAGAACGATCCTCAAAACACGGATGGAGTAAATCAAGTCCATCAACACTCCTAAAGCTTCACAGTCCTGTAGCTCATCCTTTCATTCAGTAACATTAGGTAGTTTTAATGTTTAATGATTGTGTTATTTTACATTGCATAAGCAATGATTCTAACGCTTGTTTCTTCGGCTTCTTCACTTGTGTTTGGATTGTGGTTATTAAGTTGTGCTAAAAGGTCCCCTGAATGACCTGAACTAGTCCTATATCAATGCGAATGTCGCTCTGTGTTTTCCAGGGGAGGTTCTAAGCCTCATGGACGATCTGTTCTCGGGTCTGGGCTCCTCGTGTGTGGTAGCGGGACGGCGAAGCGGAGAACATCCTCACAGTATCATCTACTCTCTCGTCTTCAAGTGCCTGGAGCCCGACAGCCTTTATAGGTAAGAGCCACAGCAAGTGTAACGCAAAGTTGAGATGTTGCCCAGAGAGAGAAAAACAATACGTGTCGGAGGATAAGATGCACGATAGTCGAGAGATGGCGTATTTTCTCCACGCTTAATACAATTACTTAAACGTCACACTCGTCCTCATACATGGGGATCGAGTGATTAAAAGTATACAAACAAACATCCAACTCTGGTCACAATATAAAAGGAAATAAAAGTAAGAGTACAAAGAGAGCCAGCAGAGTTATTATCTCCTCTCCTCACTGTCAAATACATTACTGACACTCTCATTTTACCTCAGATTACCATAATGACCGTTACACAAGCAACTAAGAATAAAAAAGTCCTCTCGCTCTTCATTTCAATGACAACTTCTTATACTTGCTATGGTATTGTGAATACACTATATTGTCTTGGCGGTGTAAAACTGTGTTTTTTAGGACAACATGCAGAAAAGCAACATTATTTTGCCATGATTATATTTGAAGGTTACACTTTATTTTGATGGTCCACTTTAGATATTCTACTGAGTATAAACCTGAACTCGGATTGAACCCCAAAACAGAAATACGTACAAAACCATGACTTCTGTGTTCTGTTACACCCCTACTTTATTTTGATGCTCCCCAACAGATATTCTACTGACTATAAGTAACTTTGCAACTACATCAACTAACTCTTAATAGACTATTAGTGGACTAGTAGACTCTTAGGATAGGGTTTGGGTTAATAGAATAAGTTGACATGTAGTTGCAAAGTTACTTATAGTCAGTATAATATATGTTGGGGAGCATCAAAATAAAGTAGGAGTGTAACAGAACACAGAAGTCACGGTTTAGTAAGTAGCTCTGTTTTGGGGTCATGGTTCGATACATGTTCGGTCGTCAAAAGGTTCGGCATCAAATCCCCAATGCTGTAGGCTTCTTTTCATTTATTTTATTCCATAAGTTACGGCGAGAGAAGCGGCACCTGAGACTTTCCCATTTCCATGACACGCATAATTCCTCACTGGACTGTAGTGAGACTTCCACAAAACAAATCGGCACAATGCCAAATGATTATGTCTTATTATAACAGGATAAACATCTTAAAATACTTTTTCATTTATGGTAGTACAGATAAGAGTAAGACATCATTTGGGTCACACACAATAAAAATTTAATATTCTTATGTTTTTGTAAAATAAAGAAAACAAACGTTAGGCCCTGGTTACCTTTTTGTGAAGTTCGTGGCGCGTCACAAAAACTATTCGAAACTCGGCTACTAGCAAGCTCTTGCGTGAATCTGAACTCTTGTTTTGGATTGGTGCACAGATTGTCTCTTCTTCTTCGGATAGCAAACAGCATTGCATTACCACACGCCCCCTTCTGGGCCTATGACTGACTGTCTTAGTCGTCTGATTGTCTGTATCGTGACAGTTCGGAATGAATAGATGTACCGTTACACCGTTATTAAAGGATAATTCCGGTATTTAGCACTTTGAGTCTATTTTCTAGTTTGTTTTGGATGAACTAGAGTGGTGTACACAGAAATGTTGACGATGGGTCCTGTCTCGACTTTTTGACTCTTTTAAAATCGCCTCTGAGCGCTTCAGAGTGGCTGTCTATGGGCATGCACAAACATGTGCTTAAAACAACCCAACGTTCGTTTTCAAAACTGTGCAACTCACCGAGTGGTTAGTGGTGTTTGTTGATGATTAAAAACAAATATATCGGTGCAATGTATGATTTCAATCCGTGTTATTTGCTATAGTGGAACTATTTTTTCAGATACCTCACAACCGCGTATAAACTTCCGCTCGATATTTGAGTCTGAAGCGTTAGCACACTCCCGACCACTTGATGGCGACAACCACTTTGCCGTACAAGGACGCTGTAGGAACACGGTGTCTAGCGCATAGACCTTCTGAGAGACGGAGAACCGAGCGAAAAGACTACAACCAAATGTAAACAGACCCTTTTCCGTTTCCAGTAGCACAGTAATATCAACAAGCAATGAGTCCTCCAATAGACATCAATGGAACTTTACAAAATGCCAAATAAAACACGACAGAAACTGTATTTCGCTACGCTACTTGTTTTGAATCATCAACGAACACCACTAACCACTCGGTGAGTTGCACAGTTTTGAAAACGAACGTTAAGGGTTGTTTTAAAGGAGTCATAATGTAGTATTAACTTTGATACCCACGCTCTACTATAGTCATTTCATGCCCTTCTAAAAAAGAAAAATTGGAAAAAAATAAACACAGAGCTCGTTTGACCCTTATTTCTGAATGCATTATTGTCTCGCGAGATCTGATGCGAGGTTTTGGCTGTCGTGGACGGTCATTTTAATAATGCAAATGAGGGGCGCGTTGATTGGTGGCAGGAAGGAGGGGGCTTGACACCGCAGGTAACTTCAGCATATCATTCCAAAAAGAGATCATGGCGCAAGTTGTGAATGAACCCGACCTGGCCGCGACCTACGGGATTCAACCGTATATGTTTGAGCCAGACTCTGAACCAGAGCTGGAAACGGAAGATGAACAACAGTCAATGGAAGGACGTCTACATCAACATGTCTCTGAATGGTAAAGACAATTTTTTTGACTGAGACATACATTAACATCAGTAACGAGCTAAAACGTTTGTTGCTATTTTCTCCCGCATAAGTTTAGCTTTAATTTAATGTAGATTACATTAACGGAGATGTAGTCTACTTTATTTTCAGCTTACAGTGGTTATAGAGATTAACGTTTGCTATAATGTGTTGTTTTTGCCTTTTTTGACGTTGTGGTTTTTTTTTTAGACATTCAATAATTTTCATCTACAGACATGTAACGTTATGTTTTTCTTTATGTTTATTATTTCTTGACTGTTTTTTAAATTTATCTATCCTTATCTATTATATAAAAAATCAATACAATGATATGTTGTCATTGTTATATATACCATTATATTATATTATATATATATATATATATATATATATATATATATATATATATATATATATATATATATATATATATATATATATATATATATCCCTATGTTTACATCACATACATTAACCGCATTAGTAGTTAGCTGCTGTTTGTTACACAAAATATAGTAATAAAAACACAGTCTTACCGTTTCAAATTCAGGCAAGTCCCTGATTGTTGGAATGGCACCTTTTTCCAAACGTAGCTTCGATGCCAACTTCGCCTGATATTGCCCCAAATTTGTAAAAGATTCTTTTGTGAAATGTTTAGCGCAGGCACCTAACGTTGAGCAAGTTGAGATGGTTGTTGGAACAGCGTCATTAAAAATAAATTTCATCCACTGGTCCCTTGTAGTTTGGTCAGTTTTGGGTAAAGAAAAAACATTAGAATGTGGATTATGACAGTCACCACGAGCAACTCACGCGTGCACTACGTTTCTGCATCTTTCTTGACTGAATATGATGGGGAGAGGGGCAGGGCGGGCCTCCTCTGCTTTGTCCATATATGGTATATCCGGCCCCGTCTTGACGTCAAGTCGGGGGAGAAATTGAAATCTCGTATTTGAGTGCGTGTGCACGTTGGCTAGTTTAAGAACCCTGGGGTAAACAAACGCTTCACTTTTGAATATCGGCATCCCGGCCAATGTATAATCGTTAGTCAATCACATACATTGATTCTCATGGAAAAGTGAAAATTGCACATTATGACTCCTTTAAGCACATGTTTGTGCATGCCCATAGACAGCCACTCTGAAGCGATCAGAGGCGATTCTAAAAGAGTCAAAAAGTCGATCGTCAACATTGTCTCTAGTTCATTCACAACAAACTAGAAAATAGACTCAAAATGCTAAATACCGGAATTATCCTTTAAGCAGACAGTCTACTAATACTCCAATGACTGCTAGTTGACATGTAGTTGCATGTCTTGTAGTTACTTGTAGTTAGTAGAAGGTCTGAAGTGGACCATTGAAATAAAGAGTTACCAAATTTATTATATTATATATAATATATATATATCTACTGCCTGAAATCATGTTTGATGTTGATCCATGCAATTGTAGTGACCGTGATGCATTGTAGAAAGAAAAAAGATTGCATAATTACTGCACAGTTGATTACTATAGATGATGATGAAATAAGGCTGACGGGATCATATTTCATACATTTATAGAGCCAGCAGAAAACCAGCAAGTAGCACAGTACAATAATCAACTCTAACCCACTCATAACACTCACCGATGTTTGTGCTGTTGTCACTCACTGGACGACAGAACTAACTTTTGTTAATTAAACTTATTTTATAAAGAAAAGTGATATTGAGGAAATATCACAAAGCAAACCTGTTTGTTTTTAAAGAGTTTGATTAGTTTGATAATGTAAATTATAATATTGAAATATGGAGATGTCAATGAGTGCAGCTGTAATGCATGTTAGGAATCAGCACAAACGTGATATATTCAGTCTGGTTTCTTTGGAAGAACACATCCTTCCAACACCGACTTAATGGTCCAAAGACCTCCGGCAAGTAAATTGATGTGGTTTGGATTTTGTAATTTAAGTTTGCTAAGTGTGGTATTTCTGTAAGTTGTGTTCATAGAGCTCTTTTTGGAGAGGATCCAGACAGGTAATAAAATGGCCTTTTCTTTGTTGGTTGTTTAGGTCTCTCGTGACAAGATGTGTCAGAACAGGGTTTATTTATGAACAGGATGAACCTCATCAATGTCAAATTAAATTGTGTCGCCTTCTTATAGACTTTATATTGAGCGGGTTAAAGAACATGTTGTACCTTTTAGTTATTTCATAATGTTGTGTGATTTTCCATCTTATTGCCACCTTGGTTCCTCACCAATCTTTCCCAGGCGTTTGGTTTTCATTTTAAAGGAACGTTTACCCAGAAATGAGCATTTTGTCATCATTTACTCTCCCACAACAATAGATATACGTTTGTTTTCATCATGTCAGCTCTTTTCCATAATACAAAGGGGATGGTGACTTAAAACCAAGCTCCAAAAATCATAAAAACTTGGTTCCTGAAGCCAAACTTGAACTTTACATTACATGATTTTATCCATGGATAACTTTTGCTGCACAGAGATGGCATAAATGCATTTACAAAAAAATGGCTATTGCTCAATTAGAGTTTATATTTTAAATGAAAGAATCAATGAAGTGCAGTAAAAAATATATAATTTAATTTATGAATGAGAAAATATACCTTCCAAATTGACATGTCTTTGGCTGCACTGAACCAACCAGCTATATTAAATTGCACAAATCTACGGCTTGCAAAGTGCATGCAATTTTAGTCAGCATTCTGTTTGATACTAAGGAGAATTTGGTATTTAGTCGTCACTATTCAGTCTAACAAACAGACAAGCTCTCAAAACAGGTTAAGTTTGAAAAATTGCTTAACAATCAACCTAAATGAGCAGCGTAGCATAGTTGACTCATGGGAGGAGGTTAGTGGTGAAACTCTGAGAACAGACCCTGAAAGCACGAATCTTTAAAGGTCAGAATAAATCATGGCCACTGACACAGCGAAGCATGATAAACCTGGTATGACCCATACCATGGCGTGAATTATGAGATGCCTGAATTATGCATATGCTCTCCAAGGTTCAGGGTCCAAATCTCTGTTAAGCTGTGGACTTGCTCCTTGTAAGACCAAAAACAATTCATAAAACTATATCTTAAGTACGTCTATCTTCTGTCCTCATCTCCTTTGATTGGTGTTCTGGTATATTTCACAGGAAGAGTTGAAAACAAACCCGTCAAACTGAAGGAAATATCTGTTGTTTTAGCTACTAATGTTTTTGATGCCTGGAAGGAAACCCATTACGAGAACACTGACTACAGGATCTTTAAATGCTTCCATTAAACCTGATTTCCTAAATAACTGATATTAAGATTAGCATACAAATGAGGTTCACAATGAGCCTTTTACTTGCAAAAGCATTTTCTTAAATGTGTCTGTGCTCGAGAATAGCCACATGTTTGACCAACACGATCAGCCCAGATGCATATTTTCAACCCCAAAACAAACTCCTAAAAGCCACATGTCCTCTAGCAATGATTTAGCAGAGCTTCACTGTGAAAATATCATCTCGGAGTTCATTATGTTTGGTGGAAAACACATAAGAAAAGCTTTAAGGTATCACTGAAAAGCTTCCACAGTGATATTCAGGAAAATTTCAAATTTGACATTATGAGAAATCTATATTTGAAATGAATTGAGCTCATAAATAAAAAAAAAACGTTGCACCATCAACGCTGTTATTGAACTGAACTGAATCAACATTGAACTGAAGTGAACTGAATAATCACTGTGAGCTGCTTGAAATCCCTGTTTATTATTGTTAAGCTGCTTTGAAACAATCTGAATTGTATAAAGCGCTATAGAAATAAATGTGACCTGACTTGGCACACCAGCGTCTGTAATTGTCGTGACATCTTGTTTGTTCTCGAGATTAAATTGTAAGCAAATGGCGAGTTTTGCTGAAGTCTATGGGAAACCGCTATCCATCTATCTGACGTGCCTTTAGAAATATCTCAACAGTGTCTCAATCTGTTCTCATATTTGCCAAAAGCAACTCATTTAACGGCTGAACTATAGGTGCCAGAAATCAAAACAGCCATGAGCTGAGAAAAGCCAAACATACAGGAGTAACCAGAGAATGGTGAAATGAAGTGAGAAAAAGACAGATGTAGAGTGTGTCAGCAGAGAGAGAGAGAGAGGATAGAGGAGAGAGGAGAGAGAGAGAGAGGGGAGAGAGAGAGAGAGAGAGAGAGAGAGAGAGAGAGAGAGAGAGAGAGGAGAGGGAAGAGAGAGAGAGAGAGAGAGAGGAGAGAGGAGAGAGAGAGAGAGAGAGAGAGAGAGAGAGAGAGAGGAGAGGAGAGAGAGGGGGAGAGAGAGAGAGAGAGAGAGGAGAGAGAGAGAGAGAGAGAGAGAGAGAGAGAGAGAGAGGAGAGAGAGAGAGAGAGGAGAAGAGAGAGAGAGGAGAGAGAGAGGAGGGATCGTTCCTGAGGGACGAAAGGGAATGTGTTTTGACATTCCCAGCGATGAGCCAGACCACTTCTCCTTTGTTCTCCTGGGTGATCTTTATCACTGCCAATTGTTCGCAGAGTTCCTCAGACTTGGATTTAAATGGCATGTGACATCCAGAGAGAGAAGCAAAGATAAGAAACATGAATAAAACTAAAGCATCAAAAATGGCGTTTGAAAGTCTAAAGAGCTGAACACCATAGATACACTCTTACAGATAAATATTCTTTATTCGCATCTAAGGGTCCAAAAATAACCTTTTACATCAATTTCCATTGAACAAAAGTGTCTTTATAGTGGAAAACGGTTCTTTAAGGACAGCTATAACGATAACTATATTATACCGTCCACACCAGCGCACGCTAACACTCGGTCTAGCTAACGCTAACTAGTTTTGTCACCTGCTGCTGTAAAGGATGATTGTTGGGTGGATTCTTAAGGATAAAGGATGGATTCTGATTGGCTCTTTTATCGTTTTGAAAGTGGTTCCAATTATATCGTTCCTTTGTGTCGTTATCATTATAGTTGTGGTGTGGTGTGGACTTCTCTGTTCTCATAAAATTAGGACAATTATTGAAACTGTATATTAAATATTATATATGCAGGCCTTTAGACCGTTTACTCTTTCCCCGGCATTGACGGAAATTTTCGGCTTTCTGTGCTTTCACTGTTATACGGTAGGGGGCGCTATTACGCATCTTCTGAAAGACTACAGAATCTCCTAATCAAAACACAGGCGAAAAAGAAGCAGAAATAAGCAATATCATATGTAATCATATGCATATGTAAAATCATGTGATCATCAACATTTAACAGCATATAAATCCAAACAACCTAATGTTACTGAATGAAATGTCGACCCAGGACGAGCTACAGGACTGTGAAGCTTTATGAGTGTTGATGGACTCGATTTACTCCATCTGTGTTTTGATCATCTTTCTGAATCCTTCTGTGACAAAAAATGATTTTCTCAGCTTTTTTCATTTTTTAATGAAACTTACCCACATTCAAATAAGAGGGCTCTTCCATTTGATATATTGCATGTTCAGATATTCATATAACAAAATATTCTGGGGACCATGAAAATTTTGTAAAAATGACCAAAAATGCAACTTAAAAAAAAACTCTGCCGTCGAAATAATTAATATATTCTTTACACTAAGGGTAAAAAAATTATTTTGGTTCTTTGGGAAACCAAAAATGGTTCTTCTATGTCATTGCTTTAAAACCTTCTTTTGGAGCCTTAATTTGTAAAAGCATACGGTAAAGTGAGAGCTAATTCGGAGTAGCCTACATAAGCACAAAAAGTACCTTTGGCAGTTTTGCAACACCTTAAACAACCCAAAACAGCAACTAGTCTAGAGTTCCCTTTCTGAAGTCCTTAAACCAATCTACAAATTGTCTAAAAAAAAAAAAAAAAAAAAAAAACCTCCAATAGGCAACCACATAATTCAAACAATGTGATTGTTGAGCCAGTGTTGTTCTGATGAGATTGGCAGCGGATGGTGGCTGGCCTGCATTTGGAGTGATGTCTTTTGGTGAGGTTTAGGAAAGGAATGCCACACTCATTCGATGAATAACAAGATCAGGCAAACTATGCAAGCCACGTATAAACAGACCGTATTACAAACAAAACAATCAGCTAGTGGTTATTGAAATATGGATTTCCAAACAAAGGAAGAGTCAAAGTGTCGAAACCTTGCCGTGTAAAAGAAAATTCTCCTTGGAAGCTGGGAAAAGACATCTCTAACATCCTCCCATTGTCTAATGCATAGTCAGAAAGCGTATCCATTTCATCGGATTCATCAGTGATGAATGTTATACAACAAAGCTGGAATGAACAACCGGCGTCTCGGGTTGGATGCATGTGATGTTGGTTTATGGTATGACTGCATTTCTGGTAATGAAGGAATTTGAATAAAAAAAATGTGTTTTGCAATTTAATCTGATGCTGGCACATTGCATATAAACGTGGGGAGTCTACTTAATCTACTTAATGTATGTTTACAGTGCACTTGACGTACTGTACAGTCCCAAGATTTGGAGCCATGCTGAAGTTATGAGTCAGCAACATTTAACAGCCTTTATTATTTAAGAATATAGGCAATGCTGAAGGGTGTTGGTTTTTGTTGCAACTGTAGCTGGGACTATATTGACAATACAGAATGGTATGAGACAATATAAAATGATGATACAAGCAGTCCTCTGAATATTTGGTCCAGATCTTTAATGTATCTATAGTGTTGTCGTCGAGCACATGTATTAGACTCGAGCACATGTGTGAGCATTCAAAGGCAATTAAAGAGGCCATATTATGCCCTTTCACAAAGTATTGGTTTTGGCTCTACTAGAACAGGGTTTCAAGCTTGAATGTTGATTATTTTCCTCATATTCTCCATTGTTGCAGCTCCTCTCTTCCCAGTCTGTCAGTAACGCTCTGTTTACTTCCTGTCTCTATGAAGCCCCTCCTCCTGAAAAGCACACTGTGCTCTGATTGGTCGGCTGGATCAGTGTGTTGTGATTGGTCGAGCGTTTCAAGTGTGTTTGGGAAATGTCCCGCCCCTTACCATAACTGCCAGTTTAACACACTCAACCAGGCCCCGCCCCTTTAATCTGCGCATTAATTATTTAAATGAGGAATATTGTGACGTGTTCGTTCCCGGAAGAAAAACTCAAGACTACAATGGAGGCGTTTCAGGGAGTTTAGAAACATTGACACTGATATAGAGAAGAACTGGAGCTTTGCAGAGTTTTTTCATGCTTAAACAACAATATTACACACTAAAGAAAGATTAACATGGAAGAAAAAGCATAATAGGTCGTAATATCTTAATATCTTTAAGATATTAATATTGGTTGGTATTGATATGTTAAGAGATTTAAATATTGGTCATTATTGTCATATTAAGAGATTTAAAATATTGGTTGGTTTTATTCAAAACAAGAGTAAGTGATTGTCAAACATTTTTTTTTTTTTTACTTTCTCAGGTGAAAAGTCACGCCAAATAGCATCTAAGTGTTATTCACACTTGTGGTGCAAAAAAAAAAAAAAAAAAAGACCAATTTTTTGGTCTTTCACAATAAATATTGACTAAAAATAATAACTAGACATAGTCAGTTAAACTAGTCAGCATCAGTGACCTCAGTGACCCGCGTGTCATTGTCATTAACTAAAGAAAGTTGAACATGGAAAAAAAAAGATATTTAAATATTGGTTGGTATTGATATGTTAAGAGATTTAAATATTAGTCATTATTGTTCTATTAAGATATTGGTTGGTAAATATTGGTTGGTTTTGTTCAAAACAAGAGTAAGCGATCGTCACACAAAAAAAATATTTTTTTTTTGCTTTCTCAGGTGAAAAGTCTGACACACGCAAAAAGTGTTATTCACACTTTTGGTGCAAAAAACAAAAAGACAATTTTTTTGGTCTTGCACAATAAATATTGGCTAAAATAATAACTAGACATAGTCAGTTAACCTAGTGCGCATCAGTGACCTCAGTGACCCGCAGAGTCAGGGCTGGGTAGTGCAGGGTGTGCTGGGTGGTCTGAGAAAACGCTGATCTGCAGCTTTAATGTGTTTTTTATTTGCCAAACGGAACTCCGTCATTAGAGGAAGTGGGAGTCCCATTTAAGCTGCTATTAGCCGTAATGACTGTTGTTTTTTTTCTTGCGTTTTTTTGCTCGTCATGCACGCACTTTCCTAACGTAACAGAATCCACTGGAATCCCTGCCTGCGTGCTTTTAGTGGTCTGTGGCCCATAAACAAGAACCCCAGAAAACACTCGTTCAGGGACACCTTTCGGGTTTAATGATTTTGTCGTAAGATTCCGTGTTTATGTTGCCGAAGCCCAAAGTTATTTGGCTTGCTTTGCTCTATTTGTTTATTGGTGTAAATGTTCCATGTAAATGTCTCAGTTACACGGAGCTTAAAAACAGAGATTAGGAAACACACTGAAACAGTCTTTTCCTCACGTCCTCTCTTCTAGGTTCACTCTTTATGCGGTGGACAGTCGTGGGAGTCGTTCGGACGCCAGTTTCGTGACCGTCCGCACGTCTTGTCCGATGGTGGATGACAGCAAAGCTGAAGGTACACACATGTGAATGAAGAGATTGAGCCGTGTGACGTCATTATCTCTTCATGTTTCTGTTTACCATCACGTCATCCGTAGTGGCTAGAGGATTTTACTCTAACAGAACTCACATGTCTTGTCACAGGGAAGAAGAGCACTCAAAATCGATATCAAAGTCAAAATAGGACTACAGAAAGTTCACTCAAAGAAAAGGAAAACTAGGACTTACCATGAAAGTCATAAAGGGTTATGCTTTTTTCCTTGTTACATATGTAACACGTACTTATAACAGTAAATTATGTTAACTAACCCTAAACCAAACCCTATTTCTACCCTAACCCTATACTAAATTAATATTTCTCTGTACTTAGATATATAATTAGTGTAACACTTTATTTGAAGGTATCCGTGTTACAGTGTAATTACACATTTAAATACTGTGTAATAACAACATGTACTTACTATAGGGATCAGGGTTTGGTTAAGTCAAGTCAAAGTTTATTTATATAGCATCATTTATACAGCCGAAGCTGACCAATGTGATTTACAAAACATCATGAAACATGAACATGACAGAGAAAAATGTAAAATTATAACAGACAACATTCATAAAATAAATACCTTAAAAAAAAAGAGAAAACAGATACAAATTACTCATTATTAAGTGAATAAAAGTAGGTTTTCAGCCGTGACTTGAACGTTCAGGTGCAGATCTAACCCTGAAAAGGCAAACTATTCATAATGTAGGACAACTAAGTTCTGGTTGCATGTAATAATGCATAATTTATAGTTATTACTCCAGTAACTACATGTAACAATGACACTGTAAAATAAACTGCTACCTTATAAAGTGATGATGTGTTAAGAAACGATTAAAGCATGTTAGGAAATCTCATATTTAGTTCTGATTCTCTTGTGAAAACGAAGTGTGTTTAATTGCATTGTAGTGTACTTAAATTACTGAGAGTATAATAGAAAGTGTAATTAAAGTGATTCATGACACATTCTTACACACTTAAGTACACTTTTAAAAAGTACACTTTGTAATAATGTCAAAGTTCAGTCATTGTGTTTCAGTAACTTTTTTGTTAGTGCTTTAAAAAGTACACTTAAACACTGAAGCACATGTAAAGTACGTGATTATAAATTTAACTGTAGATAAATGCATTTGAAGTTAATTTAAAAGACGACAAAGGTAATTATGATTTTACTAAGTTTTTGACCCAGTAAGTGGGTCAAAAACATTAAAGTTGAACTGCATTTAATAATAAAAAAAGCTAATACAATTTAATTTAATTGAAATTAAAAACATTGCATTCAGTTTGCACTTAAATAAATTATCTCAAAATGTATTACTAAGTACTTTTACACAAGGTTTTACAAAACACTGGCAGAATTTCATTTGTCACCAAAGATGATAGATTTTCTTAGAATGTTTCTTTGAATACTATTGAAGTTTGTTTCTGCAACGAATAAAAATCTACAAACATTTTTTTCCTCACAATTACAAGATATAAAATTGCAATCGCATGTGATAAAGTCAGGATTGTGAGATATAAACTCGCATTTTTTCTCAGAATTTCGAGTTTATTTCTCACAATTCTGACTTATGACTCGCAACTGCGCTTTTATATCTTGCAATTCTGAGGGAAAAGAATTGCAAGATAAAAATGTGCGATTACCTTTATTATTATTTGTATTCAGTGGCTTCCAGTTGAGTGTTTGTTTCTCCTGAAACAGAGATCGCAGATAAAGTGTATAACCTGTATAACGGCTACACCAGTGGAAAGGAGCAGCAGACGGCCTACAACACCCTGATGGAGATCTCCCCACCACTGCTGTATCGAGTGCAGCATCACTACAACTCACACTACGAGAAGTTTGGAGACTTTGTGTGGAGAAGTGAGGATGAACTTGGACCCAGGTGAGGAAGAGAAAGACCGATCGATGCTTCAGTCGTTCTCTGCATCTCCCAGCCGGAGTCTGTTTTAATCAGATCTTTATGTCAAGAGACAATTGCACACTTCACAATTTCACACAAAAAAAAAGATATGGCATATAAATCAGATATGTATCTGATATATTCAGTGTACTTTAGGTGTTTCTCACTGTGATCTGAGTGACAAAACCAGATCACATTCAGCAGTGTGAACGCAGCCTTTTTGGCTTTTAACCATTACTGGATCATATTAATATATATCTAATATCTAGATCATATATATATCTAATATCTAGATCATATAAGTGCCCTATTATACTTTAAAAGAATATACTAAAGTGAATATATGAAGTTTGAGGATGCTTAATTGCATGTTAATTGCAATTACATAAAACTGTTATACTTTATTTGGTAACACTTTATTTTACAGTGTCCTTGTTTGTTACACGTACTTATCATAGTAAGAACTATAAATGATAATTACATGCAACTAACCCTCAACCAAGTCTTAATCCTACCCTAACCCTATAGTACTGTAAGTACATAGTTGCTTAATATCACTCAGAACTTAAATGCATAATTATACTGTAACAATGACACCTTAAAAAAAGTGTAACACTTTATTGTAAGGTGTCCATGTTACAGTGTTAAGTATTGTGTAATAATAATTATCATGTACTTATTATAGGGTTAGGGTTTGGTTGAGGGTTAGTTGCATGTAATTACGCACAATTTATAGTTATTACTATAGTAAGATGTAACGTGTAACAAGGATACTGTAATATAAAGTATTACACATTATATATTCATTTATATTACATGCACATGTTTCATCCACTCAAGTACTTAATATATTTGATATATATAGTGCATTGCCGAAAGTACAAGCTTTTATGGTAGCTATATACACTTCAATATCATTTCTAATTAAACTTACAGTATATGTCATGTATTCATATATATTTGTAATTACACATTTGTAATAAAGTGCAATTTAGTGAATTTAAAATATATAAACTTTCAATGTAATATCAAACAACACAGTACAGTTAAAAATATTATCAAGTGCTTGTTAGTTAACACATCGAAATAAGCGTGCTTCTTTAAAATGTGATGCTTTAAAACACACTAAAGTAAAACTTTAATTTTGGCAAAAAAATTTAAAAGTATACTTAAGTGTCATAGTCATGAAAGTGTCATCTCAGTACACTTAAGTAGCCTTTAATTTAATTAATATTATAAGTAATGCATGTAATACTTTTAAGATTTGAACTACAAGTGCATATTCAATACACTTAAGTGCATTTATTCACAAGGTGAACTACAGCTGTATGAACTGATTTCATACTGTACATAAAGTGACATAAACATACACTTAAATTACTTTTGGGTCACGTTTTTGATTGAAGAAATTCTCAAATGACTTAGAACAATGAAGTTAGTTCTGACTGAAGAGGCTACTTGAGTGTTGTTTGAGAATTTGTGGGTTTTTATGGAAGATATTTTTAAGCAAAACACGAAGAGGAAGTTTGCAGTCCCTCACACGGGCCCCTGGTCTGAGGCCATCAGGAGCTTGCCATCCGAAACTCTCTGTGAATGTTTGTGTAATCTGTTCGCTGGCAGAACTAGCAGGAGGAATGAAACAGAGACCATTAATTACAGTTCCTTTTCCCTTTGTGTACGGATCCAATCATCTTTATGAATATCAACACACGCTTTGCATTAGGATAACATGTTTGTGGAGCAGTAAGTAATGATTGTCCTTAAACAGGGCACATGTTTCATAAAAATACCTTCAAAACACATTTTCATCATATTTTGAGTTAAAGATAAAGAAAAATATAATTGCTGAGCAGACATAATTTTATAATAGACTGTAGATTTCAAAAACATTCAAATCTTTATTTTTTCCCCATCAAGCCCATTGTATTAAGAATGACATTTTATTATAAATGTATAGTATAAATAAAAATATTCATATATTCTAATGATGTCAAGATAACGTACTCGGTTACTAACGTAACCTCGGTTCTCTCTAGAGAGGGAACGAGTACTGCGTAATATCTTACGCTATGGGGAAACACTCTTTCCTCGAGATATTGAAGCCAAAAATTATCCTTAATTTTTAATCATGCAAAACGCTTTTGCAGCAGCAAGCAGACAAGGGCGAGACAGCTCGCGCGCCCATTGGCTGCCTTGCTGGAAAAGCTGCAGCCTATCGAGTGAGGCACTGCGTGACGTAATGACGAATGGGGGCGCTTCGCGCCCATTTCGTCATGTCCCGCCAGTAAAGGCGTGGTCTCGCCCTATAATACCCTCGATAGCTGTATTTCCTCTGATTTTTCAACGCCGAAGCGAACCAGAGCGTATTCCAAGCACGGCAAGATACGCAGTACTCGTTCCCTCTCTAGAGAGAACCGAGGTTACGTTAGTAACCGAGTACGTTCTCTTACGAGAGTATCTCTCGTACTGCGTAATATCTTACGCTATGGGGAACACCATGCAACACGCCGTGCTGGTAGGGATCCAACACCAAAGTCCCAGGGGCCGAAGCCCGGGGCGCATATAGTGCATAATCACCATAAACTCACAGAGAGTGAGGGAAGAGAGGCTAGAAGCATCATTCCCTGTAAATAGCATCCGAAGGAGCTGATCATGTGACAAATAGACCATACCGTCAGGGTGAACATTCAGCCTGAACTGGGTGGCCACAAGTGTGTCGACAATTTAATGAGCTGCTGTACCGGTCAGTGAGCAATACGCAGGTCAAACTCAGTATCTGAGCCGCACAGCGGGCAGATAGCACTGAACTTTATACCGCCAAAAGCTTAGCTTGCAAGGCGGGAACCTCCAGGTTATAGTATTTTATAAATGTAGACGGCGAGGCCCAGCCCGCGGCCATACAAATATCTTGCAGGGTAACCCCGCTAGACCATGCCCACGAGGAGGCCATGCCTCTTGTGGAGTGCGCTCTAACACCCAAAGGGCACTGTAGGCCCTTAGCAGTGTAAGCCAGCGCTATGGCACCGACTATCCATCTGGATAGGCTCTGTTTCGAAGTGGCAAGTCCCTTAGCACGGCCGCCAAACGAAACGAAAAGCTGCTCAGTCTGTCTGAAACCAGACGAGCGGGACACATAAGCCCTTAGTGCCCTGACAGGGCAAAGGAGACTCGCGTCCTTCTCCTCATTGAGAACCGGAAGGGCAGACAGGGAAATCACCTGTGCCCTGAACGGTGTGTTGAGGGATTTTGGCACGTAGCCGTGCTTCGGTTTGAGTATGACCTTTGAGTCATTAGGTCCAAACTCCATGCATGACGCGCTCACTGAGAGCACTTGCAAGTCCCCTACGCGCTTCACTGAAGCAAGAGCCATAAGAAACGCTGTCTTGAAAGACAAGTGTTTGATGTCTGACGACTGGATTGGCTCGAATGGGGCACCTTTCATGGCCTCCAAGACCGTGGAAAGGTCCCATGTCGGAACTGAAGGGGCCTGGGGGGGTTTAGCCTCCGAGCTCCTCTAAGGAAACGCACGACTAAGTCGTTCTTTCCTAGTGACTGGCCAGACACCGGTTTTACAAACGTTGCTATGGCCGCCACGTATACTTTGAGCGTGGAAGGGGTCCTGCCCTTATCCAGTAGCTCCTGAAGGAAGGAAAGCACTTCCGTAACCCCGCAGTCTACAGGTGAAAAGCTCTACGCTTGACACCAAGCAGAGAACACAGACCACTTCGAGGTGTAGAGCCGTCTGGTAGACGGGGCTCTAGCCTACGCGATCGTGTTTAACACTCCCTCTGGGAGGTCAGCGGGTACCCGTTGATGGCCCATGCGTGCCGGGACCACAAATCCGGGCGAGGATGCCAAATCGAGCCTCCCGCCTGAGAGAGGAGGTCTCTCCTCAACGGTAAAGGCCATGGGGCAGCGCTGGTCAGCTGCATCAGGACAGGGAACCACGACTGGTTTGTCCAGAGCGGAGCTATGAGTAGCACTGGGCATCCCTCCCTCCTGATTCGCTCCAACACCTGAGGCAGGAGTGAGACAGGGGGAAAAGCATATAGGGGGGGGGCGGCGGGGCCAACATGGGCCAGCGCGTCCCGGCTTTTCGAGAAGAATCTCGGGCAGTGAGCGTTTTCTTGGGACGCGAACAGGTCCACCTGCGCTTTGCCAAACGTTTCCCACAACAGCTGGATCGTCTGCGGGTGCAGAGACCATTCTCCTGCTGGGACGTTGTTTCTGGACAGCCTGTCTGGCCCCACATTTAGGTGACCAGGCACATGCGCCGCTCTCAGCGAGAGCAGGTTGTGCTGAGCCCAGACCAGGAGGCGTTCCGTCAGCCTGTAAGGTTTCGGGACCTGACGCCGCCCTGGCGATTCATGTACGCCACCACTGACATGTTGTCCGACCGGACCAATACGTGGTGGCCTATTATCTGGGGACAGAAGCGCCTTAGCGCTTTGTCGACTGCTATTAATTCCAAGCAGTTTATGTGAAGGAGCTTCTCCCGTACTGACCATAGGCCAGCTAGCGGTCTGCCCTCGAGCAGCGCTCCCCGCCCCGATGTGGAGGCGTCCGTAGACACCACCTTCACACCCGAGGCGATCCCCAGACTCACACCTGACTGATACCAGTCGGTCACTTTCCACGGTTTCAGAGCTGAAACGCACTGAAGGTCGACCCTGAGGCGAAATAGACCCGCGGTCCACGCCCTGGGGGAACTCGTGCTTTTAGCCATAGCTGCAGTGGGCGCATGCGGAGCAGGCCCAACTGGAGTACGGAGGCTGCTGAGGCCATCAGACCCAGCATTTTCTGAAACCTTCTGAGCGGGACTATAGAGCCGTGGCGGAAGGATCTCGCGACGTGCTGAATATTCAATCCGCGCTCCGGTGACAGGCGTGCTGTCATGGATAGCGAGTCTAACACTGTTCCCAGAAAGGAAATTCTCCGACTGGGGAGCAGTGAGCTTTTCGCCCAATTGACTGTAAGGCCCAGCTCCTCGAGGTGCTCGAGTAATGCGGCCCTGTGTTCTATGAGCTCCGTTCGTGAACGAGATAGAATCAGCCAATCGTCCAAGTAGTTCAAAACTCGCATGCCCCGAAGTCTCAGGGGGGCGAGGGCCGCGTCCATGCACTACGTGAACGTACGGGGTGCTATGGACAGGCCGAACGGCAGGACTGTGTATTGATATGCCTGGCCCTCGAAGGCGAATCTCAAGAATCGCCTGTGATGGGACGCTATTTGTATTTGAAAATAGGCGTCTTTCAGATCTATTGACATGAACCAGTCTCCTTGGCGCACTTGCGCGAGGATTTTCCTGGTCGTAAGCATTCTGAACTGGCGCTTCCCGAGCGTTCTGTTCAGCAGTCGCAGATCTAGAATGGGTCTGAGCCCACCATCTTTTTTCGGTACCAGAAAATATCTGCTGTATAAGCCCCCTTCGCCCTGAGATAGAGGTTCTATAGCCCCTTTTCTCAGTAGTTTCGCTATCTCGGCTCGAAGTAGATGAAACACTTCGCTATACACCGTAGTTTCGACTCGCGCCGTATAACGGCGGGGGCGTCGAGCGAACTGTAGCGAACAGCCTCTCGCTATAGTGTTCAACACCCATTCTGATACCCCGGGAAGCCTTGACCACGCATCTGCGTGAATAGCTAGGGGTAGAATGAAATCTGGGCTCTGGCCGCGGCAGGACGGCGGCTCGAGAGCCCCTGTGTACTGGGAACACAGCACCGTGTTTACAGCGTTCGAGGCGGGGGGCGCGCTGATCACAGCGGGCAGCCTGGCCGCGCTCAGCTTCTCTATGGCGGGACGCGCAGAGAAAGCGAGCGGGGCGAATCCTGTGGGATTCGGCGCGTGTGAGGGAATGTGGGCACATTTACTAAATGCGGCACATTTACTACACTGAGAATACTGTCAGCTCGCGCGACTAAATCACTGCTGTGTTTACAGCGTGCGAGGCGCGCGCTGATCACAGCCGGCAGCCTGGCCGCGCTCAGCCTCTCTGTGACGGGTTGTGCAGAGAAGACGAGCGGGGGCGAATCCCGTGAGATTCGGAGTGTCTGTGAGAAACGCGGGCGCGAGACAGCGGGCACATTTTCTGCACGAAGAACACTCGGCTCGCGCCGAATGAATCAACGCTGTGTTCACAGCGTGCGAGGTGCGCGCTAATCACAGCGGGCAGCCTGGCCACGCTCAGCTTCTCTGTGACGGGTTGTGCATAGAAAACGAGCGGGGGTGAATCCCGTGGGATTCTGCGTCAGTGAGGAAATGCGAAAACAGCGGGCACATTTACTGCACTGAGAACACTGTCGGCTCGCGCCGACTAAATGTGTGTTAGTTTCGTTTTTACAGAAACCAAGGGACACGCATCGTGTAGTGTAAGCGGGCATTGTATGGGCGCGTTCACTACATTTTCTGCACAACCAACATGAGTTGGTTTATTTGTGCTAGCCCTGCACCGTGGCGGGCTGTGTCTGGGTGTGGGAATGGGCACTGGGACGTGGGCATTCTTACAACACTCGTAACACCATCGGCCGTGGCCGGAACACCAGAAAATGCACTCTTTATTGGATTTATCTGGGTAGCCATAGAAACGGCTTTTGTGCGCAGGCAAGCGGGCTGAGACACCGGCTGCTTCACTGCGAAATACACTGGGACAGTCACAACGCATGGAACTGAACGAGCGAGAAGTTTTGGTGGAAATCCGGCCGCAGCGGGATCTGAACACCGTCACTTTCCTAGAGAGACTAGGAAGGCCTTGAGACCTCGGGCTTTACCTCAATCCTCGGCCGGGCCCGCGCTGAGGGGGCGGCGTCCAGCAGAGCGAGAGCGCGGTGTTTGATCTCGGGCCTGGCGGCGCTGCTAGTTAGCCGAAACGACGGCCTTTGTGCGCAGGCAAGCGGGCTGTGGAACCAGCTTGCTCACTGCGAAATACACTGGAACAGTCACATTGCTTGGAACTGAACGAGCGAGAAGTTTTGGTGAAAATCCGGCCGCAGCGGGAACTGAACACCGTCGCTTTCCTAGAGAGACTAGGAAGGCCTTGAGACCTCGGGCTTTATCTCAATCCTCGGCCGGGGCCCGCGCTGAGGGGGGCGGCGTCCAGCAGAGCGAGAACGTCGAGGAACACGGAGCGCTCAGCTTCCGTCATCTCGGATAGCGTTAGCCACAAATGTATCTCACCATTCAGACCGATGTAATCCACGGCTTGAGAGAGCGGACGCATCGGCTCAGTTTCAATGCCGTCTCCGGTAAGTTTGTCGAGCTCAAGTGCGGACGCGGCGGCAGACGGCGGCCGCTGTCAGTCTGGGAGCGACTCGAGCGAAGCCGGCGAAGCTGGCGGGCGAACCGGCGAGCTTTGGCGGGCTGGAAATAGCTCGGGCGCGCGCAGGGCGCGGCGCTTCTTGCGGCGCGGCATCACGGCGGGCTGGGATGCGGGCTCGGAGAACGAAGCTAGGCGAGTCCGCAGAGTCACCATAGGCAAGCGTTCACAATGATGGCATCCGCCGTCAGCGAGCGGGGTGGCCGCGTGATCCTCACCCAGGCAGGACACGCAGATGACGTGGCGGTCCTCGTCGCTGAGTGGGGCTCGGCAAGAACCACAGGAAAGCATCTTTAAAAAGACGCAGCTCTTTTAGAACAGTAGAAATGGGTGTTGCGTCACGTAAGCAAACACACACACACTTAGCAGAGTAAAAGGATATAGTACGCCGGAAAGCGCAGCAGGTACGGCAGTTGAAGGCGGCTGGGCCAGCGACTTCAGAAGATGGCACGTCCCGCTGAGAAGGCTACAAGTCAACGGCGCGGCTTCTCACTCTGGATCCCGCGATGCGTGAGCTTCGCGTGAAGAATGAAAAAATCAGAGGAAATACAGCTATCGAGGGTATTATAGGGCGAGACCACGCCTTTACTGGCGGGACATGACGAAATGGGCGCGAAGCGCCCCCATTCGTCATTACGTCACGCAGTGCCTCACTCGATAGGCTGCAGCTTTTCCAGCAAGGCAGCCAATGGGCGCGCGAGCTGTCTCGCCCTTGTCTGCTTGCTGCTGCAAAAGCGTTTTGCATGATTAAAAATTAAGGATAATTTTTGGCTTCAATATCTCGAGGAAAGAGTGTTTCCCCATAGCGTAAGATATTACGCAGTACGAGAGATACTCTCGTAAGAGAACACTTTTTACATATAAGCAATTGCTATATTCCTTGTTCAAATCATATTAATTATTATTCAAACTAGTTTTTAAACATTTTTAAGGTTAAAATAATTTGAGTCATGGATGTAATTTTCTTGGGCCATTTTATTCTGTTTTGACATTTGAAAACCTAAAACTAAACTTGTAAAAATAATTTGGCCTTAATCTGCGTCAATTTCCCTTTTTGATTGTTTTCTTGTTGCATCCCAAACAAATAGCTTTCTGCATGTTGGATACCACACTGACAACGAATATGAAGTCTTTTAAGTCAATTACACTAAAATTGAACTGATAATAAGAGTTTGCTGCAATGCATGAAAATGGCCATCCCAGGCTCATTGGAAATACAGTACTTGACTGCGTTGAGCAAAGCTTCTCATGTATTATTTCTAGTGCTGTCAAACTATTAAAATATTTAATCGCCATTAATCGCATTAATGTCATAGTTAACTCCCAATTAATCGCACATTTTAATCTATTTTAAATGTCCCTTGATTTATTTTTGTCCCATTATTTGTTCTAATTTTAATGGGCTTCTCACAGTTATAACATAAAAGCAAGCACCATTCTGCGTGCATGGTTTGGCATGACTTAATAATTCCTAAAAAGCGGACATCAGTTCATCGCGATCTCACACATCTCTGTTATTATCAATGAAGCTGACTGCACAATGGATCTTTCATACACATTTTATTTGTTATAATCAAGCGGCAACATTCTAATCTGAAAAATGAAGCCTACCCGGAAGTGCGAAAAACTGCAATACATGTAAAATCCGCTATAGGGGCCGGTCCCAGAAGAGAGCAAATGTCCATAGACCCCCATGTTAAAATGTCCGTTTTCACAGCATAAATTCATGTTTTTAGAGGTTGGTCCCATGGACTTTTATTGTATTTTTCGATAGGTTCCGAGTGCCTGACAACTGTGAGGGGGGTGAATTTTTTTCTAACTCGTTAGTTTAGATCGTAGTTAGATATAAAATGTATGACAAATAAGGCCGTGGTTAACTTTGATTGACAGCTTGATTGACAGCTGATAAGGGGCTGCGTCGAGTGGAATTCCTGAAATGTGACGTCTCGGCCATGATCTGACCCAACACATCACACCACCTCTGTATCCTTTCTGAAAAGATTTTCCAAGATGGCGCCGCCCATACCCCCCATAAACGGCCTCAAAACGTTCTTCAGAAAGTCTATGGGTGACGTCACAGACCAGTCTATGAACTCTACTCACACACACACACACACACACTGACCACTCTCTCTCTCTCTGTCGGCCACAGGAAGGCTCACCTGATCCTGAGACGAACGGACCGGATCAGTCTGTTCTGTCGCTCGCTCCTGCGCAGTGGCTTCATCCAGAGCCGGACCGAGAGCGTCCCGTACATGCTGTGTCGCAGTGATGACACGAGACCCGGAGGCACTCTATGGCACAGTTCCCTTCACGAAACCCGGCTCGCCTGTCTGGAGAAAGTCATATCAGTGCAACGCAACATATACGGAAAGTCAAAATTACGATGAGACTTGACCTTCTCTCTTATATGGTCTCACGCTTGGCTTTTCTTTTTTCTAAATCCAAATGACTTTGAGACTGTGAGAGGAGGCTTTGTTGTTTCTTTTCTTTTCTTTTTGGAGGTTTCCAAATTCAGAGAGCCTCGGAATGATTTATTATCTTTTTTTTTGTCTCTTGCAAGGACATCCACTACTGACGGACTATTTATGAATGTAATAATTCAACTGCATGGTGCTGCAGATCTCCAAACCAGGTTCCCTGATACTAATTTTGCAAACATATCTCTTGGAATACTTAGCCAAGCAAGACGAGAACATGATCTCTAAGTGGTTTTCCTTCTTTTCTATTCAAGTCTATTACTCTTTTTATAGTTTTGCCACAATTAATTGAGAGAACTGACTAAGAATATTGTCAGGGTCACAAAAGAAATGCTTTTGAGAACAAGTATAGTCCTGTCGTTCACACATATTATATTTAGCCGAAAGAATGTTCCTTTACAGTGTCCAAAGAAATGAAAGGCCAATCAGACCCACAGATTTCATCAAAGTGAATCATCTAATGTATTTGGCAAAGGGTTGTGGTACGAAAGAAAGCAGAATTGTGCAGAACTATTCTGTAAATGATTGTCTGGGAACAATGTGTGTTTGTTGAAAACACAGTTGAAGAGCTTCGCCTCAACACATTTTCAGTCAGTAAGTTGCTATATCCCATGCTATAATCATTGTGATAGTTAATTATGCTATTGTACATACAATTGTAAATGCAGTATGTAATAAGTGAATATGATTTTTTTTGTGTGTGGGGGTGGGGTGAAGGGTCTATTAAATATGTATATAGAATCTCAAGAAGTTTTCTCAGTTTTATCTAAAATATGTGAAGGATCAGTTAAATATTGAAAAATAAAAACCTGTTACACTACCTCACGGCAATCTATATTGTACAGCACAACACCTTCTGCAGAATCTGTAAGATGAAGGGGAAAACCCAAATTACACTGTTCAGACGTTAAAATATTAATAACTTATGCTGTTGCCTCTTGAACATCTTCTTTGCAGCGTTTTTGGATAGTTGTCTATGAGTTCATTGATCGCCTTAAAGGGACAATTCACCCAAAAACGAAAATTATGTCATCATTTACACACCCTCATGTTGTTCCAAACCTCTTTACACGTTTTAACATGTTAATGTGTTGACACATTGATAATGTTTGAACATGATGTCAACATGTTTCTTACGGGTTTAGCATGTTAACATGACAAATCCAAACCTGTTTCTTTCTTCTGTCATAAACAAAAGAAGATATTTTGAAGAATGTCGGTAACCAGACAGTTGATGGACCCCACTGACTTCCATAGTAGTAGGAAAATAGGAATAGGAAAAAAATACTATGGAAGTCAATGCTGGGAGCCATCAACTTTACCCTTGAAGTGGTAAAACTGCTCCTCAATGCCATTGGCACCGTCATTGAGAGAGAAGTCAAATGTGTAAAGCATGAAAGACCACCGAAGGTTTTAAAGGACTTGAGGACTGACCAATGAGTCAGTGCTGAGAATAAAAGCATGCAAAGAAGTCAAGACGGCTGTTACCTGAGCATCTTACAGTTTCATAACAACATGAGCCGCCCCGAATGAAGAAAGCAATCACTGCTTTGTTTAAAGGATAATTCTGGTATTTAGCACTTTGAGTCTATTTTCTAGTGTGTTTTGGATGAACTAGAGTGGTGGACACAGAAATGTTGACGATGGGTCCTGTCTCGACTTTTTGACTCTTTTAGAATCGCCTCTGAGCTCTTCAGAGTGGCTGTCTATGGGCATGCACAAACATGTCCTTAAAACAACCCTTAACGTTCGTTTTCAAAACTGTGACACTCACCGAGTGGTTAGTGGTGTTCGTTGATGTTCCAAAACAAGTAGCGTAGCGAAATACAGTTTCTGTCGTGTTATATTTGGCATTTTGTAAAATCGCATTGATGTCTGTTGGAGGACTCATTGCTCGTTGATATTACTGCGCTACCGGATACCGAAAAAGGGTCTGTTTACATTTGGTTGTAGTCTTTCGCTCGGTTCTCCGTCTCTCAGAAGGTCTATGCGCTAGACACCGTGTTCCTACAGCGTCCTTGTACGGCAAAGTGGTTGTCGCCATCAAGTGGTCGGGAGTGTGCTAACGCTTCAGACTCAAATATCGAGCGGAAGATTATACGCGGTTGTGAGGTATCTGAAAAAATAGTTCCACTATAGCAAATAACACAGATTGAAATCATACATTGCGCCGATATATTTGTTTTTTATCATCAACGAACACCACTAACCACTCGGTGAGTTGCACAGTTTTGAAAACGAACGTTAAGGGTTGTTTTAAGCACATGTTTGTGCATGCCCATAGACAGCCACTCTGAAGCGCTCAGAGGCGATTTTTCGATTTTTCAGAGTCAAAAAGTCGAGACAGGACCCATCGTCAACATTTCTGTGTCCACCACTCTAGCTCATCCAAAACACACTAGAAAATAGACTCAAAGTGCTAAACAACGGAATTATCCTTTAAGGTTCTAGTTTGGGTTCCTCTATTCAAATGACAAATATCGACTATTGATCCTGCTGATATAGAAAGTTATTTCAATTCATTTAGGTGCAGAACACATGCTAGTTGGGAATCGGATGTAGTTCTTTTGGGTGTGTCGAAGCATCGGCTTTCGTCGCCGCTAGTTCTTTGGCCGCTTGGTGTGTGACGAAGCCTTACGCCTGGAATAAGCATAAACACAATACATATGCACAACTTAACATGCAAAACATAATGCACTTTGTCAACACCAGTTATTTTCACATGCATGTGTTGAATTATTTGAAATCTCTCAATGCGACTGGTACAATTGTCTCATTGCCAGAACAGCAGCATACATACTAAATATCTGAGGGTTCAGGGATATTTTTCTTACTTTCTTACTTACTTTCTTACTTTCTTACACTTATATGGTGTCTTCCATGTAAAATTACCTCTTGTAGCCTGTGTTAACCCATACGGTACTGTTTATTCATAACTTACTTACAATTATTAGTTCATGTCTTCATTTGAAGGATACAAATTTTGATCGGGAGACTTAAAGAAAGCAAAAGGGTTGAGGGAATTTTGTAACCAGCTTTGCATTGTTTCTTCTAAATTCCTCTACCTTCCTAAGTCATTTGACTTACGTTGAACAAAGGTGACTTAACATGTGAATACCATGCTAAACAGTAGAGGTATAATGGTAAAGATAAGCGTACTGAAATGGCGCAATTTGGTTATATCGATATACTTTGATGGTGTCAAACCCATAACGAAAGAGAAGTGCACGATCCAACATGAGATATGCTTTATATTAAGTGTTTTAAAACTAAATCATAAATCTACATCGCTGAGGAAAACACGTCTCAAACGCCTTAGCGAACAACGCACATCTTATGGTTGTATACTTACCTCTAATGTTACAATTCATGCAAGTATTTCCATTTCAGTGCATGCATGCCAAAAATAACAGAATGGGAGTGCAATAATTATAACCTTATTGTAAAATATGTGAAGTACTTCGAATCTCTTCCACCAATTTCTACAGTGGCATAAACTGAAGTTTATGTTGCTTCCGATTGAAGCAATATTGACAGACTGACATTGTTTGTTCAGTAAACACTGTTAAAACAAAAACTAGACATGGTTTGCCTTTGTTTTCCCCTGCTGTACTGAAAACATACAGAAACGTGAACGCAACCGAGGTACATCGCAAACCGCTTTGTACCGTTACACCCCTACTGAAAAGTAGTTCCCCATATGCATGTAGTGAATCCAGTAGAACTAGTAGCAGGCAGGAACACTTTATGGTTTTAGTTAACATTTTTTTGTACAAACCTCACGGGATATGACTGGATACAGAAATGTGACTTCCCAACCGAGGTACATCCCAAACCGTTGTTTCTGTGTACCGTTACACCCCTGCTAAAAGTAGTTCCCCATATAGTGTATCCAGTAGAACTACCCTTTAGGTATTAGCAGGATGGTTTTAGTTAACATTTTTTGGTACAAACCTCACGGGATATGACTGGGAGATCCACATCCATCAAAGAGGCCAGTGTGAGACTCTCTTAAATTCAGTAACTAGATGTGAGAGGCGGTCGGTTTAAAGACACTAGTAGATTTTCACAGGAGGGATGTGAGGATAGTGTTGTGATCGATCAGATTACATGAGCATGTTCCTCTCTTTAAAGAAACTTTAAAGAACTGCATTTCTTTCCTGCATGTAGTTCAATATGCCTCAGCATTATGTTGTTGTGATGATTGAGGAACCATACATAATGTGTTAATGCTAAAGCTAATTTAGCACAGTTTATGACTGCTCTGAGAGTAAAAGCAAGAGTGGCTTTAACTCATTTCCCGCCACAGAGACAATTTTCCGGAAATCCATGTTTTCACTGTTATATGGTGGGGCGCTATAATAAATCTTATGAAATATAAAAAAAATCTCTGGATCAAAACACTGGGAAAAAAGCAGAAACAAGCAATAACAGCATTGCTTATGCACGTTGTAGTCTTTGAAAAAAAGGCGATTTCCTCAGCTTTTTGTTACAAGTTTTGCTTTTTTTTTTTTACTTACATTCAAGTTTGTTTGTTTGTTTAAAAGCAGAGGGTCTGTTCTTTCTTTTGATATATTGCATGTACAGATATTCATACGACACAATATTCTGGGAATTAGCTGGGAATTTTCTAAAAGACGCAGGCAGGGAAAGAGTTAATTGTCGTATTTTTCCTTTCTTTCTATTGAGAGATCAAATTTAAACTTGAGACTTCTCTGTCTATCATTATGAAACATAGTGATCAAGCCCTCGTAAATTAAATTGCTCAAGATTTATTAGAGGCTCGAAAAGAGCACATTCTCGTTCAGTGATTGATCTTTAAGGAGAACGAAAGGGTTATATGACTGAAAACAGGTAAACGATCAGTCATCTTCAGTTGATCAAAGTTCTTGCTTCTACAGCCAAGTCTGTGTGTGAACAGAAGAAATATATACGGTCTGTTTCTCATTGTGAAGCATCTCAGGGATCAAAGTAGTGGCTATTGCTCTTTCTGTAGTGAGTGAAAAAAAAAAAAAAAATATATATAATATATATATATATATATATATATATATATATATATATATATATATATATATGCATGTTAGCATGTGTTAACACAATAATATCTTAATATATTGCTAACATAGTTTCTATAGTCTTATCGATCACAAGTTCAGTATGGCGTACCACAAGGCTCAGTACTAGGACCGCTGCTGTTCACTCTGTACATGCTACCATTAGGAGATATGGTTAGGAAATATGGAATTAGCTTTCACTGTTATGCTGATGATACTCAGCTGTATATTTCTTCAAAACCTAACGAAACTTGGACAAAAAATTGGATGACCAGTAATTTCCTACTACTAAATTCTGAAAAAACAGAGATTCTAATCATTGGACAAAAAACTTCCTCACCTAATAACCTAGAATACTGTCTAACACTTGATGGCTGCTCTGTTAAGTCTTCATCGTCAGTTAGGAACCTGGGTGTGCTCTTTGATACCAATCTTTCATTTGAAAGTCACGTGTCTAGTATCTGTAAAACCGCATTTTTCCATCTTAAAAATATATCTAAATTACGTCATATGCTCTCACTGACAAATGCGGAACAATTAGTTCATGCTTTCATGACCTCAAGGCTAGATTATTGTAATGCTCTACTAGGTGGTTGCCCTGCGCGCTTATTAAACAAACTACAGCTAGTTCAAAACGCAGCCGCTAGAGTTCTTACCAGAACCAGGAAGTATGACCATATTAGCCCGGTTCTGTCAACACTGCATTGGCTGCCTATTAAACATCGTATAAATTTTAAAATATTGCTGATTACTTACAAAGCACTAAATGGTTTAGCTCCCCAGTACTTAAGCGAGCTCTTAACGCATTATAGTCCTTCACGTCTATTGCGATCTCAAAACTCAGGCCAGTTGATAATACCTAGAATATCAAAATCGACTGCTGGCGGTAGATCCTTTTCCTATTTAGCACCAAAACTTTGGAACAATCTTCCTAACACGGTCCGGGAAGCAGATACAGTCTGTCAGTTTAAATCTAGACTAAACCGGAACCGGGAACACTTCAATTCCTGATGTACTTTGTACATCATAAGAAGGATGGCGTCTACGCTAATATTAGTCTCTCTGTTTATCCCGAGGTTTACCGCAGACCGCCGGATCCAGGGCATATCCAGATCTGATGAAGGACCATCACATGGACACGACGACACGCATTATCAGGGCTGTGAAGGCCCATGGACACCTCACCACTCATCTCCTCACCGGCCGGATGACCCAACCCAACCAGATGAACTGGATAATATCGTGAAAGTTCTGATCCCATCTGACTCCTGACATTATGCTGCCTAACTCATAATCATACACTGTTCATTCGTTGGCCAAAGGAGGACTGGCCCCCCGACTGAGCCTGGGTTCTCCCAAGGTTTTTTTCTCCATTCTGTCACCTGATGGAGTTTTGGTTCCTTGCCGCTGTTGCCTTCGCCTTTTGGCTTGCTTAGTTGGGGACATTTAATTTTTAACTGAACAATACTATTACAACATTGTTTTCCTGTTATCTCTGTAAAGCTGCTTTGAAACAATTTGTATTGTAAAAAGCGCTATATAAATAAAGGTGACTTGACTTGACTATAGATAATGTTTTACATGATGCTACATTTAACCCATCCAAGTAAGTGCACACACATTAGGAGCAGAGTAGTGGTGAACACACACACACTGCAAACGTGGAAACACACACCCGGAGCAGCGGGCAGCCTTGAGTGGCGCCCGGGGAGCGATTGGGGGTTAGGTGCCTTGCTCAAGGACACCTCAGTCATATTCCTGCCGGTACTGGAATCAAACCAGCAACCTTTGGGTCACCAGTCCAACTCTGTTACCATTAGGCCATGACTGCCCCCTGCATGTTAACACATTGATAACATTTGGTTACACTTTATTTTGATAGTCCACTTTAGACATTCTACTGACTATAAGTAACTTTTCAACTACATGTCAACTAACTCTCATTAGAGTATTAGTAGACTGTAGTAGACTCTCAGTAGACTGGTAGGTGTTAGGGTTCGGGTTAGGAGAACAAGTTGACTTGTAGGTGCCAAGTTACTTATAGTCAGTAGGATGTCTTTTGGGGGACCAACAAAATAAAGTGTTAGCAGATAATAAGCAGACAGTCTACTAATACTCTACTAATACTCTAATGAGAGTTAGTTGACATGTAGCTGCAAAGTTACTTATAGTTAGTAGAATGTCTAAAGTGACTATCAAAATAAAGTGTTACCTAACATTTTGTTGCTAACCTGTTTCTTACGTTTTAACAGGCAATCATGTGTTAACACTAATAATCTTTTGTTGATAACATGTTTATTACATGTTTTAGCATGTAAGCATGTGTAAACACAATGATAACGTTTTATCATGTTAGCTAACATGTTTCTTACGTTTAGCATGTTCACGTGTTAACACATTGACAATGTTTTTGCATGTTGCTAACATGTTTTCAAACATGATAGCATGTGTTAACACATTTATAATATTGTTGATAACATGTTTAAATGTTTCGCATGTGTTAATACAATGATAATGTTTTTACATGTTGTTAACCTGTTTCTTACGTTTTAGCATGTTAACGTATTAACACATTGATAACGTTTTAACATGTTGCTATCATGTTTAAATGTTTCAGTATGTTAGCATGTATCAACATTGATATCGTTTTGCATGTTGCTAACATTTTTCTCACATGTTACTTACATGTTTATCATGTTGCTAGCATTTTTATTAACATTTGCATGTTTTAACACATTGATAACATGCTTTAGCTAAAGTAAAAAAAGTTTAACCTTTCAAAGAAACTGTGGGATTGTTCATAGAATTGATCACTTTTTTTTTTAGGAAAACCGTAAGTCTGATATATAGGACGAGTTACTGTAATACATCTGGTCTCAGAAGAAGAAGTAGCAGCACCTTAAATAATAGATCAGTATATTGTCTTTGTTAAACCAACATAATAAATGTAAACATGCATGAGTGCATTGAATTTCTGATGTTCCATTAGTCACAATACAGCAAACAACCATAATGTTTGCTAACGGTAAATTTCTTCAGGAAATGTTTATTTAACATTCAATTACTTCCAAGTTGGATGAAACCTTAATATTTTATCATATTTACCTTATAGTTCTGTTCATTTTTAATGCATGTCAACTCGAATGAGTAAAAGAAAACTGCATTTTCCAAATCTAAATCACACACACACCGAATCCAATCCCGAAACGCTGGAATGGTCAAAGAGTGGACGATACCACAGAGTCGTTACCAGTGCTTTATTTATACACAATACATGACGGAGAAATAGTCATTTTTCAAATAGTGATACATCAGATTTGTTTGCAGTAATTCAGAGCACCAAAATATAACAATACGATTCAATTTGTAAACATTAGTTCATTAAACAACAGCTTATTTGCAGAATGTGTTTGTTAATATATATAAATAGACTATACTGTTCATTGTTAATGTTTTTTTTTTTTTCATAATATATTAGCTAATGTTAATTTACGCCACTATAAATTAACATTAGCAAATGCTGGGTTGTTTTAACACAATTTTGGGTCAAATATGGACAAACCCAGCCATTGGGTTAAAAAACTGCATTACATTTTTAACCCACTGTTTGAGTTTGTCCATATTTGACCCAAATGTCATTGTTAGCTATTGTTAGCTATTGCATTGTGAACTAATGTTAACATATCGAACCGTATTGTAAAGTGTCACCCCAAAAAACATGCGTGTCACAACATATATCTTAAAATTCATTTTGTTTCTTGAATCGAGATATCACATAGAGATATATGTGTGAATCCTGATGGAAATACATCAACTCTATCCACACTAGTGGATTGGGAATCGCCTCAACTGGATAGGGTTATTAAACATTATGTGTATGAATCAAGCAAAGGTCAAAATATTGACAGAATTTTGGTCATAATTTATTAGCAATGTGAGGTCAAGAGCAGACATGGCCAGATCAACATCACCAAACACAGATGGGTTTAACAGGCACACACACACATCCGTTTCAGGAGAATTAAAAACACTGGCTGAAATTAAAGGACACTTGAAGTACAAGACAGATGATGAATATGAATATTTCGAATTTAAATAACTGTCATAAACGTATCGTTGTGTCTAATGAATCTCTTTAAATATACAAGGCAATTTAACTGGTACACTTTTTCACATCACTATTTACATCTTCATAATTGAGACATTAATATTAAACTGTTATAAAACTCTTGATACAATTCCATTCGTTTTTTTCTTATTATTTTTTTTTTCTTTCACACCATCCAACCAACTTTTCAAAGAAATATATGTCAACTTTGAGGACTCCCAATAGTGAGCGCTAGTCAGGGAAGAAACTCATTTTACTGTGTTTATCCATATTTTGACACCTGGACAAAAACAGAAATATGTTTTCTCCTCTGATGCATGTGAGCTCTGGATGTTTCGCATTTAAAGAGACATTTCAAATGTATACAGAAGTTGATTTTCATTTTTAAAACTGCAAGTTATGTCATGATCCCATTCTCCTTTATGCCATATAATAAATGTACTGTGTTAACAAACAATTACATACATATATTACAACATAGAAGTTACAATCATGTCTCGACTGCATTAGTGGCAGTATTTCCAGAGTGACTGAATGACATTCTGTGACAAAAACACAAGGCGCACGCCTTTTTTCTCTTTATAAATGACATTTTGTTTTCTATTCGTTTGTTGCAACAAAAAAAAAAAAGAGAGATTATTGAATATATAATTCTGAACTATGGTATTTGTTCTTCAACTTAATCAATGGATAAAAGAATAAACAAAAGAAAAAATACTACAAGATCCCCTATAACTAAATTTGACATTTATAAGACCATTGTACAAATAACTTACATAATAAAAAATATAACTTACAAAAGTATAACACTCTTAATAAATAGTTCTACTATGTACACTACTATATGTTGCTAATAGACGCAAATCACTAAAATATGGAAGCAGCAAACATTACAGGCATGAGGTACAGCAAGAAATCTGTGTGTGTGTGTGTGTGTGTGTGTGTGCGTGTGTGTGTGTGTGTGTGTAACATCCCACTGAAAACTTCATTAAACAAGCCGACAGACAGTTTTCGACCTGCACGCTTTGAGGGATTGGAGATGCATGAAATTGAGGATTTGGTGTAAATCCACATCGGTATTTATGATCGCTGATTTGCACGCAGTGATGGAGAAACATAAAAAGTGTGAGAAGAAAATGCCTAAAAAAGGAAACCTCAGTGCATTTCTTCAGCATTAAAAACACAAGAGAAAAAAGCATTGTCCGACAGGCCTGTCCGTCACCAGCGCTGTCAGAAAGTTGGCAAGTGACTTAATGTGTGTGTTCATTTGGCAACGTGGATGCTGATCAGTTTTATCTTGGCAATAAATGCTGACTATTGGTATCTTGAGTACAGTTACGTAATTTCAGGTATTTGTTCTCCCAAGAATATATAACAAACAAAATCTTCATACATTATCACTATTATATTTGTTGTACTCTCGTGCATTGTATAATATTTGCTTTTTTCTCTCTGTGAAATATTTCCTACACTTATTTCATCTTTGGGTGCTGATGTTCCTTAATAATATTAATAATAAATCCTTCAACCTATTTCAGAGATGGCTGATTAAACAAACACAACATACATAAAAACATACATACATACAATGACCCAATTAAAGACTTATTTTCCACACATAAATATTAAAGCCAGTTTTCCATGATCCCAAACGCTTGTTCTGACAAGGCATTTAAATCCAATAAAATTGTGTCCATATGTCACATTGCTTTGCTGTTTACAATAAAACCAGACGTGAAGCAAGTGGAACCACAATAATCATCAGTAATCAGAGGCATATAATAATATCAGACAGTAATAAGGAACATAAAACACCACAAACACATTCACTCCCGATCCGTCCTGCCGTACAATAGCAGCGATTCCTTTCGTTCAATGAGCTTCCCAAAGTGCAGGTCAATGACACGAATACTGACTACTGGTACATACGGTTATTATTTCTTTTCTTTTTTTTGTCTTTTTTATTTTATCGTTTCTTTAGAAATATAAATGACTGCACCTGTGACACTACAAGCACAATAAAAAGAAACTGCACTTCTGCATCTCATGATGAAGTCTTTATGCCATACATACAAAGACTCGATAATAAACGCATAAAAGAAATGATATGGTTGTTTGACTTTCTTCAATAAGTGTTGCTTCCATTTTTTGTTTTTTTTTTATTAATTATAAATATCATAAAGTTATTATATTAGGCATTACGCAAAATAATCCTAAATGTTTTAGCATGTTTTCCATGCCAATAAAACAGCCGTGAAAAGTTTTTTAAACGGCCCAATATTCAAGGAGCCATTTTCTTCCCGATCGCACTAAATTCATAACATTAATAATAGAGGACAAACCTTATCAGAAATAGGTGTTCAGTAACACTTTACAACAAGTTTCCAAATGTTGTATATGTTATTAAGCAGTGGACCTCAGCTAACATGAACTAACAATGAACCGGTGTATCTTTATCAACTTATGTTAGCAAAGATTAACAAATTCATGTAACTAACAAGACCTTATGTAAAGTGTTATTAGTTGTTCTGTATAAGCATGAAGTTTTGTGAACTTTCCAGCAGAGGAATACTACAATAACTTCTTACTTTACCACATGTCTCAAGATTAGGCCTATGACTTGAGGCATTTTGAACGAACAGACGGTGAAAAACTAGACACAAAATTGTAAGGCCATGAGGGGAGGAGGTCTGTTTGAAGGAAACGTTCACAGTTGGTAGCCAAAAAAGCAATGTGTTTATATATATGAAGAGTTCAGATGCAAAAGCCTCTAAATGCCATCTGAAATTTTCTTCTAAAATGATCATTTTTATCAAGCTCGTATATTTAAGTTCAATAATTTCACTTAAAGGGCAAGAAAAATAACCCATTAATTGTCATTTAAGTGAAATTACTGTATTTAAATATACAAGCTTAATAAAAATGATAATTTTAGAAGAAAATTTCAGATGGCATTTAGAGGCTTTTGCATCTGAACTCTTCATATATATATATATATATATATATATATATATATATATATATATATATATATATATATATATATATATATATATATATATATATATATATATATATATATATATATTAAGTTGCTGTTTGGAGTCTGTGATTGGATCATTTTTGCAGTGATTATGATGTTTTTAGCATGTTATATGTATGGCAACAGTTTTTTTCAATCCTAATTGATGGAGTGTGTAGCTTTTCATTTTGGGCAGACTTTACGGAGCGCTGGACTCTTCCACCAAAAATATATGCATCTAACATTTACTTCCATCAAGAGGTGCATCAATATTTGGTCAAGATCTTGTATTGACAATGCAAGAGTCCAGCGCTCTGTAAAGTCTCCTCCAGCAAATCCCAAACACTTTCAATGTATTTAAGATCTTGACTCAGAGGAGCCGATTCATGTGTGGAAATGATTCTTCATGTTCCTCACAACCATTCTTTCACAATCTGAGCCTGATGAATTAGCATCCTGGAATATGGCCATGATGTGTCTTCCTACATGGGTGTTAAAGAAATGAAAAGCTACACACTCCATCTACAGGGTTAGAAGAACTGTTGCCAAACATATAACATGCTAGAAACTTAATAATCACTGCAATAATGATCCAGTTATTGACTCTTGGCCGGGCAGCTAAAGTAAATTTCTCTATACATTAAGTAATAATAAAATTTGTTTTATGGTGATTTTGCGTATATAAAGTCATTCTGATTATGGTGAAGATAGCGTTTTTTTGTTGTTGTTGGTTTTTGGCAGCACATCCATGGCACAAGCGCCCGTAGCATTTTAACTTGTTTCAAATGGGCTAAAAACACTTTCAAGTGTTTAAAAAGTTGACACGTGTGCGGTAAGTTACCTTTCAAAAGTGGTTTCGACTGGCGACGTTCACTGACATTAGAAATAGTGTGAAAGGGTCTCCATTGATTTTCTGTATCACCTTATCAGGGTCAATTTAATAATGAAAAGTACCACAATAGTAGTCCGTCGTGGTCTTCTGAAGCTGATGGATTTGTGTGAGGAACAGACCAAAGGTTAGATTTAAGTATGGCACCTTCGGACGTCACACCACGCTTAAATGTCATTGGTTCCCATGGGTGTTGTAACCAGAGACTGACATTTGAGAGCGGCAGCAGATGGAAAGATTCTCTTTGAATAAAATCTTCAATTTCAGTCTCTTCATCACACAAAAAAACCCAGCTGCTTTCATGATGCTTTTATCTCATTCTATGCTTACTTTTATATGCGTTTTCACACACAAAAATGCATAAATAAGAACTGAGGGTGAGTAAATGATAATGAAATTGTCCATTTTTGGGTGTACTAACCATTTAGATTAAATAAAAGGTTCATGACAATGGCCTCTACATTCATATATTGTGTCTATTATTGAGTTATAATTCAGCACTGGCCCGGCGCTGTAACGGGAGGTGTTCGGTCATTGGCGGTTATATTGATCAGAGGTAAGTGTTAAGGCAGACTGACGACACACTGTGTATTCCTGTTGTCTGTTGTTTGACTAATTAGCAGCAATCGTAGCAGCAACAACAGCAGCAGCAGCCATGCTAAAGAAACCTCATTCTCACCTCATTTATGCACGGATCCATCCGTGTGCATTTTAAATAAAGCTCAAATCACAATTATTTCATAAATAGTGTGCGACGGGAGCTGCAGCCGTTCCCCGTTGCGCATTTATATATTGATGGAGTTCTGATGGTTTCACTGTAGGAACATCAAAAGAATAAGTCTTTAAAAATGGCCTGCGATCATGTGATTGCTTTCCAGCCAACCGTTCTATCCTTGCTTTGGGACCAAGTCCGCTTCACAAGGGACGACTGAGGTCGCGTCCTAAAACATGACTGAGACGAAATAAAACAAATCAAACTGTTCTTTCATCTTTTGAGATGATGCTTTTTTCGGTCAAATTGATATTCATATATCAATATGAAAAGCTATCTCCTGTATTTTTCATCCTGGTTCACTTGCTTTCGTTTTGCTTGATTTTTTTTTTTTTTTTTTTTGGGGGGGGGGGGGGGGGGGGTGGTTGATGTTGATGCTTCTACACAAACCAGCTTCAGTCCTTTTTTTGGGGTCATGGATCCTTTTCCAAACGTATTGTATTGTAAGAGATAGCAGGTAGACTTGGACTTGGAAAGGATGAACAGCTATAAGAGGAGAGAGGTACAACTGTGAAGCAGCAGCATTTCTGGGAAGAACATCGAATCCTGTCCCAGTCCGCGCACCGCTTGGTGAGGCGTTTTAACCAAGTGAGCGCAAGTGCTCGCCCTTTCGGTTCTCCAAGGCGTTGGGGTCCCGGCAAGCGCACTCTCTTCGGATGTCACAAGACATGGGGAACGGAATCACCTTGAAGGAGAAAAGAAAAACATGTTGGTCAAGACATGCTCTGCACTTGGACTTGAAAAATTGATGAGCCCCTTGGAGGGATTGAGAATAGAATTTGAATGGCGTTTGGCACTTGACGTCACAATTGAATGTTGGCAGTGCGTCAGTGACACCAGCTGCTGTGGTGCGTCTCCCTCGAGGCTGGCCTCAGATGCTTTTCCGGATAAACTGCATCTCCAGTCGCTCAAAACTAAGACCATATGTGCACTTCGCATTTGCACGTTCACCATTTGTCTTAGAGGCCGAGAAGACTGATTTGTTCATGACGTGAACTTGTATGCCAATTTATCTTGGTGCACAACAAAGTGGATTTTCTAACTCATAGCATCGATTATGGAGTAACATCATGTCTATTTGTACCAGTGAACACAGTTTCGGATTTCATACTGACGTGACTATGTAAACATTGGTAGGCTGATATGTAGCGATTTAAAATGTAGCTCATTGTGATTATGATAATGCGATTATGCTCATAATAGGAGTAAAGATATGTAGAGTACTGCAATTTTAATTGCATTATAGGTAAATTAGCTCAAGGTTTCCTGTAAGAAAAACATAGTCCATCACATTGTACAAAACAATCGACCTTGAAACGAGTTGAAAACTCCATCAATATTACAGTAATATTAAAGGGGTCCTATTATGTCCTTTTACGAAGTCTTGATTTTGTTTTTGGGGTGTACTAGAATATGTTTTAATGTTTGATTGTTCAAAAAACGCATTATTTTTCACATATTTTACATTATTAAAACTCCTCTCTCCCCAGTTTGGTTGAACATGTCATTTTCGATGAAGCCCCTCCTTCCGAAATATGAAATGTGCTGTGATTGGTTAGCTGGCCCCCGTGTGTTGTGATTGGCAGCACTTCGCATGTGTTCTGGAAAAGTCCCGCCCCTTCATAACCGCGAGCTCTAGTGAGATGTAATATAACCGATGGCATCAATTTCAAACCCGACAATATTAAGAAACAACGGATTTCAAAGACAGACATTGCAAGCATGGATTTTGCAGGACGTTTCAGAGTGGTATGTTTTTTTGTAATGTTCTTATAGATACATATTATTTGTCAGAAAACTATGGTAATACAAACAGTATTCGATTCGGTGAACAGTCTTACAAAAGCAAGAGTTTACAAAAGCTCCAGTAAACACTACATCAATACTGTAATGTTAGTTAGCAGGCTAGCGGAGGACCTTCCTTTACATCATAGCTATCATAGCAACGTTGCAAATGATGTTTATGCTCAAAAAGCAACATTGCACACTAACTTAAGTATTAAATTGGTCCTTGATTATGATTTCACTTTTTAACTGAAGTTCCCAAAGGCCTTCGCTGCAATCAATAATGTTTGTATGAAACAAGAGAGTGCGAGTCTGATTCAAGAGGCTGATATATAGTCTTGCTATGGTTGACAATGAATATTGGAATGTTATAATAAAGTAATAAAAAGCATGAAAGTATTCTAAAGAGTTGCATAATAATGTGGTATGTTTATGCACCAACAACAATGTTTTACAGGCACGTTACTCAGTTTTTCCTTTAATCACTGAATTTAATTAATGTAGATGCAAGCAAAGAGGTTTTCTTAATCCGCATTGTTGTCTTGTTTTCCAGTAGAAATCTAAATAAGCATTGGATACGATATGACATTTTCAAGTTTAAGCTTTTCTTCTAATATTTATAGTTTACTATATTTGTAGCTGTATTTCAGTTACAGAAAACATCTTTTTATAAGGATCTTAAGATACATTTACTGGATAACAAGACACAAGTACCGATGAAGAAAAATATTTGTGTAGTGTGAGAGTGCAGTGATCCAGACGGAAATGGCATGTATGACTAAGTAATGAAAACAAAACATGTTTGTGTGAGCAGCACTTAGTCTTTCCTGTGAAACTTTTACAAGCATGAACCGGACACATATCAAAACCAGCCGTCATTGCCCTGCATGGCATTTCCTGTCCAAACCGTGTGCCTTCGTTCCAACACATTCAGATTGGCTTTTGCTAACTTTGCTGAAAAAATACCCTAAGGTTGTTTACAGGCCAGGATGGGAAACCAGCTGACAAGTGCCTCAAACCCAATAAAAGAGATCAACCGTGTGTTATCACCGACGATTGTTATCAACCACCCTAATAATGTGTGCAGTAGTTTTCATAACTTCTTCTTTTTCAATCTTCCCTCGCATCTCACGACACACAAGCTTTCCCAGTTCTCGTTTAGCACCCTCTCTTTATCTCAGCATCAGACTAAGATGTGGGTGGCAAATTTAACATGGTTTCCTCTGCCCTTGACCCTAGGGTGGCTGGACCAGCTGCCACATCTGGGGCTCATCGATGGTGGCTGGGAATGTCAGCATGGGGGAGAGGCCAGTGCAGAACACACACACACACACACACACACACACACACACACGTCACAGCGCACGACCCCCCCACCTCCTGGCAGAACGCACGTATGTGTCAGACGGCAGCTGAAGGGGGCTGGGGATCGGGGCGCAGACGGAGAGCTTCAAAACAGACCAGAATAATGTTGGTCTGCACTGAGGCTCAGCCACGTACGTCACGACATTTGCAAGACCATGATTTATTACATTCAAAACTGAGAGAGAATTTGAATGGCATCTGTTTATTGTTTGAGAAACAACGATAGATTGTTTTACTCTTGCTATCGTAAGATTATGGATCTTTTTTTTTTATGAAATGAGAAATAATAATTTCACTCTGCTTGCACTGTAAACTCAGAGAATGATTATTATCGTTAACTAAAACCATAAAAAAAATTGTCTTTATTTGAAACAAAATAAACATTTCTTGACCTTTTTTACTTAAGACTTATTTTATTATTAACTAGCTTTATTGGAAAACTAACACTAAGTCTAATTTCATAACATTAGTAAGTGCATTAGTTATGAACTGACTATGAGCAATATATTATTACAGCATACTGCATGTAATAATATGTTAAAGTCAATTTATAAAAATATAACAGTTCACTGTTTGTTCATGTTAGTTCACAGTGCATTAACTAATGTTAACTGCAATTAACTGATTTTAAACGCACACGTCACTACATATTTCTTCATGGGCTGTCAAACATTAATAGGCCATAATTAGGGTGATGAACTATACTAAGCAGGAAATTTGATTATTCCGATTATTAGTATTTACTCTTTCCCCGCCATTGAAGGAATTTTCCGGCTATCCGACATGTTTTCACTGTTATATGGTAGGGGGCGCTGTAACGCACTTTCTGAAAGAGTAGAGAATCTCTGGTTCAAAACACATGCAAAAAGCCGAAACAAGCGATAAAAGCTTTGCTCGTGCACGCTGTAGTCTTGGAAAAATATATGTTCAAAATGTTGTTTTTTTATAAAAACTTACATTCAAGTGTTGATAAATGCATAAAGCTAGAATAAAAAGTTTTCTTTTTTCTTTTTGAAAGCCATGAAAATTTTGTGAAAATGCTGTCGGTGGCTGGCAACTTAAAGTAAAAAATAAAAAACTGGCGGGGAAAGAGTTAATAAAGTTAACTATGGATTGATCATTGGTTTGTTGGTACATCGGTAGCATTTACAACATGCTTTCCTTCAGTTTAAACTGGTACTCGTGTGTTCAGGCCATTAAACATGTGGAAAGTCATGGGAGGCACAGTCTTCAGTCTCAGCCTCGATAAGGGAAACCTTGTTGTGAAAGTCTCGGAAACTCTCACTCTCATTTTTTTTTTTTTTTTTTGCTGCAGAAACAGCAATCTTGCTCCAATCTTGCACGGTTGGCACTTCATTGACACTTTTCCCTAAAACAGCTTAGATTAAAGGAAAGAATTTAGGAAAACTGAAACGCTCATTTGGAAATGTGGTTTTATAGCCATAAACTTTGCAGGGCAAAAACCAACATGCGTTGATAATTATGTCTTATAAAAAGGTAAGAGACACACATTTGCTCCCGCCCGACTGCAGGACGGCCCCTGGAGGAGTTCCCCTGCTTCCATTTATTACCTTGGCACAGTTTTGGGTGTTGGGAATGCAAACAAGAACCCACTGAATTCAGGTTGTCCCTCATACATCTTAAAACCCCACTGAGAATCTGAATTTGGTTGTTTAGAATTGTGGGTTTTATTATTTTAATGACACTTATTGTGTTATTTTAATGTACAATGGAATGGACTTTAAAAGGTAACTGGAGTAAGTTACACAATCTTTTTTTACTACTTTTTACTCTTTTACTATTTGTTGTTCTACTGCAAACTGTCACGTTTAATGTAATGTATTATGTCCTGTTTTCTTTGTGAAATTTACTGGCAATTACAAAGTAAATCCTACAACAATTGTTAATCAGTGTAGTGGGTGCAAAACAAGCTATGTGTCAAAATGCAATGGTTATAGGGTTTTGCTGACATTTCTAACCATCCATTTGATCATAAGTAAAAGACAAAACTGATCCACTGACAGCTTACATTACAAGGTCACGTCCTTCTACTTTACCAAACTTGAGAGCTTAAGCTTTTTACTTATTAAAAACCTCCCATTCTCAGGCAGAAATGAATCTCCTCTAAATAAAACCGAAGGCTTTCTCTTTCCTAGCCCGAATATGCCCACTGGCCTCGTTCCTCATGCCAGCAGCTTGTAGTGATTAGTAAAGCGTCCTGCAGTGACCTTAGATGCTGTTTGACTCGCACCTTCAAAGTCCCCGAGAGGAATAATATACAGCCAGCCATCCAGAACATGTTAATACGCAAACCTTTCAGAGAACACGGCAGGGCGAGATAAGGAAGAGAAACAAACACACGAGCAGCAGGGAAGTGCCTCGGCTTCCTTTGCTTTAGAGTCATCGTAGCAAAAGAGAGGGTCGCCCAAAGAGAGACATACCTCATTGAAGAACATAACCAAGAGTCTGGCTGAGTCAACAACATTACATATGTAATTAAATGTATCAATATGTAGGATTTTTGCAGTAAAATATCCAAAAACCACTAGGCCAATGTTATATATTTTGTTTAGTTGATTACTTAATATCCCAAGTAACCATGGCGACAGACGTGGACAACTGGGTTATGCCAGGTAGGACGCTCACGCTGTTGTTGTTTTGTTCAAACATTATGGACCATGGCAAGCAGGACTAAAACGAAGATCAACATCTTTCAAGATGCGAGAGCTCCACGTCCACGACTAACTTCCCCTTGACTGAGACACAAGTGTTGCATGCACTTTATTAGACAGGTGAGCAAATGTACATTAAACTAATCAATGTTATTTAGTTCAACATGATGAAACATTATAATATGATCTGTATGTTATTCTTATGTTGATCTAGCTTAGTCTCATACAGCCAACAAACAACCCAACTAACAACATTCAACACACTCAAATGCGTTTAGTGTGATAGTGTAACTGTTAGAGCGAGTGAAACAGCGCTGCGTTACCTCAAGTTTAACTCCTCTAATAAACTGTCCTGTGTGAGTATTAATTCAGCACTTGCGTGTAGTTGGGTAGAATGAAATGTCCTTATTCCTTTATATCCGCGGGACTGGCGTTGCGTTGCGTGTGTACGTCTAGCAATCGCTCCTGCTTCACACCACAGTCATGTTAAAAACATCAGTGTATTCACTCATCCATAAAAGATCCATCAGCTTGACGACAAGATCCATAATTCAGCTTAATGCGGAATATACGTCATCAATATACGCCTTTGTTATTGTAAGAGGTTAGCGACCCCTGGTGGCGAAAAATCTTGCATATTGTACCTTTACCTATGCATTCCTCTCTGCATTATGTGTCAGTTGGAGCTTGACAGGTTTGGACACAGTATGAAAATAACCAGGTAAAAAGACTTAATTAAAACAATAGCATTCATGTTTAGAACGACAAGAGGGTGAGTAGATGGAGACATTTCATAAGTATTGCTTCTATCACAATTATTCCTGCGCGCAAAAATAAACAGCGTCAGTGTAGTCGAATTCATGAACATATCACTGATTTTCACTCACATTACTGCTTTGAATTAGTCTGACGAATCCTTCACTGAATTAACTCATTATATCGGTCAAAGCACTTCCTGAATCTGACTCGCGTAGCTGAATTTAACACTCTCAGTGATGCCAATCTCGAAATTTAGCACTGCTATACAACGTTTTCCTATCTACGCTTGAACTGATGCTGTCAAACACACACCAGAAATGATCACACTGGGTAAATTACCTCAAGCAATGATGTGTATATCTATTAACCATGCATTTACATCGAGAAATGTATATAGTCACCAAACAGGCTAGTGTGGAAGTTGGTAGATATGTTACATTTTCTAATGAAATTCCCCCAATTCAATCAATTCTTCCAAAACTCATATTGTGTTGAACTGCAATGTCTTGTATAAATCATAAACATTTTCTGACACACTGATCTCTGCATATTGGTCTTCCCGATTCCAGTCGCACTTAAACATTTTCAACAGATTTTATTCCTTGCAACCCTCACGAAATCCTTGTCTGTTCCTGAGAGAAATGAAAATCAGGTGGTGAGGTCACACGAGTTCTTGGTTGGGATGACTAGGAGCAAATTTCAAGGGACAACAAACAGTCACATACTATCTCAAGTGATTATCATGTCAAAATACTCCATGAATGGCGCAGAGAAGTTAAGTGCAATTTGAAATCAGAGGCTCAAAACAAAGCAGACCGCCTCTTATCTGTGCACTAATCCGTGAACCCCATTGATCTCCACTTGTGTTTGTGAGCCTGACCAGGAAATGTATGAATGAGTTTGGGAATTTAAACAGATAAAGATAAAGTGGTGCAAATATAGGACACATTGGGGGGTGAAACTCCTGGAGCCAAACACTAGAACTCAGATCCCTCCTCATCACATCCAACTCTGGAAGAAGCAATCATGTTGCGATGGATGGATTGCCAGAGTTATTTTATACAGTTCTTCCCTAAACCTGACTATTTCCAGGGACAGGATGTTTTGCAAAACCCTGCTGATATAATTTGCTTCAAGGACTGCCAGGACACTGAACTAGGCTCAGGATGCCAGGTGATTCTCCTATCAATTGCAGATTTTCCCAACATCAGAGACAGACTTAATCTTTTGAGTACAGAATATTGTTTTTCAAGGGTTATAAGTGGGAATTTTGGCCTTCAAGAACTCACTGGATTATCTAAAATGAGAAATATTTAGAAACAAAGTTTCTCAAATAACTATCAAACGAGAAGTCCACGTGCATGACGTCAGGAGTGAGCTGATACTGTTACAATGCAATGCAACGCAACCAAAAAGCTCGAGCTCATCAAAAGATGGCTTTATCTCGTCCCATGCTGCTGACGTTCGTGTGCCAAGTGTGTGACATACTATCAGACGGAAGGAGGCACCAGCAGTCTGGCTTATAGCTGGAGAACAATTTAACCTTCTATCAACACTGGCGCATGGTCAACTCCCGCTAAGATCCCTGTCTGCTCAATGACGTAGGCGGCACATTGTGAAACTCCCCAAAAGCATCCTCTTGTAGACTGGATTCAATAAATCATCAGTGTTCATGCACTCACACTCGGACCATATGCCAAATATATAAGACAATGACAGTTCCCAGAGCCGCCTAACTAACCAGACTGGGAATTTACCCAGTGACTTTGAGAGTAAAGAGAGCAATTACTGAAAAAAAAAAACTGTTCTCAAATAAAGCTAACGCCACACTATTGCTTTAGACGAATGCAAATTCAGAATATTGTAGCTGCGCATATAGAACATCAAATACATTTTCATTGGCTGTGATTTCACAGAATATTCCACGAGCTTGGAGCAAATACGTTTACTAGCGGATTATCTCCATCACGTGACGCCATAAACTGCGCTGCGAGATCCAACGAGAAGAGCTTGAATTTGTCACTGAATTCCTGTGTTGGGCAAGCTACTTAGAAAATGTAGTGAGCTAAGCTAGCAGTTACTCTACATTAAATGAAGCTTCACTACACTGAAGCTACCACCCTGGAAAATGTAGCAAGCTAAGCTACAGCGATATGGCGAAAGTAGTTTACTACATGTAAGCTATTTATTTATTTTTATTTTTATATTGAACCAACTTCATTCCAAGTCAATGCTATCTCATTGATCGATAAAACTGTCAATCAAATATAGACAGGCATAATTTGTCAGTTCAATTGTTTATTCAACAACTGTTCCAAACCAATTTGACAAAAAAAAAAAAACATAACATAACATAACTATATAAAACCATATAACTATATAAAACTATAACAAAACCAGGTGTCAAGAGTGTGTGCAGTTTTTCCCATTAAGTACATTTCTCACGTGTCAGCTCAAGGGTTGATATTGGTACGTGATTTCACACCATACGGAGCAGAAGGTGGTCGTAATGTACCAAAAAGCTGGTTTGTAGGCCCTATACAATCCGTTTTATTTTTTTCCCACATTCCAAATTCAGTTCTCTTACGAGAGTATCTCTCGTACTGCGTAATATCTTACGCTATGGGGAAAACTCTTTTCCTCGAGATATTGAAGCCAAAAATTATCCTTAATTTTAAACATGCAAAACGCTTTGCAGCAGCAAGCAGACAAGGGCGAGACGGCTCGCGCGCCCATTGGCTGCCTTGCTGGAAAAGCTGCAGCCTATCGAGGTGAGGCACTGCGTGACGTAATGACGAATGGGGACGCTTCGCGCCCATTTCGTCATGTCCCGCCAGTAGAGGCGTGGTCTCGCCCTATAAATACCCCCTCGATAGCTGAATTTCCTCTGATTTTTCTACTCTTCACGCGAAGCTCACGCATCGCTGGATCCAGAGTGAGAAGCCGCGCCGTTGACTTGTAGCCTTATCAGCGGGACGTGCCATTTCTGAAGTCGCTGGCCCAGCCGCCTTCAACCGCCGTACCTGCTGCGCTTTCCGGCGTACTATATCCTTTTACTCTGCTAAGTGTGTGTGTGTGTTTGCTTACGTGACGCAACACCTATTCTCTGTTCTAAAAGAGCTGCGTCTTTTTAAAGATGCCTTTCTGTGGCTCGTGCCGCTCCCAACTCAGTGATGAGGACCGTCACGTCATCTGTGTGTCCTGCCTGGGTCATGAGCACGCGGCTATCGCGCTCGCGGATGGTGGATGCCCGCACTGCGAACTTCTGCCCATGGTGACTCTGAGGACTCGCCTGGCGTCGTTCTCTGAGCCCGCGTCCCAGCCTTCTCTGCCGCGCCGCAAGAAGCGTCGCGCCCAGCGCGCTCCCGAGCCTTCTCCAGCCCGCCAAAGCTCGCCGGTTCGCCCGCCTGCTTCGCCGGCTTCACTTGAGTCGCTCCCGGACGGACAGCGCCCGCCGTCTGCCGCCGCTTCCGCTCCCGAGTTGGACGAACCCGCTGAGGTATGCTCTCTTGTGGCTTCTGATAGCGAGGATTGGGCGAGCTCTGTGGACCTCCCCCCGCTGACATATCTAGCCAACCCTCTGGAAAGAGACCCGGCATTGAGGCTGAGCTGATGCGTCTGCTCACCCAGGCCGTGGAGTGCATCGGCCTCGAGTGGGAGGCGCCTGCTTTGCCGCCACGCAACAGACTCGACGGGCGCTTTCTCAAGAAGGACGAAGCCCCGTCTAGGTCTAGGGCCGCCCCCTTCCTTCCTGAGCTCCACGACGAAGTCGCTAAGTCATGGACTGCCCCTTTCTCCGCCAGGATGCGCACTTCCACCTCTGCGGCTTTTTCCTCTGTCGTCGGCGCGGGAGATAAGGGATATCTCTCCATTCCTCCTGTGGAGGCGGCGGTCGCGTCGCATCTCTGCCCGCCCTCTGCGGGACGGCGCGCGCAGACGACGCTTCCTTCTAAAGCCTGCCGAGTGACGTCGTCGCTGCACGGGCGTGCTTACACAGCCGCTGGACAGGCGGTCTCAGCGCTGCATACTATGGCGATCTTGCAGATCTACCAGGCCGACCTTCTCCTTAAATTGGACGAGGAAGGGCCGGGCGCTGTCAGTGTGGCGGATTTACGAGGCGCTACGGACCTGGCTCTACGCGCCGCTAAAGCCGCTGCTCAGGCCATGGGGCGGAATATGGCCTCTCTCGCCGTTGCTGAGAGACATCTGTGGTTGACGCTGTCTGAGATGACGGAAGCTGAGCGCTCTGTATTCCTCGACGCGCCCATTTCCCCTGCGGGCCTCTTCGGATCTGCCGTCAAAGATTTCGCGGACAGATATTCTGAGGTGCAGAAGACTTCGCAGGCCATGAAGCACTTCCTTCCGAAGCGCTCGAGCTCCGCTGCAGGTCGCTCTAAGCAGCCGTCTGCTCGCAGCTCGCAGCCTCGGCCTGCATCGCCCGCAGCCGCCGCTTCACAGCGCCGCCAGTCCCGGGATCAGAGACCGCGCTCTCGCTCTGCTGGACGCCGCCCCACTCAGCGCGGGCCCCGGCCTAAGATTGAGCTCAAGCCCGAGGCCTCGAAGCTTTCCTAGCCACTCTAGGGAAGCGACGGTGTTCGGATCCCGCTGCGGCCGGTTCCCCACCGAAACGATTCGCTCGTTCAGTTCCTTGCGATGTGACTGTGCCAGTGTATTTAGCAGTGAAGCAGCCGGTGTCTCAGCCCGCTTGCCTGCACACAAAAGCCGTTTTCATGGCTACCCAGATAAATCCAATAAAGAGTGTATTTTCTGGTATACCGGCCACGGCCGATGGTGTTATGAGTGTTGTAAGAATGCCCACGCCCCAGTGCCCATTCCCACACCCAGACACAGCCCGCCACGGTGCGAGGCTAGCACACATAAATCTGACTCAGGTCGATTGTGCACACAATGTAGTGAATGCGCCCATACAATGCCCGCTCACGCTACATGCCGCGTGTCCCTTGGTTTCTGTAAAAACGAAACCAACACACGTTCTATCGGCCCCGACCGAAAGCGTGTACAGTGCAGTAGATGTGCCCGTAAGTTTGCGCCCACATCCCCCCGCAAGCACGCCGAATCCCACGGGATTCGTCCCGCTCACTCTCGCTGTGCTTCCCGCCATAGAGAATTTGAGCGCGGCCAGGCTGCCCGCTGTGTTCAGCGCGCCCCCCGCCTCGAACGCCGTAAACACGGCGTTGTGTTCCCAGGGTACCGGGGCTCTCGAGCCGTTGCCTCGTCACGGCCAGAGCCCGGTCTGCATTCTACCTCTAGCTATTCACGCAGAAGCGTGGTCAAAGCTACCCGGGGTATCAGACTGGGTGCTGAACACTATAAAGAGAGGCTACTCGCTACAATTCGCACGACGTCCCCGCCGTTATACGGCGCGCGTCGAGACTACGGTGAGAAGCGATGTATCTCATCTACTTCGAGCCGAGATAGCGAAACTGCTGAGCAAGGGGGCCATAGAGCCCCTTTCTCAGGATCAGAGCGAAGGGGGCTTATACAGCAGATATTTTCTGGTACCGAAAAAAGATGGGGGCTTCAGGCCCATTCTAGATCTGAGACAGCTGAACAAAGCGCTTGTGAAGCGCCAGTTCAGGATGCTTACGACCAGGGAATCCTCGCGCAAGTGCGCCAAGGGGACTGGTTTATGTCAATAGATCTGAAAGACGCCTATTTCCAAATACAAATAGCGTCCCATCACAGGCGATTCTTGAGATTCGCGTTCGAGGGCCAGGCATATCAATACACAGTCCTGCCGTTCGGCCTGTCCTTGGCACCCCGTACATTTACGAAGTGCATGGACGCGGCTCTCGCACCCCTGAGACTTCAGGGCATGCGAGTTATGAACTACTTGGACGATTGGCTGATTCTAGCTCGATCTCGGTCAGAGCTCATAGAACACAGGGCCACACTGCTCGAGCACCTCGAGAAGCTGGGCCTGACAGTCAACTGGGAAAAGAGCTCGCTGTGTCCCAGCCAGAGAATTTCTTTCCTGGGAACAGTGTTAGACTCGCTGTCCATGACGGCACGCCTGTCACCGGAGCGCGTACTAAGTATTCAGCGCGTCGCGGAATCCTTCCGCCACGGCTCTATAGTCCCGCTCAGACAGTTTCAGAAAATGCTGGGCCTGATGGCCGCAGCATCCTCTGTACTCCAGCTGGGCCTGCTTCGCATGCGCCCACTGCAGAGGTGGCTGAAACCACGGGTCCCGCCCCGGGCTTGGACCACGGGCCGGTGTTGCCTCAGGGTCGACCGATGGTGCGTTTCGGCCCTGGAACCCTGGAAAGTAACCAGCTGGTATCAGACTGGTGTGAGTCTGGGGACCGCCTCAAGGGTGAAAGTGGTGTCTACGGACGCCTCCACCACGGGGTGGGGAGCGCTGCTCGAGGGCAGACCGCTGGCTGGCCTATGGTCAGAGCGGGAGAAGCTCCTTCACATAAACTGCTTGGAAATGATAGCAGTCGACAAAGCGCTACGGCGTTTCCGTCCCCTGATAAAGGGCCACCACGTCTTGGTCCGGTCGGACAACACGTCAGTGGTGGCGTACATAAATCGCCAGGGCGGCGTCGGGTCCACACGCCTTTGCAGGCTGACGGAACCCCTCTTGATCTGGGCCCAGCGCAACCTCCTTTCTCTGAAAGCGGCGCATGTGCCTGGGCACCTGAATACGGGTCCAGACAGGCTGTCCAGAGACAACGTCCCGACAGGAGAATGGTCGCTGCATCCGCAGACGGTCCAGCTGCTGTGGGGGACGTTTGGCAGAGCGCAGGTGGACCTGTTCGCGTCCCGCGAGAACGCTCACTGCCCAGTATTCTTCTCGAAAAGCAGGGACGCGTTGGCCCATACTTGGCCCAGCGGTCCCCTGTATGCTTTTCCCCCCGTCTCGCTCCTGCCTCAGGTGCTGGAGCGGATCAGGGAAAATGGATGCCCAGTGCTGCTTGTAGCTCCGCTCTGGACGAACCAGGTTTGGTTTCCGGTCCTGATGCGGCTGGCCAGCACTGCCCCGTGGCCTATACCATTGAGGAGAGATCTCCTCACTCAGGCAGAGGGCTCGATTTGGCATCCTCGCCCGGATCTGTGGTCCCTGCACGCATGGGCCATCAACGGGTACCCGCTAGCCTCCGGAAGGAGTGCTAAACACGATCGCGCAGGCTAGAGCTCCGTCTACCAGACGGCTCTATGCCTCGAAATGGTCGGTGTTCTCTACTTGGTGTCGAGCCCGTGGCCTTGCACCTGTGGACTGCGGGGTTAAGGAAGTGCTTGCCTTCCTTCAGGAGCTGATGGATAAGGGTAGGACCCCATCCACGCTCAAAGTTTATGTGGCGGCCATAGCAACGTTTGCTAAACCGGTGTCTGGCCAGTCACTGGGAAAAAAACGACTTAGTCGTGCGTTTCCTACGAGGAGCCCGGAGGTTAAACCCTCCCAGGCCCCCTTCAGTCCCGGCTTGGGACCTTTCCACGGTCTTGGAGGCCATGAAAGGCGCCCCGTTTGAGCCGATCCAGCTGTCGGACATGAAGCACCTGTCCCTTAAGACGGTGTTTCTATTGGCTCTCGCTTCAGTGAAGCGTGTAGGGGACTTGCAGGCGCTTTCTGTAAGCGCGTCATGTCTGGAGTTTGGGCCTAACGACTCAAAAGTCGTACTCAAACCGAGGCACGGCTACGTGCCAAAATCCCTCAATACACCGTTTAGGGCCCAGGTAATTTCCCTGTCTGCCCTTCCGGTTCTCGATGAGGAGAGGGACGCGAGTCTCCTTTGCCCTGTCAGGGCATTAAGGGCTTATGTGTCCCGCTCGGCTGGTTTCAGACAGACCGAGCAGCTTTTCGTGTTGTTTGGCGGCCGTTCTAAGGGACTTGCCGCTTCAAAACAGAGCCTATCCAGATGGATAGTGGATGCCATAGCGCTGGCTTACACTTCCAAGGGCCTGCAGTGCCCATTGGGTGTCAAGGCGCACTCCACGAGAGGCGTGGCCTCGTCGTGGGCATGGTATAGCGGGGTCTCCCTGCAGGATATCTGTACGGCTGCGGGCTGGGCCTCGCCGTCTACATTTATCAAGTACTATAACCTGGAGGTGCCCGCCTTACAAGCTAAGCTTCTGGCGGTCTGAACTTCGGGCTTATCGGCCGCCATGCGGCTTATGTGTACCCGGGTCTGTACCCCTACGGGACTTTTATGAGGGAGTGATGCTGCTAGCCTCTCCTCCTCTACTCTGTGTGAGTTGTGGTGATTGTGCACTAGATGCGCCCCGGCCTTGGCCCCGGGACTCTGGTGTTGGATCCCTGTCCGCACGGCGTGTTGCATGGTGTTCCCCATAGCGTAAGATATTACGCAGTACGAGAGATACTCTCGTAAGAGAACGTACTCGGTTACTAACGTAACCTCGGTTCTCTCTAGAGAGGGAACGAGTACTGCGTATCTTGCCGTGCTTGGAATACGCTCTGGTTCGCTTCGGCGTTTGAAAAATCAGAGGAAATTCAGCTATCGAGGGGGTATTTATAGGGCGAGACCACGCCTCTACTGGCGGGACATGACGAAATGGGCGCGAAGCGTCCCCATTCGTCATTACGTCACGCAGTGCCTCACCTCGATAGGCTGCAGCTTTTCCAGCAAGGCAGCCAATGGGCGCGCGAGCCGTCTCGCCCTTGTCTGCTTGCTGCTGCAAAGCGTTTTGCATGTTTAAAATTAAGGATAATTTTTGGCTTCAATATCTCGAGGAAAAGAGTTTTCCCCATAGCGTAAGATATTACGCAGTACTCGTTCCCTCTCTAGAGAGAACCGAGGTTACGTTAGTAACCGAGTACGTTTTATTTTGTTTTCATTTTTCTGGACTCCCATTTTAATGGTTAAATAAAAAATTTGTAATCAAAAAAGTGTAATTAATTGAAATCATGAAACGTATACAATTTAACAATAATTTATTACATTTTTTAAATAAATTACATTTTTAGGGCACTATGATTTTAATGGTTTAAATTGTAATGACCAATTTATTTAAAATGTAGGCCTAATGATTTAAGCAAAACTTTCTTCAAAGGTTAAACCAACCTTTTATTTTGACAGGTTACCATGTAGACCTTTGAGTCTCTGGGCCCTATTTTAACGATCTGAAACGCAAGTATCAAGCGCGAAGCACAAGTAACTTTGTGGGCGGGTCCAACGCAAGTTTAAAAGGGGTTGGTCTGAAATAGCTTCATTATTCATAGGTGTGGTTTGGGCGTAACGTGAAATTAACCAATCAGAGCGTCATCCAACATACCCTTTAAGAGCAGGCGCGCATGTTGCATGGCGGATTGTTATTATTATGGCGGATTTACCAGGCGCGCGCCAGGAGCCGTTCACAGCCGAGGAGACCGATTTTTTTTTTTTGGTTCTTGACGGACAAACTAATTTGTCAGATGTCCTTATTGATTTATCTGATTTATTGATTTATACTGATTTATCTCTTGTGCATTTTATACCATTTCCATAATTTTTAATATAAATTGAATGTGTGTTGTCACCAGTAAAGGAATTCCAGTGTGTGAAATCTTGGCATTCACACTTTATTTTAGCACTATGCTGAAAATGACACCGCCAAATCTTAGGCTGACAAAAGCCAGTCGAAAACAAGACAGGAATTCATGATACATGTTCTGTCCTTTTAAAAAATATATATTTCGGCTGTTTTCTGTCACCTGCTAAGCTAAACATGAAGGATGACTTAAACTGACTGATCGCAGTTTGTTTTTACAAGCGGTTTAGGGGCCGTTTTATCTTAAATAGATGATACCATAACTATAGACAAGAACTCACTCAACTGCTATCCAGTTCATGTGCAAAGTAATTCTGGGAAATGGGAATGTGAAAAAGTGTATCAAACAAAACTCTGAATCGCTTTAAAAGATTGCATGCCACTAACCTGGCAGACGTTGGTAAATCCAGGGATTAGATTCTCAGAAGCGGTCATCGTAACAACCTGATACTTTGTAAACACAACTTTGCTTTCAGGCGTACTGATAAATACCATTCCAAGAATATATGTATAGGCAGCCAATCAGATTAGAGCTTGCCAGAACGTGTTTGCCGTTTTTGTGTGCAATAAGTTTCAGACGGTTAGTGGGTAACATCTAGCATCTCATAGTCGTCAGTAGCTACTTTTACATTGAACATTGCGGATGTAACTTAATGCGCAAAATTGGAATATCACATAAAACATTTGTGAATAAAGCATCATTGCGATCCAGTGAGACAGAGAAAAACAAAACCTAAGAAAAATTGAAGTTTTTATATATAATAAATGACTTGTGTATCATATCGCGCGAATGAAACGCAATAAACGCGGTCATGTTATCGTGCGCAGAAACCTGATATTTGGGAACGCAGTTGTGTAAGAAATTTCTGGAAGGGAAAAAACTTTGATCACAGACTTTGGCTCAGGCATTTCAGAATGACCAAAACTGACCAAATTGAGTTAGTTTAAGTGAGGTTTTGATGTTAGACATGCATATTATAAACATGATATTTATGAGCAAAAAGACGTGTACTGCACCTTCTTAGTCTTGACAGTGGAATGACAGCAGTCGCCTCCATCGTAGTTGCAGTAGGCTCTGTTGTTGATGGCATCACAGTAATTGTCACCCATGAAAGGCTGAGATAAAAACAGAGAGAGAAACTCAAAACACCACTAGCATGAGAAATGGAGAGACGCTGATCTATGATGAACACAGATGCTTTGACATCCTAAATATATACAATACTTAATTGTTTGTGTGTCATAAGTATGGCCATGGGTTCAAGGCATCTTCTCCAACACCCACCATTTTGAAGAGTAAAATACTTTTTTTGTATTTCTGATAAAACTCTTACACGAATTTATCATTAATAAGCATAATTATTCAATCTAGAAAGTTTGTGTAAACTTATGTATGCACTTATGTCATAGTTTTGACTCTCATAATTGACTATAATTTTTACTGACAAAATTATGAGACACAAAAGGTTGACATTGTAGTTAAATTTATGACAAATCATTAAAATGATGATACTAAATAAAAATTATGAGATAAAAAGTAATAATTCTGTCATAAGTCATAAAGTATAATAAGTAATAAATTAGTAATTAAATTGTTGAAATTATGAGATACGAAGTCAGAATTAAGAGCTATAAAGTCAAATGATGAGATAAAATCATGACAAACGAAAAACATTGCGAACAAAATGCCAAAATTATGATACTAAATCAAAATTATGAGATAAAAAGTAACAATTCTGCCATTAGTCATATTTATGCAACACAAAAAGTTGAAATTGAGATTCTAAGTCCATTGTTATGACGAAAAGTCCAAATTATACGATACAAAATTAATTTTGAATTAATTAGACTAAAATAAAAATGGACTTCCATAAGCTAATGACCTCCTTCCAAAAGGACCATTTTCATTGGCAGATCCTCTCTTATCATGAAAGAGCACATAGGTGAGAATAACTTAAACATTTGTAGAGATCCGCACTACAAACAGATTGAACCAAGTGACAGGCATCGACAAGCACAGAGACAGAAAGAGCACTGGACATCACGGTCACTTGTACATATACTGACTTTAGTGTAGAGTTCCTCTACATCTTCATCTTCATGAATCTTCTTGGGTCTCTGCAAATGGAGGTCAAGGCAAGAGTGTCGCTAGTGAGGGAGGGAAGACTCGGGATAGAGAGCCAATTGAGAGGATTTGGACTTTCTTACCTCACAACCTTTAATGCAGTGCAGGACTTCTGGGTGTGGGTACCACTTCAAGCCCATGGTGCAGACTATGTGCTGAAAAGAGACAAAAAACAAGGAGGTTTTCAGAAAGACAAGAAGAACGTGCAATTTTGAAGTACCATCGACGTGACCAACTCTTCCTTGCTCGAGTGACGTATCCCGATTAATATCACATTGTGTTAGTTCATCAAGGCCAGAGGAGAACTGGTTTCTCACAAGATTTTATTCTCCATTTCTGTCACCTGATGGAGTTTGGGTTCTTAACCAGTTAAGGTGACTTAACAGTTATTGATTAGACTGTACTGACACTGAATAATAACACTATTGTCATCTGTAGAGATGCTTTGCACAATTATTATTACACTGTATTGAATTGAGCTGAATAATGAGACCCTTATCTTGCTACAGCTGCGTTTCAGCAGAATTTGAATCTGTCTCAAATTTGTAACCACAAAAAAAAAAAAGCAAACCAAGAATGTTTACCTTTAAAAGCGTATCAGGTCTGGCCAACTTGAAGAAATAAAAAACTAATTTAGGAACCCATCCAAATTAAATAGCTTGTGAAATGTCACCAGTTTCAAAACATGTAGCCCATAATTGCGTAACTCATAAGTTACGCCTGTTTCCAGCATTCGTCATCAAGTTAAGGAGAGATACAGGTGTTGAGATGTGTTCACACATATATGTTCATTAGCAAATGTTCTCATGAAAAAACCTTGAGGGTTCAGTGAGGCTGGGCAAAAGTAAAGGACTGTCTGACCTCTAGAGCTCCCAAACAATTCCTGTCGCGGTAACACGCACACACACAAACACACACACACGCACACACACACGCACACCTGCCTCTTCTTGTGCTGTACCCACCCCTGCAAACTAAGGTATTTCTCATTTCATGCCAGTCAGCAAATCAATGCAAAAAAGAGAGAAAAATAATGGCAGTGAATGAGAAGGAACAGAAACACTGAAGCCGTTCAGGACAGGTGTGGAAGGGTTCACTGCGTAGTGCTGATGAACAAACTGCATGTGTAGGGGATACTGTGGGTATAACATGCCAATAAATGCAGGAACCACAGGGAACCCTATTTATTGTTTTTAAAGGGATAGTTCAACTAAAAAGAATTTATTCTGACCATTAATTAACTACTCACCTAGCCTAGAAATCTAGACACACCCTAGCGGCCGCGAAAATCATTTCGCTGCCAGTGTGGTCTAGCAACTCTCCATAGGCTTTTGAGCTGGAAAAACCAAAAACTGGTCAGGCCAATCACATCGTGTATAGAGTCAGCGGGCGGCGATTTTTCTTTTTTGCAGGGTGGTAGGGGAAGACTCATTAATATTCATTCCCTGATTGGTCTTAACCCCAGTGACGGGTAGGTTTAGGGCGGGGTTAGGGGTAGGTCATAGGTCATCAGACCAATCAGGGATGAGTTCCCCAATGAATATTAATGAGTCTTCCCCTACCACCCTGCAAAAAAAAAAATTTCGCCGGCGGGCGGGCTTAACACAATGACGGCACAGTTCAAGACGTTCCGCGTGATTTCCATAGGTGATTTCCATAGGTGATTTCCCTGCTGCTTGAAAACAATGAAGATGTAGCGGTCTTTCGAATCGGCTTTGGCCGCGACTCTGGAGGACTTGGAGTAAAGAGAACGTCACTTAAGTCATTCTTGAAAAAGGAAGATGTGTTCGGAGTTTTGACGACCGGATACGGCAAAAGTTTAATATATCAACTAGCTCCGCTAGTGGGAAAACGCACGGACTCACTCATCCACAGCCGTTCGTTGCTCTGGTTGGTTAGCGCTATCCTATTGCGTGCCGAGGGATTTTGAAAGACAACCGTTTATCCCACCCCTCGGATTGAGGTATGTCAATGGAGAGTTCCCAGACCTAACATCTTGATGTAGGTCTGGCATGCCAGGCTACTACTCACCCTCAAGACTCATTCATTTTCGGAACACAAATGAAGATCTTTGAGGAAAACTGAGTGATTTCTGTCCCTCCATTGATGCAAATACCACTTTGACGCTTTAAAAGTTCATAAAGAGATCGTACAACTACACGTTTGAGCTTCAGCTAGAACCAATGAGGTTTATTTACGTGTTACGCAGCACGTTTGCGCTTCAGCAAGAGGTTTGTTCACGCGAGTCAAGCAGGTTCAGTTGAGCTTCTGTTTGTTCGCTCAATGTTTATATGTGAATAAGAGCCTAAATTAAATCTGTTCATAATATAAACTGATTGAGTCTCTTTAGAAAATTTGGACAAAACAGCTTAATTCAAATGGATTAGTTTTACGTTATCTTTATGAACATTTTGATGTGTCAAACCAATTTGACAATTGGTAGTTGCGTAGCTGTCAATGGAAGGACAGAAAGCTCTCAGATTTCCTCAAAAAGATGAACGAAAGTCTTATATGTTTGGAACGACATCAGGCTGAGCTATACATTTTTGGGTGAACTATCCCTTTAATTCACACAAGTAAATGGACTGCATTTATATAGCGCTTTCAACAAAGCGCTTTACATATAGCCTCACATTCACCAATTCATTTACTCATTCATACACCGCACACCACGTGTGCTTTCAATAGAGTTACGTGCACTTATTTTATATTAACTTTTTTTAACCCTAGCCCTCCAATCTATCGTTTCACAATCCAAATAAATTCTGCACAATATTTTCTTTATTTATAAATTTTTTTGTGTGATCAAAATTAGTATTTTATTTAATTTACCATACCAGGAACATATCAAAGCTCACATGAACTATATACAGCCAAATGCCATTAAAAGTGTCCACATATAAACAGATAAGAAAAAAAAAAAAAAAAAAAAAAAAAAGATATATATATAGAAGGGGATATGTAGAAATGGTTGGGGGGTGTAGGATGACAAAATCTCAGCTTGTCTAACAAATTGTCCGTGATTTTTGTCCAGCTCTGAATAGTAATATTTTCTTTCTTGAAAAACATCAGACTGCAGAAGAATAAAGTATTTTACCATCCAGTATGAAGAAAAGACTTCATCCGAAAGAAATCAATGGGGAAACGTACAGTACATGTATGACAGATTCACTCCCTCTGCAGTAACTTGAGCTTGAGTGTTTTCCACAAGAGGACAGTGCTAAATAATGGTGAAGTTCATGAATAATGATGAATAATAAGGGCTCCCAGCCCTTCATATCATAAGATTCACTTTAGTAAACACATTATTCACTGTTAGCCTGGCTGACCACACACTGATAAAATGCAGATTGCTTTGTTTCCCTCAGACATGCATGCCATCATCATCATCTGAGTGAGCTTTTATCAATTAGACGGCCATACTCTGTTATCCCGTAGCTCCTGAGATCCCATTTAGCTCTCAGGCCTTTAATAAAGGTTTGGTTTATTAATTAGAGGTTAATATTAGTACTCCCCTCAGCGGACCCAGCATGAACAATCGACGCCGACATCACGTAAAGGCCACGGTCTGCCAGCCTAATGCATCAGCAATGTGCACAGTCATTTTGCTGATGTCAGGAAAGCAAATAAGTGAGAAAATAAGAAGAGCTTCTTAGTAGGGCAGCAGTGAAACCTGAAACGAATCGCTCTCGAGGGCCGATTCGTCACAATAAGTAATTCAACCGACTCAGCAGGAATCCGTAGAACAAAGAAAGTGAGAATGGGGAACGAGACACTGGATTTGTATGGCTGCTAAAGTGTACCAATATACCTAAACTCACTAGCTCAGACTTATGTGTCCTCCAGAAGCTTGAGTTCTGCAAGTGCCGTCATCCCAAAGAGCCTGACGAAGTTTGATAGCAGGCTGTCAACTTTTTGGTAAATGGCCCCGAAAATATACACGAGGAGTCAGGATCAGAGAAAAGAAAGAAGAAACTGCTATATGATGCCCGTACATCAGTTGCAGATATGTTTTTTTTTAAAGGGACAATGCACATCAATTGACATGTTTTGCTTACACTCAAAATGTAAATGCGCCAGAGTTAGCAGAAAAGCTAATTTTCATCTGTAGTCCCTTGGCAGGTCAACACATCATCATATTACATTAATAAAAAAAGAATACATGAAAAATAGAAACAATTAAGAAAGAAGAAAAAAGAAGATAAAAGAGAAAGAAGCAAATAGAATAAATACTGTAAGTACAGTACAAAGAAAGGCAGTACCTGAGATAAGGTAAACCAACTATTGGTGATTATTTTTGATCCATCTCTTTAATGTGATTTTAAATGATAGATAGCTGGTGCTTTCTCTGAGTTCAGTAGGGAGACAGTTCCAATAATTTGCGGCCCGTACTGAGAAGACTGTTTGGCCAAACTTGTTTGGTAATAAAAAATTAATCTGGGAAAAATAAGCTCTTTTTTTTCTGGCTAGCAGCGGCACTGGGTGGGATGGCCCGCCATTTGCAAAAAACATCTAAAATACATCACGTATTTATTATTCGTATCACGCGCTGTGCGTAGGGCACCAAGTGCTGAGGGGCCACCAAAAATTGTGAAAAATCAATCATCATATCATAGTCATAATAATTATAATGCCGATACTTTTTCAGTATAGAAATATTATTAGGCAATTTTTAGGGATGTATATAACAAAAAAGGCGGAACAAGAGTATTTAATTGCTCTAGAAAGTAATGATAGTGACGTTATAAAAAGTTAAATTGGCAAAACTAGGGGGGGCGGGGGGGGGGGGGGGGGGGGGGCATCATAAAGGAATTTGCTAAGGGCACCAAAATGGCTAGCAGCGGCACTGGGTGGGATGACCTGCCATTTACAAAAAACATCTAAAATACACATATATTTCATCAGCACCTGACTTATTACCGTAAAACCTCAAATAATAGCCCAGGCTTTTATTTTCCCAAATCGTCGAACTGCACCGGCTTGTATTTGAGACAGGCGTCTATATGAGGCAGGCCTTCATAATTTAGTGTTGAGATGTTGTTCATGAGTGTAGGCCTAGGGTCTTTTATCTCTAAAAATCTCCAAATGCTCCACGTGAAACTGCGGTCTTCCGACCTTTTACTATCGTGTCAATTGATTTTGTTTAATATGCTCGAGGGAGAGAGAGCAAGACAGCGCTCGTGTTGTTTGAAGATAAAAATTTGTTTTGGCGGCGCCAAAAAGTGGACGATCCGACGGGTTTTAGAAGATTAAATACAACCCAAAACTAAAAAACAGACCCGGCCTCTATTTGAGACCGGCCTTTATTTATCCAAACCTGTTGCCACACCAGGCGTGTAAAAGAGACAGGCGTCTATTTGGGACTCGGCTATTATTTGAAGTTTTACGGTAATACTAGCACTTACCTTTTCTATTCTATTTGTTTTGATTTTCTGATTAAAAAAATATATAATTTGCTATGTCTACTGTGCTAACTGAGACTTCTTACAGCACTTGTATACTGTTGCCCTCTTGCTGGTTTGATTGCTTCTATTGTTTCTATCTATTGCTTCTATCTCCTCATTTGTAAGTCGCTTTTAATAATTAAGCAGACGCTTTTATCCGATGTAAGCTTGCAGCGGTGTGTAATCGCCAGCTTACTTTTCCGCTTCTCCCGGACGCCTCGACTGTTGTGGATGTAAAGGACGTTCTCGCAGCCTGACCATGTGTAAGTCAGGGCCCGGGGGTTACGGGACGGATCGTGCCCTTGCACAGCGAGCAGAAGTGAACAGGTGCGCTGGAATTCAAACAGCATCGATTGACACAGGCTGCTGAGAGAACAGTTATTGATCTGACCTCAGTCGACCACCCTGGAACATTTCAGCCAGATCGATTTGGCCTCCTCTTCCCCTCACACTCTGTCTCCAGACTCGAATTACCACCCAGGGAAGATCATATCAATTACACAAATCAATCAGAAACGTGTTGTTTCATTTCTCTGCCGAAAACCGCCTGACTCGACACAAATGCCCATCTAAACACAACTGAAGTCGGGGGGGACGCCCATCAGTTTGATCGCAGCGAGTTTGTTTCCAACTTTCTAGTCAAGTCAAGTCATCTTCATTTATATAGCACTTTTAACAATGTAGATTGTTCCAAAGCTGCTTTACAGTGATAATTGGAAATCAAAGCAACAGAGATTGTTTTGGCTCCATCACAGCTCTAGAATAAATTTATCTTCCAGCAAAAGTTAGTTTTAATTTATTCACTTCCGTCGCAACAATCATTAGTTTTTAAAGGTAGGATTTTTGCAGTAAAACATCCAAAAACCACTAGGCCAATGTTATATATTTTGTTTAGTTGATTACTTACAATATCCCAAATGTTTCCAACTATTTGTAAATCGTGATAAAATTGCGATTTTAACCAAGGAAACAGGGCGTGTGAGCAGCGGTGAGGAGTCGCCAGTCAATGGCGTCATATCCGCGTTACCCTCGGTTTCCGCCAGGTTTGACCTCGTACTGCAATAATAACCATACAGACAGACGTTGACAACTGGGTTATGCCCGTTATGCCTAGCAGGACCCTCACACGGTTGTTGTTTTGTTTAAACATTATGGACCATGGTAAGCAGGACTAAAACGAAGATCGACATCTTTCGAGATGCCGAGAGCTCCACGTCCACGACTAACTTCCATTTGACTGAGACACGAGTGTTGCATGTACTTTATTAGACAGGTGAGCAAATGTACATAAAACTAATCAATGTTATTTAGTTCAACATGATGAAATGTTAGAATATGATCTGTATGTTATTCTAATGTTGATCTAGCTTACTTAGTCTCATACAGCCAACAAACAACCCAACTAACAACATTCAACACACTCAAATGCGTTTAGTGTGATAGTGTAACTGTTAGAGCGAGTGAAACAGCGCTGCGTTACCTCAAGTTTCATTCCTCTAATAAACTGACCTGTGTGAGTATTAATTCAACACTTGCGTGTCGTTCGATAGAATGAAATGTCCTTATTCCTTTATATCCGCAGGACTGGCGTTGCGTGTGGCGCTGGTGTACGTCTAGCAATCGCTCCTGCTTCACCACAGTCATGATAAAAACATCAGTGTATTCACTCATCCATAAAAGATCCATCAGCTTGACGACAAGATCCATAATTCAGATTAATGCGGAAAATACGTCATCAATATACGCTTTTGTAATTCTAAGAGGTTAGTGACCCCTGGCAGCGAAAAATCCTGCACATTGTACCTTTAATATAGCATCTAGCATCTTCGATCAATCACAAAATTCCCTCATCTTAAGGTGTGTTCACACTAGTTCGGTTCTCTTTGTTTTTTTGGTCCGGGCCAAAACACTATACATTAAGTCCTGGTTCGGTTAGCGTTCACACTGTCGTTTTTAACACCGAACCTAAAAGAGGGGAAAAAAACACGCACACACACACACACAGAGATCTGCTGGAGGAGATGCAGTTCTGATGCCTCTACTGAACTGTGATGGACAACATTGTCACTATGATGAGAAAAATCAGGTGTGCTTGAGCATTTTGTCCTTTTAAGGATTGCATCTCATGACATCTCGTGTTTTTGGTGAGTTTCCATGTCTTTAGTCCATGTTGCGATCATACTTTAGTCGAGCCGCACCAGAGTTTGTTTGAAAGCGGATCATCTTTTCAAGAAATCTCAGTCTGCATGTTTTGTGTTTTCACCAGGGTTCAGATGGCAGCGTTCACACTTATTGAAATGAACCGCACTAACAAAGTATTCGCATTAGGGTTTGTTTTAATCAAAGCAAATCTGACAAGTGTGAACACACTCTTGAGGCTAGAATACACCAAACTAGGGGTGTAACGATACATGTATTCGTATTGAAACTTTCGGTACGAGGCTTTCAGTTCGGTAAGCATTACAAACCGAACGATTCGCTGGAAAAAAAAAATCTGCCGACCAAAACAAAGTTGCGCAACATCAAATGGCAAACGCAATAAAAGCGTAAAGAAACTGCACTACTCATTATTTTGTGCTTCACGGACCGTTTATCAGTTCAGACCATCAACATCAGCGCAGCGCGAGCCAATCTTCATCAAGACACTGTTATACAGCGCTGAGAGATCCAGTAAATGAAGCATTTGAATTTGCCACTGAAGTAATAACATCACTCCGAGATCTAGTGAGAAGCATTACAATTTCTCCGTTTTTAACGGATCAAACAGCGCAGACGTGCAAACCAGCAGAAACATTGTGTCATGAATGAACATTCACCATGGATTTAATGTAGTAACACTAACTGTAACCATTTAAGTTTGGCAGAAATAGTAAAATACTTTCAAGTACATCACACATCTTTTTCCAGCACTGCAAAACTCAAATATTATCATATTAAAATTTTTAATGTGATGACCAAAACATTATTTGTTCATCCTTCAAAGATTACCCCCCATTTATAAAACTAAAAGTTTCAAGATGTAGGAAACTTATACACTTATTTAAAAATATTTTTCTTCTAATAAATAGGACATTTCTCTGGCATTTCTTTATTTTTGCTATATCCAAAATGTACCGAACCGTGACACCACTGCATCGTATCAAACCGAACCGTGAGTTTTGTGAACCGTTACACCCCTACACTACACCAGAAGTGTTACATCTTTAAGATGCCACTGTCCCCCATCCTCAAAAAAGTTACATTTTATTTCTACTCATAGTATTGTTATCTATGCATTATTTATTTATTTAATTCATTTTATATATAATTTTAATTTAAAATTTAAAAAAAACAAGGACGTTTTGGTCTCACGACCTTCATCAGGAATATACAACTATTCCAACTCAATCCCATTTAAAAAGATCACATGACCAATCCCTGTAAAGATCCATTTGTGACAAATTAAGCTCACTGAATACATAATTAACTCCACATCATCATAAACAGTTATAAACATATCATCTCCTAGGTGCACATTGAGATTGGAATTTGATCCTCAGTCATTTAATGTATGATGCCCAGGTTTTCTCTTTAACCAATTACAAAAAAAAAAAAATTAAAATCTGTTCAGATTTGTAAAATTGTGTAGTGTATTTCAGCCTTTTGATGAATTGAACAAGAAACAAAGTTCGATGTTCCTGCCTGAAATGTGTTCAGTAAAACAGCCTGTAACACCGCTAGTCAAATCCAGCAGTCGCCACTAAAACACTGCAACTCTTCTGACAGGTAAATGTATATAAAGTCTTTCTACTAATGCCAATAACAGGGTCATTGTTTAAATTATAGTGATTACAGATGGCTTTTTAACTTTTATGACTTGGCCTCTGCCTGGCTGTGGTTCAGATGAGTTCAGAGATTACTGTAATCATCCCCTGTTTTACCAATGCCAGGTAATTGGGAAAGCCATGCATGCCTGAGCCTGTGGCTAATGAACAGAAGTGGAGGAACTGCGACATTCAATGCGAAGTTACAATCACTGCATGTGTTCGCTGAGCAGAGCCTGAACTTCACTTCTGCAGGACATGCTACATCGAAGTTTGTGTGTGTGTGTGTCTGTGCACCTGGTATTCCCTATGTTATCGGGACCAAATGTCCTTTTTGTAGACCCTTTTGTTTTTTTGGTTCTATATCCGGTAACACAATAGTCCACTTTAGTGTCCTTGTGAAATAACAGCAAATTGACCTTATGGGGACTTTTTTGTGTGCACAGAAACACAAAGTTTTGTGTGATGGGTTTAGGTGTCGGGATAGTGTAAGGGGAGATAATATACAGTTTAAAAACCATTATGTCAATGGAATGTCCCCATTAAACATGGAAAACCAATGTGTGTGTGTGGTGTGTGTGGGGTGTGGTGTGGTGTGGTGTGTGTGGTGTGGTGTGGTGTGGTGTGTGTGTGTGTGTGTGTGTGTGTGTGTGTGTGTGTGTGTGTGTGTGTGTGTGTGTGTGTGTGTGTGTGTGTGTGTGTGTGTGTGTGTGTGTGTGTGTGTGCGTGTGTGTGTGTGCGCGCATGTGCGTGAAAACGGAAACACAGCGTCTCCACGACAGGGGGCACCGGCCTGAATAAAACACAGCGAGAATAAAAGTTACGCCTTCTTTCTTTGCGTTTACATTTGGGTGGTGTTATAAAACACACTGACGTAGATGTCTGGGGGCGTGTTTGAACCAAGCGGTTTAGGAAGATGCGTGGCAGAGCCTTAACTTTTATAAATAATATCTCTTTAAATTTGACACTTTGAGCTTTGTAACTCTGCTGATTTGGAAAACAAGAAATCGCATCATATTACCCCTTTAAAGTTTGCTTAAATGGGTCTTTAAACGTAGGATCAATATCACTGGAATCACTTTCAGAGTTTTTTTTTTTTTTCAATTGATGAATTATTAAAACATTAATAGCCAAACAAATGTTAAAGAGCACAAGCATTTAAAAGCAGCAATGTTCACTTGTAATAAACCGAATGTTATTGTCCATTGGCATGGGCACTGTTAAATACAGTACACTGTAAAAAATATTGTTGGTTTAACTAAATATTGTAAGGCAACCATGTAATTACTTTTTTTGAGTTAAAATTGAAGCAGATTGGTTTAATCAACAGAAACTTAAAATATGATGTTATCTGAACTACATTAGGCTAATTACCTTAGTTGATTTGACAAAAGAAAAAATGTTGTGAAAACAAATCGTGAAAATATTTTTTACAGTACCTTTATAGTTATCATTCTTGTAGTGAACGAATGCTTTTCATTCATATGCTTCATTATAACTGCATGAAAAGGCACTGAATGTAATGAATTGCAGTTTAGAGGTGAATTTCTCATAGGCAATGCCCCTGTCTGACCCGAAAGCCTCGAGACATTGATGAATCATCAGGCACAATCCAATATCTGCTGTCCGATCTGTGTCACCTCAGATGTTGAGTCACAGTAAAGCTGAGAGGCTGAAAACACAAACCTTGACTTTGGGAGGGCTCATCCAGTGATGTCTCATAACGCTGCCGGCTGTCATGTTACTCGGCAGATTGACCACATCATTGTTGATGTCCCTGCAGGACAGCTCACACTCCTCTCCTGAGGGAAACACACAGAGGGAAATCAGACTGAAGAAAGATTTACATGCTAAACATGCATGAAACGCTCAGTATCACTGAGGCCATTTGAGACCGTGAGACTTCAGTAATGATAAAGACACTTTAAACTTGTTGAGGTCTGAACGTCATGTTAAGATGTGCACGTTTCTAGTACTTTACTGTGACAGTGTGATGTGTTATAAAGGGGATTATTTATGGAGATTGTAGGATATATTGTAGGGTAAATGTGGGTGAATCTCATGTCACATTTTACTATATAATAGAAAAAATATATATATTTTGCATAGAGATAATTAAGCCTGTTTTAAGGACCATTTTATTATTATTAAAGACAGTACATCAAATATTATAATAATATACCAATTAAATGTTGAAAACAGTTGCACTGCTTAATAAATTTTGTGTAAACTCCGATACATTTTTTTTAGGATACTTTGATTATTAGAAAGTTTGAGGAAGAGAGAGTTTGAGGAAGAGAGGGTTTGAGGAAGAGAGAGTTTGAGGAAGAGAGGGTTTGAGGAAGAGAGAGTTTGAGGAAGAGAGAGTTTGAGGAAGAGAGCGTTTGAGGAAGAGAGAGTTTGAGGAAGAGAGAGTTTGAGGAAGAGAGGGTTTGAGGAAGAGAGAGTTTGAGGAAGAGAGAGTTTGAGGAAGAGAGCGTTTGAGGAAGAGAGAGTTTGAGGAAGAGAGAGCTTGAGGAAGAGAGAGTTTGAGGAAGAGAGAGTTTGAGGAAGAGAGAGTTTGAGGAAGAGAGAGCTTGAGGAAGAGAGAGTTTGAGGAAGAGAGAGTTTGAGGAAGAGAGAGCTTGAGGAAAAGAGAGTTTGAGGAAGAGAGAGTTTGAGGAAGAGAGAGTTTGAGGAAGAGAGAGTTTGAGGAAGAGAGCGTTTGAGGAAGAGAGAGTTTGAGGAAGAGAGAGTTTAAGGGAAGAGAGAGTTTGAGGAAGAGAGAGCTTGAGGAAGAGAGCGTTTGAGTAAGAGAGCGTTTGAGGAAGAGAGCGTTTGAGGAAGAGAGCGTTTGAGGATGAGAGAGTTTGAGGAAGAGAGAGTTTGAGGAAGAATCAGTTTGAGGAAGAGAGAGTTTGAGGAGAAGAGAGAGAGGTTTGAGGAAGAGAGGGTTTGAGGAAGAGAGGGTTTGAGGAAGAGAGAGTTTGAGGAAGAGAGGGTTTGAGGAAGAGAGAGTTTGAGGAAGAGAGAGTTTGAGGAAGAGAGGTTTGAGGAAGAGATAAGGAGGTTTGAGGAAGAGAGAGTTTGAGGAAGAGAGGGTTTGAGGAAGAGAGAGTTTGAGGAAGAGAGAGTTTGAGGAAGAGAGCGTTTGAGGAAGAGAGAGTTTGAGGAAGAGAGAGCTTGAGGAAGAGAGAGTTTGAGGAAGAGAGAGTTTGAGGAAGAGAGAGTTTGAGGAAGAGAGAGTTTGAGGAAGAGAGAGCTTGAGGAAGAGAGAGTTTGAGGAAGAGAGAGTTTGAGGAAGAGAGAGCTTGAGGAAGAGAGAGTTTGAGGAAGAGAGAGTTTGAGGAAGAGAGAGTTTGAGGAAGAGAGAGTTTGAGGAAGAGAGCGTTTGAGGAAGAAGAGTTTGAGGAAGAGAGAGTTTGAGGAAGAGAGAGTTTGAGGAAAAGAGAGTTTGAGGAAGAGAGAGTTTGAGGAAAAGAGAGTTTGAGGATGAGTCAGTTTGAGGAAGAGTCAGTTTGAGGAAGAGAGCATTTGAGGAAGAGAGAGTTTGAGGAAGAGAGAGTTTGAGGAAGAGAGAGCTTGAGGAAGAGATAGTTTGAGGAAGAGAGAGTTTGCGGAAGAGAGAGTTTGAGGAAGAGAGAGCTTGAGGAAGAGAGAGTTTGAGGAAGAGAGAGTTTGAGGAAGAGAGAGCTTGAGGAAGAGAGAGTTTGAGGAAGAGTGAGTTTGAGGAAGAGAGCGTTTGAGGAAGAGAGAGTTTGAGGAAGAGAGAGCTGAGGAAGAAAGAGTTTGAGGAAGAGAGAGTTTGAGGAAGAGAGAGTTTGAGGAAGAGAGAGTTTGAGGAAGAGAGAGTTTGAAGAAGAGAGAGTTTGATGAAGAGTCAGTTTGAGGAAGAAAGAGTTTGAGGAAGAGAGAGTTTGAGGAAGAAGAGTTTGAGGAAGAGAGAGTTTGAGGAAAAGAGAGTTTGAGGAAGAGTCAGTTTGAAGAAGAGTCAGTTTGAGGAAGAGAGCGTTTGAGGAAGAGTCAGTTTGAGGAAGAGAGAGTTTGAGGAGGAGAGAGCTTGAGGAAGAGATAGTTTGAGGAAGAGAGTTTGAGGAAGAGAGAGTTTGAGGAAGAGAGAGCTTGAGGAAGAGAGAGCTTGAGGAAGAAAGAGTTTGAGGAAGAGAGAGTTTGAGGAAGAGAGAGTTTGAGGAAGAGAGCGTTTGAGGAAGAGAGAGTTTGAGGAAGAGTCAGTTTGAGGAGAGAGAGTTTGAGGAAGAGAGCGTTTGAGGAAGAGTCAGTTTGAGGAAGAGAGAGTTTGAGGAAGAGAGAGCTTGAGGAAGAGATAGTTTGAGGAAGAGCGAGTTTGAGGAAGAGAGAGTTTGAGGAAGAGAGAGCTTGAGGAAGAGAGAGCTTGAGGAAGAAAGAGTTTGAGGAAGAGAGAGTTTGAGGAAGAGAGAGTTTGCGGAAGAGAGCGTTTGAGGAAGAGTCAGTTTGAGGAAGAGAGAGTTTGAGGAAGAGAGCGTTTGAGGAAGAAGCGTTTGAGGAAGAGTCAGTTTGAGGAAGAGTCAGTTTGAGGAAGAGAGAGTTTGAGGAAGAGAGAGTTTGAGGAAGAGAGCGTTTGAGGAAGAGAGAGTTTGCGGAAGAGAGAGTTTGAGGAAGAGAGCGTTTGAGGAAGAGAGAGCTGAGGAAGAAAGAGTTTGAGGAAGAGAGAGTTTGAGGAAGAGAGAGTTTGAGGAAGAGAGAGTTTGAGGAAGAGTCAGTTTGAGGAAGAGAGAGGTTCAGGAAGAAAGAGTTTGAGGAAGAGAGAGTTTGAGGAAGAGAGAGTTTGAGGAAGAGAGCGTTTGAGGAAGAGAGAGTTTGAGGAAGAGAGAGTTTGAGGAAGAGAGCGTTTGAGGAAGAGAGAGTTTGGGAAGAGAGCGTTTGAGGAAGAGAGAGTTTGAGGAAGAGAGAGTTTGAGGAAGAGGAGGTTTGAGGAAGAGAGCGTTTGAGGAAGAGAGAGTTTGAGGAAGGAGAGTTTGAGGAAGAGAGCGTTTGAGGAAGAGAGAGTTTGAGGAAGAGAGCGTTTGAGGAAGAGAGAGTTTGAGGAAGAGAGAGTTTGAGGAAGAGAGAGTTTGAGGAAGAGAGCGTTTGAGGAAGAGAGAGTTTGAGGAAGAGAGAGCTTGAGGAAGAGAGAGTTTGAGGAAGAGAGCGTTTGAGGAAGAGAGAGTTTGAGGAAGAGAGAGTTTGAGGAAGAGAGAGTTTGAGGAAGAGAGAGTTTGAGGAAGAGAGAGTTTGAGGAAGAGAGAGTTTGAGGAAGAGAGCGTTTGAGGAAGAGAGAGCTTGAGGAAGAGAGAGTTTGAGGAAGAGAGCGTTTGAGGAAGAGAGAGTTTGAGGAAGAGAGAGTTTGAGGAAGAGAGAGTTTGAGGAAGAGAGAGTTTGAGGAAGAGAGAGCTTGAGGAAGAGAGAGTTTGAGGAAGAGAGCGTTTGAGGAAGAGAGAGTTTGAGGAAGAGAGAGTTTGAGGAAGAGAGAGTTTGAGGAAGAGAGAGCTTGAGGAAGAGGAGAGTTTGAGGAAGAGAGAGTTTGAGGAAGAGAGAGTTTGAGGAGAGAGAGAGAGTTTGAGGAAGAGAGAGTTTGAGGAAGAGAGAGAGTTTGAGAAGATGGGGAGAGTTTGAGGAAGAGAGAGCTTGAGGAATAGAGAGTTTGAGGAAGAGAGAGTTTGAGGAAAGAGAGCGTTTGAGGAAGAGTCACCGATGCCGTGGCCCTTCCTGCAGCTGATGCGGATGCTGGGATGCAGGTTCTGAGGTAGAGAGCATTGGCCCTTCATCTGAGGACATAACCGGAAGCTCCCGGTCCAGTTCCCGTCCTTTCTGCAGTGGATGATGTTAGTGCCGACAGCCTGAGGAGACGGAGAAGACACGACACACGTCACTACCACACTCCTGACTGACTTACAGACAATGCAGATGACGGATAAAGAACGCAGCCATACGAGGACCCAATTATTATGATTTAGTCAAGTCACATTTATGCATATTACATTTTATGCACTACAGAATGGTTCATAAAGAAAACAACAAAGTTCTCCAATTATGAAATACATAGAATTTTAGTTTGTAAAGCAGCTCTAAAAAATGTGTGTAAAAAAAAAAGTTGCTGCCCTAAATTTTCAAGTACAATCAACTTGGATGTTTAAGCCATTTCAACTTAAATTATATTAAACTGACTTGAAAAAATTTGTTGAATCTTGTAAAAAAAAAAAAATGTTGTCATAACTTATCAATCATATAATTCTTTTTACAGTGTACCATTCAGAAGTTTGTGGTCAGCTAGATTTTTAATGGTTAAGAAAGAAGTCTCCTTTGCTCACCAAGGATGCAGGTTTTTGGAAGAAAAAGAAATACAGTAAAACCAGTACTAATGTAAAATATTACAAACTGTTTTCTATGTGAAAATGTTGTAAAATATAATTTACAACCAATAAAAATAAAGATTTATCAAATTTAAGTGTTAATGCTCAAAACAACAAATATATGTCAGACAAATAAATGTAATTATTTAAACGGAAAACATTTTTTTTCTTGTTTTAATAAACATTTAAATTTGAAACTTTTTTGTTTGTTTTTTAGAAAACAAGATTTAATGTCTTAATTAATTTTCCTTCTCAAGTAAATGATTTAAGAATTTTTAGATATTTGTACTAGAAAACATAAAAGATAAAAAAAATTGTTTTAAAGTAGCCTACTATTAATTTTTGCAGTGTATAAATGTCTTTATTGCCAATCCTTTTGCTGATGCATCCTTGCTGAATAACAATGTTACAATTTATTTTGATGGTCCACTTTAGACATTTTTATATAATATATATAATACTATAAGTAACTTTACAAAAGTACATCAACTAACTCTCATTAGAGTATTAGAAAGACTGTTAAGGGTGATAGTTCGGGTTAGTAGAATTGAGGTTACTTATAGTCAGTATAATGTTTGATGGGAGCATCAAAATAAAGTGTTAGCAGATATCAAGCAGAGAGTCTACTAATACACTAATGACAGTTAGTTGATATGTCGTTGCAAATCTACTTATAGTTAATATAATGTCTAAAGTGAACTATCGAAATAAAGTGTTACCAAAATAAACTTGACTTAGGCCGCGTGTCCACCAAAGTGTTTTTAGCCAGCTGAAAACTTTAGGCTTGTTTTAAATTAGTTTGTTCCGTTATTATGCTTGTTGTTGTCCTCAATGTTGAACAAGCAGAATGTGGCGGTTGGTCGGTGTGATATTTGTTGAAATATCGGACTATGGAAATAAAGTGTTACCGGATATAGAACCAAAAAACAAAAGGACCTGCAGAATAAGACAGACCTGTTTGCATGGTGGCGGCTGTCCCAGAGAGTGGTTGTCCCGGTTGCAGTGGATCCAGCAGGTGCTGTCGAACCTGAAGCCGTCTGTGCACTGGTACATCCCATAGAAGACCAATGGAGGCGGTGGACAGGTCACCGGCTCACACGAGCCCTCTAACCAGCGGCCGTCTTCTGTGCACTGCCTCTTGAAGGCTCTCCTGAGAGAAAAAAAAGATGAGAAAGATACTGTTCTGATGAGAAAGACAACTCATGAAGGTCTGGATTGAGTGGTTGAGTGAGTTATCCAGTCCTTGTGTTGATTCGTGAACAATCTGCACACCTCTTTGGCTTCTTGGCCACATGGTATCCGGTTTTGCACTTGTATTTGCAGAGGGTTCCCACTTTTAGGCCCGTTTCATTGCAGCGTTTGGTCTGGAGCACGGCGTTGGGAACGGGAGGAGGCGCTGGACACCGGAGCTCACACAAAGCCTCCGGGAATGACCACAGACCGTCCTCCATACAGGTCAGAGTGTTATTAGTGCCTGCAGATGAGTGACAGACTCGTAGATTAACACAGAATTAAATACAAGAAAAAAATCAAGTCTTAATGAAGCAGCACAACTGTTTTCAACATTTATAACAATAAGAAAATGGTAACACTTTAGTTTAGGGTCCAATTCTCATTATTAACCAGTTGCTCATTAGCATGCATATTAGCGGTTTATTAATACTTATAAAGCACATTAATGCCTTATTCTGCATGAGCATTTTCTACATCCCCTAATCTTGCCCAACTACCTTACTACCTATTAATAAGCATGAAGTTGAGGTAAAAGTCATAGTTAATAGTGAATGTGTTCCCCAAACTAAAGTGTGACCAAGAAATGTTTATTGAGCTTAAAGTCATCATATTATACTGATTTCTGAAGGATCATGTGACACTGAAGACTGGAGTAATGATGCTGAAAAGTCAGCTTTGATCACAGGAATAAATGACATTTTACTATATATTCACATAGAAAACATTTATTTTAAATTGTAAAATTTCACAATATTGGTGGTTTTACTGTATTTTTAAATCATATATAATCAAAATAACTTTTTCACAAATTTGTATATTTTTTCACACACACACACACACACACACACACACCACACACACACACACACACACACACACACACACACACACACACACACACACACACACACACACACACACACACACCACACACACACACACACTTTTTATGGACTGTAAAGAAATAACTTCTTTAAAAACTACATAAATCCCAGTGCAAATGATTTCTGACTAATATATGTTAACCATAGTGAGAAGATTAAGTGTTATAAAAGCAAAAGCTCCACTAAATTCTGGCTGGATGAGTCACGTACCAAACCTCTGAGAAATACCTGTGACCACATATGACTGAATTCCTTCTTAATGCCCGATGTTGCAATTGCAAACAGCTGCAAGTCACAAATTACTTGGAGGAATTGTTTATTCTGATATTAGCCATTTATCCTCTTTTATGCTGGGGAGGCTCATTAGAATCAAGTACGTATTAATGTGTATGGAAATATGAGTATGTCCTTGAAAATTCAGGAAAAATAAAATAAGACAGTTTTGCCAATCTCTTCACTGCATCAAAGTTCAGTACCACTGAAATCTTCCAGCATTTCTCACCCACAAGCTGAGCGGGCTCCTTGCACTGGAACGTGCTCTTCTTGCCGTAGGTGGTGCCTTCTGGGAAATCAAACTGGGCAGGGTGCACATGGTACTTATCTGGTAGCCCACAGTCAACCGGCTCGCACGATACTTGCTTGTTCCATTTCCTATCAGCACAGGTGATGGTCACGGTTGAATCCGTCTGCAGAGAAAGCACGTCAGATTCTCAGCTAGAGTTCAATATGTCAAGCTGACCACACAGTACACTAGGGCTGATACCAATGTAGGGAGTAGCAGCGCTGCAAAAAGACACACTCATGCATGGGTCTGAAAGCCGTACTAGTGCATTAGTGATTTGCATGAGGAACAAAATATCCTTTGCAAGTGATACTTCTGATTTCACAACCCGATCTCACGGCAATTCGTACGAATTTTACGAGGTGGCTAACTCGTACAAATTCATACGACCTCACTAGTACCATTTTTTAGTACGAGTTCCTAATTCCTATGCCTAATTCCTATGAATTCGTACGAATGACCTACCCCTGACCCCGCCCCTAAACCTACACATCATGTGGGTTTAGACAAAACGTACAAATTCGTATGAGTGAGGTCGTACGAATTAGCCACCTTTTAATCACTCGTACAAATTTGTGCGAATTGGTTGTGAGATAGCGTTCGATTACAATATGAATGTTGATTGACTCTTTAAAACATACAATTCATATTTTTTATTTACTCTGCAGATAACAAAACCCTACCAAATTAGATGACATTTTAACCCTATAATGCCTCATGTTTGATACCCAAATGGCCTCTAAATAATCAACATACTCAAACTACTACATGTCTTCTGTCAGCTGATTGATAGTTTAGACTTTTTAAACAAGTAAAAGGCCTTTTAGTATAATTGACCATCAGCACAATGATCTGAGCTCCTGTTTGGTGGTGCGAGGAGCTGCGGCCTACTATCCAAATCTGTCACTTACAGGCTCTCATTCAGACAGCCATAATCCAATGATAATACATATATTTATCTTCCTTTAAAGCTTCACTTGATGCACAGTGTTTTGACAAGAAGACAATGTGTGTAGTTTGGACACCGCTGTGCAAAAATGTTGGCACATACTCTTGACCCAAACTCTGTTATTCCAAAAATTCCCCAAAACAACCTGACATCTGGTTACAGAGCTTGAAACATCTTTGACCCAAGATTTTGTCGTAACTTAAATGTATAATGTGCTTTTGAAATACCTACAGAGACTATCTTTTAAAATCCGATTTCAATAAAATAACAAGCGGATAATATCTTCCCTGGTAGCTTTTAGTAAATACTGAGGAAAATATGACAAAAAGCATCTTCGATCCATTATTTTGTTCGGGTGCATCCAAGATAAACCAAAATGTAATATAAGATTTAGTTTTTTTTAGTGTAGTAGACAGCTGCATTCTCCTTAACAAACCGCCCAATCCAAGGTTCACAATGGTGAAAGTTGGGTTATACATTAATTCTTAAGCAGAGGAGTTTGTTTGACATACCAAAACCCCCTAATGAACCGTGACATGATCTGTGCACTTCCCTGCAAACATATGCATGTCATCCATGACAATATTTTCTGAATTTGCAAAAGTTCTCAAGTTCATGTAAATCTTTGGATGGGAATCTCTATCATTTAATTACATAAACTGTGTCAAAGAACTGCAACATTTAAGCAATTTAGTAACAATCATTACTTGCAAATGTTGTCCCATAACAGAACTTATACTTTCACTATAAAGCACTAATTAGTAATACACCACTGGACACACACACGTTATTGATACGCTTGAGCCGATATTCTTTCTTTCTCATATATTTCAGCTTGTTCTTTGATTTTTTAATACACCACAACAATATCTTCTTACCCAGCCATTACTCACTTTCTTATTTCTCCATATAAAACATATGCTTTCCACATAATAAACTCAATCAATATGTTTAGAACATCTGCACAGAATTCCCGAAAGTGCCTGTGAGTGCTGAATTACAATTCATATAATTATCATATCAGACAATGTTTTATTCTCTTGTTAAGGACACGAGGATGTATGAAGGTGTATGCTGACCTTTAGACGTGTGCATCAGAGCGCAGCTTAAAACAACTCACCAACGGACAAAAACAACGAAAAAATAATATCCTGCCCTTTGTGAAGGAAGTCTGAATCATGCAAGAAACTTATCCTGTTCAATATCTGTTCAAATACAATTCAATACATCTGGATTAGGGTGTATTATATCATAAACTAACCATAAAAAAACAATTGTGTTACTGGAAATATAAACATACTAAAATAAAACAAAAATGTGGTTGCGCATGAAAATCCCAGTAGATTTTCTGAAATACTCTGTTATCACTTGTAGTGGTTGTTGTTGTCCAATAACAGACCAATACAAATGGCGCAAGTGAAGAACCAGAATTAAATATTGTGAGTTGTGATGTTAAATAAAGCATTAAAAACCCCAGAGTATTTAAAAATGTCAGTAGGAAACTTGCTGACTCGTTCTCCTCTCGTATTTGAAGTTTCTACAACTGTTCCCTCTTGCCCTTTGGCTGCACGAGAAAAACTTGGAGTTTGTGATATATTTCTCATTCCCTACTGAGAAACACCCGCTGTGGCTGGATGCGCTTAAATCTGCTGTATAAGGACACTTTTCTGTCACATATCATTATGCACACGTCAATAAGCCGACAGAACGCAGGTTAAGGTGTTTACGTGCCGGGAGAAATCGGGTTAATGCGCAAAAAGCTGTGTCGAACAGTTTATTCTTAAACTGTTTAAGACGCCAATAAAGGAAAGCGGTTTAACACATTTACATGACCACACACATTAAACATTATCGTGTTAAGAACGTGCATGTAAACACATTCAATGAATCTGCTTCAAATGTCACTTGCACAACATGTCTATACCAGACGAGAGCGGACAAATCCAAAACCATTATAATCAGTGATGCTGTCTACACTGGATTGGCACGACACGAAAAATACCCGACAGCAAACTGATGCCCTGTTTGCACTCGCGCAGGTTCTTCATAGAAGTAAATGTGACGGAGGTGAACTATCCATTTATAGAAGCATGCTCTAGGTACACAAATTATTCCAGATGTGTTATTGTTATATACACAATAACTATAGCTCTAAACAAATCATCAATGCCCACTATAGCACTAATATAAGGCACTGATATTATTTTAAGGATCAAGGTGGCAGGTAAAGATAATATAGTATAGTTTTTCTAGGCCAAATCATTTAAGCACTGATTAGATGTGATACATTTAATATTGTTATTGTTGTAGAAGAGACTGGAAGAGACTTAAACATCTGAGCATAGTCTTTCCAATGATGAAACAAACAAGGACACACAAACAAGTGGAGAGAACAGATCGTTTTGAAGATAGCACCATCTAAAGCAGATTTCCTGGAAGCTTCGTGACACGACTGAAGCGAGTGCACTTTCTAATGAAGCTCGACAAGATGCAACTTGATATCACTGTCCTTGCTCCCATGCTGATGCCACAGAAACACACTGTTCTGACATTCTATTGCATGACCTCGTCATAAATGCTGCTGAGACGAGGAATGAAGAAATCAAACACGAGGGCGTGATCATATCGCTCTGGGCAATGTTTGATCAAACTATTACATTACTGCAATGACAACCGATGAAACCAAAAGGGGACATTCTACCTGACAGGGAAACAGAACGCCAAATCAACCGGTTTCAATGAGAGTTGGTGATCTGAGGCATCTTGAACAGGCCCGCAAAAGAAAACATATTTCTGCAGAAATGCAATTAATTGGAAATGCTTAGACTTGACTCAGAGTGGCTGACAAAACACAATAAATGCTGTCATGTTATCTTGCATTCGGATGCTGGTGTTTGGAAACGCAATCAATGTGAGATGCTTCAGCAGCGAGGTCATCATACCCAATCATTCTGATGACAGTCTTCGGCTAGGGCGTTTCAGAACCAACAAACTAACGTTTAAGATGCTGTGCCATGCGATTGGTCCGCTGGTTAGTACAGCTATCCAATCACATTCGCTGTTGAGGCAAAGTCATGTAAGTTTCATGTGATGTCACACACTGGAACACTGGCTTTCCTCCATTGCCCACCAATTATTTTTAACAGGTTTGTACAAAATACTAATGTACTAAGACAGTGATATTAAAAGACCAACCCCCGGTTCCACAGACAAGGCTTAAGCTAGTCCCAGACTAAAAAGCTTGTTTTAAGCGGTTTTAACTGAAAGCAACTTGTACTGACATATATTGTATGCCATATGTGCCATTGTTTTGTCTCAAGATGCACACCAGCTATTTCAATGTCTTAATTGAACTAAGGTCTAATCCTGGCTCAATCTAAGCCCTGTCTGTGAAACCAGATCCAAATTTAGTGTACGCCTATTTGATGACACATACTATATACAGGTGAACATGTGCACCCAGAATATGAGCTCAACGTTCATATTGCACATTAAAGTCCCCATGAAATCAAAATTGACCATACTTACTTTGTTTGCCTAAATTGATCGTTTTGTGGTGAACAATTCATCCGTGCAAGTCAATCCACACAAAAAATTTTTTTGGCTTCGTAATCTTTAATCAAATTCTGAAAATGCCCCTCCCCTCTGCGTTGGAGGACCTTGCCCGATGACGTAGGCTTATGGTTTGGGTGTCTGCTTAACATCCGTAATCACGCCCCTCCAACTGACATTAGACAGGCACACAGCGTGTGAAAGGAGAGATGGCGAGGAGGTGCATTTTTCTAGATCCAATCAGGTGCTAGTTGGAAAAAAAAGCCACGCTCACTATTTTGCCTCATTTAGTATTCCGTTTCTCTCGGAAATACGTCACAGCACTGGAGAAAAGCCGTTTGCAATTTCCGGTTCATGGGGACTTTAAGCATTAAGCATTTTGCAAAATTGCACATTAAGCATTAAGCATAGAAAACCATTATAAATCATATAATATGTGAATTAATAAATCAAGACAGTGATATTAGAGGACAAAATTCAGTACACACCTTATTAATAGAACACGTAGAGGCAAGCAGATGACTGCAGAATATAAAGCCAACGTGCAAAGTTTCACAGAGAACATTTTCCCATTATAAAGAAAACACTTCACATGCAATGTAGATTCATATTCTGGCCACATCTGCTAGCCTCTTTATTGTATGCATTGTCAATAAAGTGCATATTTAATATCACTGTGTGAGTATAATAAGGCACGTTTTGTGTTTTCTTACATGAAGCGTTTTAGAATGTCCCACTGTTTTTGTGATTGAAATTCTGCAAACTTTTACAGACTGATACTTCAATGAATCCATCTTGCCTTCCACACACTGCAGGTTTCCAGTGCCAGAGGATATAAAGCAGCCGCAGAGCATCCCCGCAGAGCAGTTTTGAGCACTTTTCTTTTTGCTTTTGGGTCAGTAATGGTGTACATCTTGGAGTTATTGCATGGAAACCGCATGTTTAACACGCTTCTACTTCTGAAACCTCAGTGTCTGTTGCCACCAAGTCTTGTTGCTGGTCTTTTGCAGTCACTCAAGGGTTTTTCTGATCCTGCCATCTCAGAAATCTGGTTACAGCCATTGATAGCTTGCTTTTTCTGCCCAGTCCTGGTAGTGTAACAACTGTTTCTTTCACTTTGAACTTGCAAACTATGCTTTCAACGGTGTCTCTATGAATATTTAATGCCTTCGGTGTCTTTTTGTATCCTTGTTTGTGAAGAGCGATAATATCTTCTCTTAACTTTTTGGACCATTCTATTGACTTGGCCATATTTTTAACCCCACAATATGAGTTGTATAGTTTCAATTATAACTGTATATGAATCGCAAGAGCTCAAAAATTGCAGTTTATTCACGTATTTTTGCTTTTCTTAAGAGAGATGAAAAATATTCTTGTATTGAAACTGATGGAAAATTGACAGGCCTGTGCTGCATTTCTATGGTGGTTTAGCTCTGCAGGAGCCGGTTGCACCAGTTGTGCGTAAGTGACAGCTTAGCCTAATTTTGACGTAAAGGGAAACTTACGCACTACTAAAAAATTTTGCGTTGAATTATTAAACTTTGTTGAGATAAACTCATTTGCATTGTTCTGTGTGACCAGATTTAGACAAACCAAAGATATAATATTTCTCAATTTATCTAGTACCTGGCTCTTGATGATATCATCGTCCCGGTGGATTTGTAGGACGTAGCCACAGTTGCACGTGACAGTACAGCGTGCGCCGTTGAAGTATCCGCCGTCGCTACACTGCACCTCTGCATTCCGGATCAACGGCTCCTGGCAGTCAATGGCTTCACAGGAGTAATGAACACAACTAAAAAGATAAAGAGAGGAAGAGAGAAGCTTAACAAGTGAGCTGCAAGTCAATGCACTACAATCTGTAATACATGGCAATGTTATTTTTTTCTGGACCATCACAATTAGTCTCAACCATTATTCCATTGTCTATTAATGCACCTTATAATGCATTTAATGACCATGGTTATAATTTTTATCTTTTCATTGTTACACCTTTAGAAAGTATACTGCATTAAAACACAAGACAAATATCCAGTTTCAGATGCAACAAGGAATCTGCTAAAATTGTAATGCATTTTAACAACAATCACGTTTGAAAAGACAATGTATTATGATGTGCATTATGAATGTCTTTATAAAAAGCTTCAAGCTTTTCATTCTGAGAAGTGCAGACATTGAGTCAGAACTTCTATTCAAATCAATGAACTCTGGATGTTTATTACTACTTACTGGAAAAAAAGAAAAAGAGGTTGTAACAGCTTTGGTAGCTATTCATGAAACCACAGATTTTTAGCATTTACAGTAACGCAATTCAACCGGATGCATTCAGATGCTTTTATACACTTTTTAAAAAAAAAAATGAAAGTCAATATCTATATTTCACACGGTAAAAGAAAAAAAATGTTTGTTAGGAAACTGAGAGGATTGTGGGGGAGTTTTGGTGTCAGATGTCTACGCTGTTCTGTGTTACAAAAAGAGTAATTCATGTGGCCAGATGAACAATGCTGGACAAATTGAGAGCTAAACTATATCCACAAAAAGAGGGAAAAAAGCTAGTGGGAAGGAAAAATAAATCTCTACTGGAGTCAGTTTGTAAATGCAGAGTTGGCATTTTTAAACTCTTAGCTGACCAAGGAGAATGCTGGCAGATCTGGCGGTGGTCATAGGGGCAATCATGAGGTACTGGGCCTTTTCAGTAAACAAGACATGAAGAAACATGGTTTAAGGTTTCAGACACGTTTTTTTAAAGCAGGAGAACATGAAAAGTAGCTCCTGTCCCGTACTTGGAATCACTCAAATGTTTTTATGCAATCCAGTTGTTGTTTGAGCCATATATTTAATTGCGTATGTAACAAGTGGCTTTATATTAGTGACTACGCCATCCCGGAATAACGGGGAAAACAACCCAAATAAGGGAACACAAGTATGATCCACTTGGAGAAAAGGCAAGAGACGTGAGTTAGCGTAAAAAAAATGGCCAAGAATAATTTAAAACCAGAAGTCAGCTCAACTGTATTTGGTTGAATGGAACAGAGAAAAAAATAAGAAAATTAACAATAATCATTAGTATCCATATGGACTGTTAATGTGGTACAGCAAGATTTATGCCTTGGAAACATTGGGAAACAATATAAAACAGATTCTCTTAAGAGGTCATTTAAAAAAAAAATTAAATACATTAAAATTTCATAATTTAATTGTTCATGACCTGTTCCAGCCCTTTCCTGACTAATTAAACAGGCTGAGCAACAGTGCTTTCAGGGAATAAAAAAATAAATAAATACAAATAATCATTGCAGGGACTGAGGCCTATATGAAGAACAGGCTAGTATGACAGCGCCGGGCATACAAAAGAGAAACCACGGCAATCAGAATCACACCCACAAAATCCACTGCAAATAAAGACACAGCAATAATGGCAACCCATGATGAAGTAAAGCCAGTGGTGAAGCAAAGACCCAGCGCTCAGATCCTTCAAGCCCACTTGGACATTAGACAAAGACGTGACCGGACCAGTTACGGCCTAAGTCTTATATGGGTGTTGTATCTGTGTGTTGTGCGTGTTGTTCTGCGTACCTGTTCCCTGTTGCTCTAATGGCTCCTGGTTGAGTATATAAAACGTGAGTGAAAGCGAATGAGGCACGCAGTGGTGAATACCCGTACGCTTCATGCTGTCGTCAGCCGCTGAACACAAGCTGTACGTGTTCTGTTAGAGGTTTCAGTGATTTATTTGTTTTTCTTTGTTAAGTATATTTTGATTTCAGTATAATTTGTGTTCTCAGTTTCATCTGTTGATTAAGATACGCAAATTTGTGCACTGTAAAAAGTGTCTAACCTCCCAACTCAGCATTTTCTAGTGACTGGTCACATCTAAATTTTTTAATTGGCACAAGTGAAATTCTGCAAATTGATAAAATTAGCATTTTTGCAGAATTTCACTTGGGCAAACTGAAAAATTTAGATGTGACCAGTCACTAGAAAATTTTGAGTGGGGGAGGTTGGCATTTTTTTTACAGTGTGCATTTGTTGTTTAAAACAGGGGTTCGTAACTGGACCCCGAAAGCAGCGTGGCTCAAAGAATGAGGGATCGAGTGAGAGCTGCGGTAAAGTAATGCTCTCACTCAGCGCAGGCAAAAAGGACCTTAAGAACACCAAACAGACATTTCAACCTCAATTTAGAAAGCATGCGAGATTATCTAGCTCTTTCAAAAATAAACAATTTAGCTATCGTGATCTGATGACGTAATACTCACGGCGCACATATAAGTCCTACAATAGCTTCTATAGTGGCTATAACAGCAACAGCTGGTGCTCCGACTCCAGTTATGTTAAACTGCAATGCCGCACAGATGGGAGCCCTAAAGGCACACCGCACTGAAACACAAAGCTGAAGCTCAAGTTAAATCGAACCAAACTTCCCACAACACCCCGAACACACAGCATTAAACTTACCAGAGTGGAAGCAGCACACCACACACACAGTCTCGGTAGCTCAACATCACACTTAACAAGTAAAATGTCACTGGAAAACACTAGGATCAAACAGCTAAGCTAAACAGCTAAAGCCACGAAACCCCGTAGAACGAAAGGAAGAGGTGGGCTTTCCAACATGACGCACTTCAGGAGACATACACTACAGTTTTATAGACTGAAGTTGTCACTTATCTAATGATTTTAGACATGTCACGAGCCTCACTTAATAAAGTTTCAGCTGTGTCCTGTGATGTGCTATATTTTCAACAAGAAAGTCATATTCTATTGTGAATGCATTTTAAATATCCCGGTATTGATTACATGCAATTGTGTATTTTAAATGTTTTTATTAGATTGCAGAACCATTTACCTTAACGGTAACACTTTATAATAACTGCACACTATTAATCATTAGTTAAGCATGAGTAAACAGTCAATTCATCATTTATAAAGCATTAGACAGTAATAAGCAGTTTATAAATGCAGCTATAAATGCCTTTTTCTTGATTTATAAGCATATCTATAATATGTTAAATACTTGTATTTTCATACTTTCTAAATGAAGTATTGCATTATTTACAAACCAGTTATTTAAGAGTTGTCAGTGGTTCATAAGATCACTTAGAAAGTGTAAGTAAATGTAGTAAATTCAGGAAGTTATAAAGCATTTAGTAGTAGTCAGTCAACTATTTTTGTGAGCTCATCTAAAGTGAGGACTAAAGGAGATTTAAAGACTCAGTTATCCTCTAAACAGAAAAATGAAACAAACACAACACAGTGATTCAGAACATAGAAATATTTAACAGCCTTTAAATCTCCTTTATAAATGCTTTACGAGGCATAACTAGTCCTCACTTTAGATGAGCTCACAAATATAGTTAACTGACCATTACTAAATTCTTTATAACTCCCTGAATTACCATGAATTACAGTGTAAATACATGTTAATAAAGCATTTATTAACACACTAAGTAACTATTACTATATGTCTGAATAATAAGATGTATCAATGTACATTTAAATAGTGTATTAATCATTTACTTACACTTTCTAAGTGATCATATGAACCGACAACTCTTAAATAACTGGTTTATAAATAATGCAATAAAGAAATGATAAATTGATCATTAAAAAAGTATGAAAATACAATTATTAAACACATTATAGATATGTTTTTAAATCAAGAATAAAGCTTTTATAGCTGTATTTATAAACTGCGTATTAATGTCTATTATTGCTTTACAAATGATGAATTAACTGTTTACTCATGCTTAACTAATGATTAATAGCGTCTAGTTATTATAAAGTGTTACCAAATTAACTTGTGAATGCAAACTAGTGAACTATTTGTAAACACAAATGATGACCAGTAAGGCCAGATACTTGCAGAAGATATAGCCTACACTTTCCCTAAAACATACATATAAAAGGTCACCTATAAAAAGTTATTTGACAACCCATTTACTTATTGTAAGCATTTACTCAATCAATTTTGTGTATTCATTTTTATCGGTACAAGAAATCAAAGCACAAATAAAGCACACATGATGCAACGTTAAGATTTTGGCATCAAAAGGATATATTAATGCGGTATAAAAACCACATGTGTACATTCCAAAACACTGCTTTTTGAGTTTACCATTGCTACTATTGGCCTAAATTCATCTTATTAGTTTGCAAATTAATTTATGGTAGACCCATTAGCCAGTGAGCCAAATCCCAGAGCCAAACACAGCCGTCTGAACACATTAAACTAATGCTTTAGTGGCTTACAGTACTGAACGGGGAAGGGACACATAAAACCAAACCATGTTAACGGACCCTGTAGTTAAACACATCGGGAGCGAGGACATGGTGTTTCGTTATTACAGGAATAATGTTGTTGGTGGACAACGGCCTCCACAGATGAATCCATACAGACTGATAAATAGATTGCAAGGTCTGAATATTCAGCATGCGTGCCTCTGAGCATTATTTGAAGAAAATCAACCACTCAACAAAGTACACTATGGACCTGAAGCAAATCAAACTGCTGTCGATACAGCGTCACTTTGCATTCAAAGGGCAGCTTATTCATGGCCAACTAATAACATTCTGCTTTGAAAGGAATGCAAATGAAACTTTCAAAATGACCTCATTCTATAAATCAAGCAAATATTGTTTATTGCACATTCTTACTTGAGCTTCAGAACAGAATGGATGTATATAGAACGGATTTAATTTATTTTGTTTTGTTTTGTTGTGTTGTTTTAGTATCCATATGGACTGTAAATGTGGCACAGCCAGATTCAAATGAAGGTTATGCCTTGGAAACATTAGGAAACAATATAAAACAGATTCTCTTAAAGGTATACTCCACCTTTTTTGGAAATAGGCTCATTTTACAACTCCCCCAGAGTTAAACAGTTGAGTTTTACCGTTTTCGAATCCATTCAGCCGATTTTCTGATATTTAGAAGAATATCAGTAACCAGACATTTTCTGGTCTCATTGACTCCCATAGTATATATTTTTTCCTACTATGGAAGTCAATGAGACCAGAAACTGTCTGCTTACTGATATTCTTCTAAATATCTTGGTGATTTTGGTTTAGTCCTGTTAGTTTTTCCCGCTCCTCACCTGTGTTCTGTTAATTATCCAATTATTCCTTGTGTATTTAAGCCCTGTGTTTTCCCTTAGTGTTTGTTGATCGTCGTCGATGTATGGTTGTGTGTTTATCCTGAAGTCCTGCCGTTTGTTCCTTTGTCCCTGTATGTTCTAGAAAGTTAAGTTTAATAAATAAATCAACTATATTGAAGCTCCCTTGTCCTCGTCTTCGGCTACCTGCACAGCAACCCTGACAGAACGATCAACCAAAACAAAAGATGGACTTGGCTGGACATGACCTAACTGACTACCTCATCAGGATCCTGTTTGAGAGAGGTCTCCGCATCACCATCACCCCACTGATGCCTCCAGCCATCTTTGCCACGCCGCCCATTCTCATCCATGAGCCAGAGCCTGAGCCCGTCGCCTGCCCGCCAGAGCCTGAGCCCGTCGCCTGCCCGCCAGAGAATGAGTCCAGCCCCAAGCTCCCTGAAATGCTGGTTCCATCCAGTTCCGAGTCCCATGATGTGCTGGTCCCGTCCAGTTCCGAGTCCCATGATGTGCTGGTCCCGTCCAGTTCCGAGTCCCATGATGAGCTGGTCCCATCCAGTTCCGAGTCCCAGGAGGTGCTGGTCCCGTCCAGTCCTGCGTTGCCAGAGCCCGTTGACCCAGCGCCAGAGCCCGTTGACCCAGAGCCCGTTGACCCAGCGCCAGAGCCCGCTGATCCTGCGCCAGAGCCCGCTGACGTCAAGTCTGTTCCCGTTCCTGAACCTGTCCTTCTCCCCAAGAAAATTTTTTTGGGGGGGGGGCTATACGCCTTCACCGTGGCCGGCCAAAGATCCACGGAGGCCTGAAAAAATAACACGCGTGGCACTGAAGGGTCTTCACCGCCGTGGCCACCTGAAGTCTCACGCGTGGCCGAGGGTCTTCACCGCCGTGGCCACCTGAAGGGTCTTCACCGCCGTGGCCACCTGAAGGGTCTTCACCTCCGTGGCCACCTGAAGGGTCTTCACCGCCGTGGCCACCTGAACAGTTCTCACTGCCCTGGATGCCCGAGGGTCCCACGGCTCCACCATGGCCACGCCCAAAGCCTGCTCCACCATGGCCACGCCCACAGCCTGCTCCGCCCTGGTCCCCTGACCAGCTTGCTCCGCCTGGACCGTCCTGGAGTCCTGGATGCCCACCCTCCCACCCCTTTGGATGTTATATGGCGAGGGAGGGGGGAGGTACTGTCATGATTTAATGTTTAGTTATGTTTTGAGATCTTGTTTTCCCCCCGTCTTTTGTGATTTTGGTTTAGTCCTTGTCACCGTCACAGACGGAGAAGGAGGAGGAAATGCCCGTCTGCCCAGCGAGAGACTGTCCACGGCCCGTCTGCCGAGCGAGAGATGTCCCGGCCCGTCTGCCGAGCGAGAGACTGTCCACGTCCGTCTGCCTTCCTGAGCTGGGACTATCTGGAGCGTCTGGCCCGGATTTTGGACACGCCTGTTCCAGAGGCGGAGCCCACGCCTGTTCCAGAGGCGGAGCCCACGCCTGTTCCAGAGGCGGAGCCCACGCCTGTTCCAGAGGCGGAGCCCACGCCTGTTCCAGAGGCGGAGCCCAGCCTGAGAGGGCTTGGTTCCTGAGAGGGCTTCACCGCCCCGGCCGCCCGAGGGGTCTTCACCGCCCCGGCCGCCCGAGGGGTCTTCACCGCCCCGGCCGCCTGATGGACTCTGTGTTTTTCCCTCACCGTCCTGGCCGCCCGATGGACTCTGTGTTTTTCCCTCACCGTCCAATGAACTCTGTGTTTCTCCCTCACCTCCCTATGGACTTTTTGTTTCGCCTAGGTCGCCTGATGTCTCTGTCCCTCCCGTCCCACCCTTGTCTGTCCCTCCCGTCCCGCCCTGGTCTGTCCCTCCCGTCCCGCCCTGGTCTGTTCCTTCCTGCCCCGCCCTAGCCTGATGGAGCGTCTGGTAGCCGCTCCGTAGGGAGGGGGTTATGTCACATGTCTGTCCTGTCTTGTTAGCACATGGGTGTTTTGTTATGTTGTGCCATGTGCTGTTGTGATTGTTTGATCCCTCCCCCTTGTTACCTGATTAGTGTTTAGTTGTTCCACCTGTCCCCTCTTGATTTGTTCCCTATTTAAGTCTCCTCTTGTTTGCTGTCTTCGTCGGATCTTTGTATTATGTCTCCCATGTTCCTTGTGGTTCTCGATGTGTTTATGGTCAGTGTATTGTGTTTCAGCTCAGTTAAGTTTTATGTTTTATGAAGTATGTTTTCCCCCTCGTGGGTTTTTGTTTTTGTGTTTATTTTCATTTAGTAATAAATATTCCCCCTTCTGTTGCACTTGAGTCCTCCTCTCCACTTTTTGTAATCCACCCGTGACAGTCATTTTACTGTTAAAGGTATTCTTCTACTGTTTGGGTATAATTGCATCTGTCCTGCTTTTATTACTGACTGAGCGAGGCTGATTATGAATAAATGTGGGAGGTAATTTATATTAATGTGTTAGTGACATCACAAACTTGAGGATTTGGAAACTTTCAGCCTTGTTTTCAGTAAATGCTCTTTTTGGACTCTGGGAAAAGTTTTGAACGTTACAGTGAGACCAGGCAAAATGTATTTCCTCATAAGACTTCGCTTACATTCAAAACCGAATTCATCATTCAAGCTTAAATGTTTCAGATTTTCTTCATTGTGTTGGTTGGAGAAAGCCAGCATATTGTTCTACAATTTAAAATTATCCATCTATCCAAATTGAGCTTTGAAAAACTACTAAACTAAAACTTAAAACTATTTCAAACGTAAAACAAAGCTGTTAAAACTACTTCAAACTTTCTGGCTAGGCTTTCTTAAGCCAACATCTATCACACATGATAGATAGATAGATAGATAGATAGATAGATAGATAGATAGATAGATAGATAGATAGATAGATAGATAGATAGATAGATAGATAGATAGATGATAGATAGATAGATAGATAGATAGATAGATAGATAGATAGATAGATAGATAGATAGATAGATAGATAGATAGATAGATAGATAGATAGATAGATAGATAGATAGATAGATAGATAGATAGAACTTAAGACTTTTCTCCTTACATGGAACCTTTTTTGGCATAAAGGGTTCTTTAAAATTTATTAAAGAACCCTTTATGCCAAAAAAGGTTCCATGTAAGGAGAAAAGTCTTAAATAATTGCATAATACTTTCATATTTTTGGGATATTTCATTAGTTTTAAACTGTTTACGAGCTGTTTAATTCATAAAATGAAATTAAAATTGAATCCAAAAGATGACAGCTCTTAACAAAACCTTTTAAGATTATATATAGAACTTTTCTTCTAAGAACGTGAGAGGTCTGTGAAAGCAGTGGTTTGTCTCTATAGGCCGGATAGCTCACCTCTGGCCCATGGGGTTGTATATTTCATTGCTCTGACAGCCGCTGATGGTGATTGGGTCAAAGAACTGGAAAGAGCGCAGGCCGACACCGGAGATGGCCACGAGATCGGAGCGGAACATGAGGAGAATGGCTTTGGTGTGGTAGGAAGGCCATGCTCAAGTCATGACTTACTGGGATGACCAGAGGATTGGTGCGGCAGCTCAAACGCCAGTCACCTGAACATTTCAGGGGAAGTAATAGACGTATTTAGGCAATTGCCAATATCAGAATCCAAGTCAAATAGTTGCACTCGCCAAAAAAACTCTGCAAGGTCACCAGATCTCACCTAAGCTGTGGATGCCCTCTTTGGTGTCGATCAGCTGGACTGTAATGTTGCACTGGGCTTGGTCGATGAAACTCGTTCCGTCTGCGGCTAAATGGATGATAACAGCCGCCGCAACCATAGGGTGTGAGAAATATGCCTGTTGAGACAAGATCTGGTTTACATTTATGCAGAAGTCTTGTTCTAAACTGTAGTAAATGTCACTAGCTGTGTTTAAGTTGAGACATGGGTCTAGTCTTGAGCGAACCACAGTAGCAAAATCACATCACATGTTTAAGGCAAGACACATCAGGCAAAAACATTGTTTTGTCATGTACTGGTCAATTTTGAGATTTTGAACTGGTTCGCTTCAATAACGTCTTCTTTTAGACTAGTGGAAAGAAAACATTTAAAAAAACATTTACAACTTATTCTACTAAAATGTATTTATTTGCATCTGTAGATTTCAATAATACTTTAAAGGTTTGAGCCAGAAATCTCCACTTACTATATATACACCAAAAATATACAGTTTGTATGGAGTGGTTTTTCCATATCATTTTATTTCTAAAATACATGGTGGAAAAGTGTTTATTTTCCTGCCTGTTGACTGGATTGTCAGATTTATGGAATGATAAAAAGAGATTTCCAAAATCCCCACTATAAAAACTCTAATATGACACTAAAATTTGTACCTGGCATTATCAAATGTTCAGATTTATTTACTAAAAATTTATGCTTATTAGTGAATTTTTAATTAGATACTGCCTCATTATCAGACAGAGTAATCATCCTTGAGAAAATCTCTGGGGAAAAAAACTGGGAGTTAGGAAAAATATGATACACCTGTGTTTTGCCAGATGTGAAGTTTATCTAGGTATCATCTCTTAATTCATTTTATAACTGTTAATAACTGTTTATAACTGTTAATAACTGTTTATTACTGCTTATAACGGTGTATAACTGTTCATTTTCCTTGCTTTTATTTTGTGATTATTTTAATTCCTTTTGTAAAGCACTTTGTGCCATAGTGTGTGAAATGTGCTATATAAATAAACTTGCCTTGCCTCATTTTCATTTTTAAAACTTGTGATACAAAATTGTATGTCTTAATGTACAGTGATGAATTAACTGGGGAAGTATAGTAAAAACTATTTGTTTGACTTACTCTATTCACCTGTGGTGTCTTGCCTTTAAAGAAATTAATAAATCTTTCAACCACAGCAGCTTACAGTCTGAAATGCATCAACTACTTTAGCTTGAAGCATATTTACATTTATAATCTCACAACGTGTCAAATATGTCACGGTGTGGGGCAGAAGACGACGAGGAGACAGAAGTTCAAAAGCAAGACGTTTACTTACAATATATAACACAAATAGGTTCAGACGGGCAGAAGGTTCACACCCCACACACACACACACACACACACACACACACACACACACACACACACACACACACACACACACACACACACACAAAACACACACACAAACAAACACACACACACACCACACACACACACACACACACACACACACACACACTAGGTATAACGGAGATTGGACAATGACTCAGGCAACACACAGGGCTTAAATACTGAACATATGGAAACAGATCAGAGGAAACGAGAGAACTGACAGGACTAACGGGGTAACAGGTGAGACAGATGAACAGAACAATGAGGGTTGCCATGGAAACAAATGAGTGGCGGGAAAACAGAACAAAGACAGACATGTGACTAATGAACATTCAAACAAACACTGAGACATGACAAAATACAAAATAATAATAAAAAAAAAATCTCACCTTCAACCAGTACTGAGGATACCAGGAAACACCTGGTACAGACTGATCACATGGAAACCAGGCGTACTGAGACACTCCATCAGAGAGGTCAAACACCTTGGACTGACATGTCTGGGGAAAGGAAATATAAACAAACAAAAACAGGAAATGGCATCAAAGCTTTTTAAACTTTTGTAAACGTTCAACGTGTCATTGTTTAGCTGTAGTGATAATCCAAACAAACATGCATGACGCAGAAAAACACCAGGAACACTACAGCAATAGAACATAACTTCAACAAGACCCTGAACTGAGGAAGACAGAAGGCTTGAATACACCAGGAATCCAATCAACGGAAACAGGAAACAGGTGTGAAACCATGAGAAGCCATGACGACTACTGGAGGACTAGAACTAAGCCCGTGTTCAGACCTGTAAGGTCCTGTTGGAGTAGTGCGGATCTGAGCGTGATTGCCGTGTTCATTTACGCCTAAATGAACCAAAATAAGGAAGAAAACGCACCACCAGGTTCAGAAACAAACGGTGTGAAAACGACCAAACACAACACAGAGACAATGAAAACAAAGACTAAAAATAAACAAGACAGAGAACTAAACATGACCATAGATGGCAAAGAGTGGAAGAGTTTCTTCCCCAAAAACTAAAATTCTGTCATCATTCACTTCAATGACATTCCAGGGCCGGGTTTCCCGATAACGATGTATCTTAGCTCTTAAGAGCGCTCTCTACGTGCAAGGTTACGAACGCTCGCGGCAATTCCATGTGCGTTTCCCAAAAATGCACTTAACATGAACGTGCGAGAACGCGCTCTACGTGCTACTTAAGCATCGCTGTCCATTCACGAAGTGCTGGAATATAACGTTATATGGAACCATATTCTGAACGTTTAACCTAAAAATCGTCATTTGTTGTGGATTAGAAATCAAGACAAGTCTAAAGCATCTATACAGGTGGAGGCACTGACATAATGGCTGAAAAAAAAACATAAAAAAACCTAAAAAAAAACAAGAGAAAAAAAGGTACCTTTCAAAAAGGTAAAATTAATGTCCTTTTAGAGGAGATAGAGCAAAACAAAGACTTTATTTTTAACAGATTTAAAGGACACCATACACATAAGGAAAAACAAAACATCAGGGAGGACAACATTGCAAACTAACTGCAAACAGCGGCGTTCAAAGATCAGGGAAGGAGGTCCGCAAAATACATGGCTGGTTTTCGTGCACGTCAGCAAGTCATTGACAGATTTTTTTTAAATTCATCCCTATTTTGCCCAGTTTTTAAAACATGATTCCCATATTACTTCATTTATGATTTTTTTTTCTTCCCTTTTTAATTATTTCATTTATAAATTAATTTAAACAAAACACGAGTACAATAATAAAGTGTAGCTACAATAAAGTACAATCAAAACCTTATATTATACCACGTTGCACTGTATCTGTTAAATCTAATTGTAATCTGCCGGTTGTCCTGCAGGAGACCTCATAACTCTGTCTTCTTACGATGCACTTGGGGATTTACGATTACTCCAGAGCACTCGTAGTTCTACGAAGATTTTCAAGTGCTACTTAAGTTACGATGCTTTTGGGAAACAGACCATAATATTAAGGTCAGTCGTATGATCGTTTTTACGATCAACTTAGGCTTACGATGCTTTTGGGAAACGCAGCCCAGACTTTTCAACTATGAATACCCAACCCGATCTCACGGCAATTTGTACGAATTTTACGGGGTGGCTAATTTGTACGAATTCATACGACCTCACTCGTACGAATTAGTTTTTTGCTAAAGCGTACATATTTTACAAGTTGCCCAATTCGTATGAATTCGTACGAATGACCTATACCTGACCCCGCCCCTAAACGGGGTTTAGACAAATCATCGAGTGAGGTCGTACGAATTCATATGAATTAGCCACCTTTTAAGCACTCGTACAAATTCGTACGAATTGGTCGTGAGATAGCGTTGGAATACCACACAAACCTGCCATTTATTTCATTTTCTAGCAAGATGATGTTTTGTTTACTTGTTCTCTTCTCTCTCTCTCTCTCTCTCTCTCTCCTCTCTCTCTCTCTCTCCTCTCTCTCTCTCTCTCTCTCTCTCTCTCCTCTCTCACACACACACACACACTAATGTTATACTGCTGAAAAAATGTATGTATCAGTTTGCTGATTTTACAAGAGCTAAAATACAGGAAACAGCATTGTTATAGAGCATACTGTAGGTGAACAGCTCTAGAAAAAAGTGTACCCTAAAATAATCTGCATTGTGTAATATTTTAAGAATACAGTGAAAGTGATTTTATCGAACCTCACTTAAAAAATAGCTGTACACATCATGACATTAGACAAGGACACCATGTTTCTCCCAATCTCCTGACCATATGAAATATGATACATGTAATTCGAGACACTATGGAAACCACACGGAAAAATAATGAAGCATCTGACCAAAAGATCTGTCGATGTGTCATGTATGATCTGGTCCCTCGAGGAATAAAGCTATATTGCATTTCCAACTATTGCAACCGCAGGTGCCACTTTTTTCCCTGAATGCCCTTTTTCCATGTTTGTGCAAAGCAAATAGCCTTCAAACCAATGGGTAAACATCATACGCTAGTGTAAAGATGCTTTGTGAATGTAATATTGAATGTGCACATGTAGTTCCATTACTGCGTACATATATGTTTTTACATTGTGCTTATTGAAAAATAACTGCATGTAATGACATATTTCTTTAATTACATCAATGATTACTAGAGATCAACCGATAATCGGTTTTACCTATATTTTTCCCGATATTTAAGCATGTACCCATAATCAGGTATCGTTTTTTTTGTTTTTGTTCAAACAGTTTGTTCAGTTCAGTACTGTTGTTATAATTGTCAAAAACAGAAATAAAACAATAAAAAAATATCGGTTTAATATATTAGGTATTGGTATCGGACCTGTTATTAAAAAAAAATCCATATTGGTCGATCTCTAATAATTGACCAATCCCCAAACCTGTCCTATCTTTACCAGTATCCCTCAATAGCAAGAAAAGTGTTTTGCAACTCAAGACACTTAAGTTTATTTAAAGAGAGTGCTTCTTAACACACTTAAGTACACTTTTAAAAAAGCACATTGTAATAATGTTAATTTAAAAGTTTTCATTTAAAGTACATTTTAAATCATTATGTCTTAATAATATTTTGCCATACCTTAAACAAGTACACGGGTTGACCAACATACTAAATCACATGTAAAGTACTTAAGTGCTGTAGATTGTTATTCAATATTACATTTAAAGTTAATATGATAATTACTCAAAGTCAGTCAAAGTCAAAATTAAATTAATGTCATGCAAACTGCAAATTTACTTACATACATGACAAAAGTTTTAATAGAAATGACAGTAAAGTATATTTTAGTTTAGAAATAAATGCTTGTTGGTACATTCGGCAGTGCATAAGTACAACTGAAGTGGGTGCAAAAAATGCTATAAAGTTTGGCAAATTACATTTTAATATAAATTTAAACTGTAATACATGTTCATTTAATTGCAATTAACATGCAGTTAAGTGCCTGAAAACATTGCATTCAGTTCTCACTTAACCTCCTGAGACCCGAGAGTTTGCCTGGTGTGCATTTTATAATTGTTCTTGCTATTTGGGATAAATAGGGCCTAATAAGTATAATTAACTTTTTTGTACAGTTATACAGTAACTTTTGTACAGTATAATACGTTTTTGTACAGGAAGTCGTTTTTGCATAAAAGGATGTCCTCATGCTAGGACAGTGAGTCTATTTTAAGTCTATTCTAAAAAGTACTCTTTTTTTTTAAAGTATGATAAAGTGTTCTTGTTTTTCACAAGGGAAGGTACAACACTTTAGACTGGCTTCTGGGCTCATCCACGTGTATTTATCATTGATTTGATGAGATCATTGGAGTAACTGCTACCTATCAGTGGGTGGTGGAAGTCTCCCTGCGGATGCATAGCAGGCCTGTGACATCACTGTAAAACCACAACACCACCGCCAGCAAAGGCCCACCAATAGCCCAGCATGAGGGGCTAAATAAACCAATAAAACAAATGATCTACAACTTATTGACTCAAACCACAGGTTACTGGAATGTGAGGACAGGCTGTAAATTATAAAAGGAGCTGGAAAAATCAACACTCATTGCTCGGAGCCGGTTGAGGAAAACCGATCTGAAGAAAAAACTTAATTGAGATGTTTTGTGCAGTGAGGCTGGTCCTGTCAGCAAGGTGGATCACTGACAGCTGCAAAGTTCAACTCGGTGCGGTTTGCCGGGCCAGTCTCTGCGCTGTGATGTAATTGCGGATGTGTTTGTCACCACGTCCCACACCGTGTTATACAGAGCAGACGACATGCGGAAAAACTGCACTTATTACCCAGCTACAGGGTCGATCCAGCAACTGGATGTTTCGATGTGAATTTAACTACAAGCTAACAACCTCAAGCGTTCACTCCTGAAAACAAAGTAAGCCTGGGATGGTTTGATAATTGTGTCCAAGAGCTAATGTGTACCAGCTGTGTAGTTCCCTCTACAACCACCTTACTACAGACGCATATACACAGAACCACAGCCAAACCCCAAGATTTTGTTTGTAAATCACCACTTAAGATAAAAGGAAATGGAGAAGAACCATTGGGAGCCACAGGGGGAGGCCGACTCAACTCAGACTGCATGGTCAAAACTAGGCAAAAGTTCGGTTAAGGTTACACTGTCAGGTTCCAGTGGATGTTAAAGGGCACATATTATGGAATTTTGAAAATTACCTTTCATGTAGTGTGTAACATAGATCTAGGTGAACAAAAACATCCTGCAAAGTTTTATATATGAAAATTCACCGTGAAAAAAGTTATTGTCTCTCAAAAGTATGAGTCCACTCTGAGTCAATTTAATGAATCGTTTTTCCAATGAGTCATTTTCCTTTTCGTTGTGACGTCAAGACGAAAAATTATCACATTGGCCGTTCCCACTCATTTCGCGCGCCGCGCAGACACCAGAGAAAACCTGAAAACAGCATGTCGACAACAAGACGCTGTTCTGAAGTGCGAATCAAAAGCGATCTTTTTTTCACTGGCCAGAGACGAGCATGTGAAGAATCAGTGGCTAGAGTTTATATTTACAACTATACCACACAAGTATAGCCCGAACCTTGTGCTGTGTTCGCCTCATTTTAATGATGATTGCTTTACAAACACAACTAACTGGGTCATCTGACCAATCACCGCAGATTAGCGTCACGCAAAGGAGGGGTTTGGAAAAATGAGTCGTTGAACAAATCCTTTGGGAGTCGGTGGGCAAATCAGGTAAAAATAAATGCATATTATAAGACAACAAACGTGGTTTTTGTCATTGCATGCATGTAAAACTGTTGTTGGTGACTCCCAGAACAATATTAGGAACATTTTAAATGCCATAATAGGTACCCTTTAAAAGGCTCCATATGGACTCCAAAGAAAAGTTAGGAAGGGACAAGTTTATGCAATCTGATCAATCAGTGCCTGAACAAGCATAAAAGCCACTGCTTACTTCTGTCCTACTTCCGGCATCCCTCCGCCACCACAACCCCTCCTCCTCGGCTGGTAATGTAGCCTAGTCTACTGCGGGACATGCTTTATTTTAAAAAGTGTTATCAAAAGCGTATTAAACGGCAAAAGAGACTGATCATAACACGGAAGTATACTTGGGGTTTAAGGAATGCCTAAATTATCAAATATATGCAAAAATATGTCAGAATGTCTGTCTTGGCAAGTACATGAAGACAGTAAGTTATGAATTAAGTGGATGAACAGTTGGGAAAGAAATCGGATACGTGTCATTATATTAGATCCATAAATTCGGTCTTAAAGCCTAATGAAAATATCCTCCGATGTCTGTCATTAATGTTAAACAAAAGGCAAAGCCAAAATTACTCACTGCTCTTGACTGAATAACTTTGGTAGTTTTAAAAAGAATCAATGCATATGTAATGACTAGTTTGAAAACGTATTGTTTAATGCAATACTGCGTTTTTCTAAAATTTCTTAGTCAAAGTCCTTAGGCTTGTTCCAGTCTGGAAATTCTCGATAGTGCATCTCAAAATTTGGAAGATCGTGATTCAGATCGTGATTGTTTGTTATTAGATTGTAATATGTAATTTTGGGAAGATCTTCCACCCCTAATGTGAACTAAGCCAATGATTCAAGCCTGTAAAAGTTCACCAGTGTCTATGTTTGCTGTACCAAAAGAGAGCATGTTTTCAACAATCCTTCAGAAAAGATGTGGATATCCAACAGGTGTCCTCTGCAAAGGTAAAACAAAGTGCTCAGCAGTGTTGTGCAAGTTACTTCCAAACTGGAATACATTATATATTACATGTTACTGTTATTTAAAAGTAATTCATTACCTTACAATATTACTGTCTCAGAATTGTAATGCGTTACATTACTCCTGTATTACTTTTGAGTTACTTTCACCAAAATAAATATACAGAAGTAGAACTTAACATTCTAAAATGACTAGGGCTTTAACGATATGCGATATGAAACCGAAATCGCGACACTCAGATCCACAAACCTGCAGAATCGCGACACACCCCTTCCAACTCCCAGTGTTATCCATACCAGATCCAATGCTACCACATCTTTAAATTACTATTAGTATTATTTGAAGTTAACTTAACATTATAAAATACGTAGACACCAAAAAACAAGTTGAGGATAAATTATTTAAAATTTGGGAATTCCAGCGTTATGGACATGACATTTAGGCTACTGTCAAAACTTGAAAAATAAATTCTCAGAAAATGCATTAATACACCAAAATATTAAAAAGTCTGTTTATCCATAGGCTCCTCCCTGAAAGGAGTCCAGACATTAGAAAAATATCAGTCTACACATGCATTTTATATTTAAGGAAATAGACAGTCATGCGTGACAAAAAAAAATCTTTAACTTTTAGGAGACAACGATTTTTGTTGTTGTAATTTTGTGAATTACACTGCGCAAATCGGATGAAGAAGGGTTGGCTCTCCACAGACAGAACATAAAATATTAATTTTATTTTATTTTTCATGTTCGCATTTATGAGGAAAAAACAATGTTACAGACGTGACAGTTCTCCGTTACGGACGCGAGCGCTCTGAAGCGGCACTAAAAGACTGCTTTAAAACTTCCACAGAGACCTTACACAGAATGACACAAAGCCTTTCTTTAAAGTGAATTTCGTTTTGTATTAATTGTATCTTAATTTTAATCTATGTTTCATCAACCAATTATAAACCAAAATATAAATAAGAAGTAGGTTAAATATAGCAGACGATTATAAATAGGCCTAATCAGGACACGGAGGACAATTCACTCTTAAATGAACCGAAACTCAGCGCATAAGTTAGCCTATTCACGGACCTGAAAAATATATGTATATTGAAATGTCTACTTGTAAAACAGAACAATTCAAAACGAAAGAAAACAGACTGCTCTCTGCTTATGAAATGAAATGTGCATTTCTCTCTGGCGCACTCCTACTGCGAAGATCACGAGTCAGCATCGTCAACTTCATCCTGCCTTTATTAATAAACAAGTAAAATGTCTCCTTGCTATATTTGACATATTCATAATCATTGCTTTTGCCGGTTCTTTGTGACAGCTCTTGCGCTTCAACGCAGACAACGACGCAGAAGTATAAATCAGCCTTTAGGTGCTATCAGCGCCGCTGCCCTTAAATGAACGCGTCACCACCGCATCAAAAACATGATTGCGTGATGAAAACATGAAAAACACCAAATAAACATAGCCTAACTGTTTAGAAAGAAAACACAGAACGAATAGCCTAATGCGCATACGTCCATCTCGCGAATGCACAGTCTTCTTCATGCCATCTTCACCATTAGCCGCTTCTCCACTGGCCAGCGCGAGCACAGAGGCCGAAATCATACCTCACGGCACTCCTGTAAAAAATAAATCGCTATAAAAATATATAAGACGCTGCCATATAGTTTTTATTAACAGACTTGGACACCACACGCGGCTATTGACTGACCACGAACAGGTAATTTAGCCTGCTTGTCTCGCGGTCTTGCTGTGTAGGCTATTTTTTTTTTTTTTTTTTTTTTACAATTAAAACTAAAAGTCTGTTGTAACTTGTAACGCAAGCCTTACTGAACATGTACCGAGTAAAATATTACTGAAAATTGATTAGTAATGCCTTACACTACTGCGTTACAGCAAAAAGTAATATGTTACTGTAATGCATTACTTTTGTAACGCGTTACTCCCAACACTGGTGCTCAGTCACCACAAACCTCAATTCTCAGAGGAACCCACGGTTCTCGTGCAACGAAAACACATTCAGCTGTGCGGCCTGGCAACAAATCAGCCTGGATCACTCGACTAAAGGATTAGTTTGCAGATTTGCAACCAGCTTTGTATTGTTACACTGTCAGTAGTATTTTTAAATGAACAACATGCACTCTTGTTCTGTGTTGCCTGGACCAAGATATCCCCATTTACAGTATTTGCCATCAAAAGTAAATCGAATGACACAAGATGCATAATTTGTGTCATCCACCGGACAACTTTTGTTAAAACTACAGATTGAACTTCTGCGTTTTTGTATTCCCGCCAATGGACAGTCAGATCAACAAAGAGTTGGAATCAAAAGTGCAGTATTGGTGTTGAAGTTTTTGTTAAAAAAATGAACAACACAGCCATTTTTCTGTAGTCATGTACTGTAGCAATGAGTTTCAACTGCATAGACAGACACATTTTATTAAAGCCCATCTTGCCAGCGGTGAATTCCCCCTTTACCAATGTGGCTTAAATGAACCAGAAACCGTTTTTTAGGTATTAAGTGTCATTTTGTCTTTGAGCAAAAATGCATTTTTGAGGGAAAAATCATTTCTTTTGCAAGATCCCTCAAAGGAGAAGCATGTCCCTCGATCTGCTGCAAGGTGATATGCATGAAAAGTGCAACTGAGCAGTTGTTCATGCTAACTATTTAAAAATGAGCCACTTTGGGCTTCTTGAGTCACTGTGAACATTTAGAGGCATTTTGTCTTTGTTTTCCAAGCTTAAAGACTTTCAACTCTACTATTGCTTAAGAACTTTCCACTGCACACACATAAACCATTTCAAGGGAAATGAATGTTTCTTATTTGGAATCTATTTGCATATTTGCTTGTTTATTTTCCCTGCCCACATTGGATAAACTTGAACTTGTTTTTCCAGCAAAATTGGGACAAATAAGACGAGGCTTTGCCAACTAGCCAATTAACATCTGCAAGCTATTTATTGAGAGACCTTTGTGAGGTTCAAACCAGCATCCGAACACGAGGGAAACCTGCGCAACATTCGCCATGTGAGGTAACATCCTTTGTTAGCCATGCAGCAAGGATCAAAAATCTGCCACAAAAGTGCTCACAGAAAAAGGGAAATGTGTTGGGAGTGCAACCTCAGCCATATCAACTTCTCCCAGATGGTTTATGACAGCCCTGATCTCATAACTGGGACTAGAACTGCACCGGGTACGGCTTCGTCTAGGGTGTCAGGCCTGAAGCATTGGCTCTTGCCTCTGTGGGCAAACAAGGAAAATGTGTGGTTGGCCAATGGCTTCCCAAGAGCACTCCGTCTGTGAGTTAACTCTCCATCACATAAACAGCCCTAGTTCAACAGACTTCCAAAAACCCTGACATGTTAACAGCCAGCAGTGTAAATGGAGGTTGCCTTTAAAAGTCCAGTCTTTAATGGGGAAACCATCTGGAATAACTGAAGCAGGAGAAGACTCAACAGTATATGGCAAATCATTACATTTATGCATCTGGCAGACACTTTTATCCGTCGCATTTAATGTATGCATTCTATCATTACATGCATTCCCTGGGAATCGAACCGATGACCTTGACATTCCTAGCGCCATGCTCTACTGGTTGAGCTACAGGAATCAATGGCGCCTTTTTTTGTTGCACAGAGAGGACTGCACAAAGTTATCTTGCCACATTGCAGCAATCAAAAGCATTGCGGAAGACGATTAGTGACCCAACAAGAAATGGGCGTGACTCATCTGACCCCCCCACCTTGCAAGACCTTGCCAGCGTTTTGCGGTAGAGTCTGTTCACACGCAGACTCCAGCAACACAATGCTCTCCTGTATGCCGTCATTACGCCTCCAGGGCAATGGAGTTTGCGTCAGCGCTCGTTGAGGAACACGGGTGCCTTAGGGATCAGCTGGCTGCATTATGTGACCTCGCTATGCTAACATGTGCTTACTTACTGTTAACTGGTGAATTCCCTCTGGACCAGCGTCAGCTTAAAGCAGAATCCTAATGGTGCCACTACATGAACAAGATGCTCTGTTCAAGCATTATTACAGCGGAGTCCCATTTGTGCTTGGCCAGGTGTAAGAAGTACCTCAAATGATTCTGGTAGCAGTTTGCCCAGGAGAAAAGTAAAATTAGGAGGAGGTAATTATTTAAATAATTCTGCAGTAATTCTGATGCTTGATTAGCTGGTCTGTGTAACAACCCGAAGACTTTCTTCCTATGCTTTCAAACACACACTGTTGTATTTAAGAAAACATATTCTATATATAAAAGCAACTGCAAACACTTGCCAAATTATAGTCCGTTTTACGTCATTGTGGTTACAAAATACGAGTAGCACGCACATTGCATGCATTCTTTTATAGTATTATGCAAAATAAGGATGTGCCCATAGCTGAATGGCATTATTCATGTCTTTCTGAATAAGAAAAATAAATCAAGTTCAAATCGAATGAACGCATTGTAATCTCTTATTAATGTGCATGTTTTTAGAAATCTGAACTTGTCAAGAGAAACAGTAAACGAAGATACTGAGATGCTGCCATGATGCAATTTTTTATCAATTTTTGAAATGCTTATGATAATGTTTATAAAGCATTATTTAACAGTAAGAGTTTAATAAGAAAAACTATAAATATTGTATGAACTTTCAAACATGAATTTGTGTAACACTTTATTTTGATGGTCCCTTTTGAACATTCTGTAGACTATAAGTAACTTTGCGACTACATGCCAACTAACTCTCATTAGAGTATTAGTAGACTGTATGATTATTATCTGCTAACTGTATTGTGACGGTCTCTCAACAGACATTATACTGACTACACGTAACGTTGCAACTAGATTTCAACGTATTTTAACCCTAACCCTACCAGTCTACTAATACTCTAATCAGAGTTAGACATGTAGGTGCAACATTACTTATAGTCAGTAGAATGTGTTAAAGGGACCATCAAAGTAAAGTCTAATTTTTATATGGAAACTATAAGTGGACTAGAGTTCTAATGTTGGTATATTAAATATATATATATATGCATTAATATTCTTCATTTTTAAATATTGCATTACAATGCAAAATGTGCCAATTGGAGTAATTACAGTTATTGGAATAGTTACAGCTATTGTCCAAAAAGTCTACCCAGGAAATATTGTCCAAAATAAAATATATACGAGCTCAGATTATGAATATCGAAGAGTAATTGTTAATTTCAAGGGTATGAACAGTGTGAAAGCTTGTCAAGCTACTCGTAGTATATGTTTCCTCTGCACTTGTGATGTAGAAGATCACTGACTATCCACTGGAATCTCTGTGATTAATTGGTATTAAATGTTAATTAGAGTTCAAATGGATGAAAACGGGCTAGTGTTACTGTATATGACCTAAATCAAGAGCATCTCTTCCAGGCCACACAGAAGAAAAGACGTTGTGTTCTCTCTTGTTGTAAAACACATAGACGGTCTTTAAAATGTCAGGTGGGGAGCAGAGACATTACAGTGTGTAAGTCTTCAGATGTGGCTTTCCGTGAATGAAAACGACCTCAAGATTGGTTTGTTCTTCCTGGCAAATAGACACAGACTCTTACTCCCTTTCTGCACTCGTCTTCTCTTGTCTTCTGAAAACACCCCAGCAGATCCCTGTTACTCTCCTTTCCCTACAGGGGGGAACGGGCCCGGGAAGGTATACGGGACCTGTCCAAACCCTTTCTGAAGGAGAGGACGCAACAAACAGCCGAAGAAAGCCAAACAACACAAGCATTCAAAGCTCTTTAAACAGCCCTGGTCGATGCGCCTTGGGTTGTGTTGACTATAGACCGCACTACAGACGGCAGATGGCACTCTAGGAGTCAGATGAGGATAAAGCCATGTGTGCTACATGTTTAGGAGTATGAATGAAATGGATCGACCCACGGAAACATGTTTAGAATATATGCTACTCACGGGAAATGTTTATTTCTTGGAGATTTTAGGAAACAGCCATTCCTCAGCAAAGCTTTACACTGTGTGTTCTTGGACGGAAACAGGCCGGGACATTGTGCACAAGGGCTGATGACACCGGGGTCGGCGTGTAATTTCACAGATCTTTACGGTCCACTCAGCAATGGAGATTTTATCTCCAGTCTTACGGAAGGAACTAAGGCAAGTATTTGTGGCAAGCCAATGTTCTTACATGAAAAGGACCATCTTTTGCAAAAGTCCACAAGATTTCCAAAAGGCCCAATTTTGCAGAAAAAAACAGATGCTCACAATCTACCAAATTGTTTACTTGACTGTTTTTTTTTTATGTGAGTTGAGTATGAAATATGATCCATCAGGCTTTTGAGGGAGGTTTATTTGTTCATCTCTCAATCATCATTGCATTATATGTTTTGCCCTTCACAATCAAAAAATAAACAGCAAGATGACATTCCAATGCTTAGTTTTAAGATCGATTCTGTTTAGTTTTTACTGTGGAGGGCAAAACATATAATGCAATGATGATTGAGAGATGAACGCTCCCAAAAGCCTGATGGATCATATTTGATACTCAACAAAAACACATATGCAAAATATATACACCATAATAAATGTCGCCTACAAGTTAAGTAAACTGTTCTTCGCATGTTCTGAATTGTTAGGGCGTTTCTAGGTTTTAACTTGTTGACATATTTACTATCCCCTGTATGATGAATGGCACTAAACATGCACTAAACAGAGGATAGTGAATCTTTCATACTGTAAATATGCTTCCCATTGGGATGAATGAAATCTGGTTTCTCATCAGTAGCCATGTTTCCATCCACACGTTTTTTATCCGAATTAAGTGATATCGGATGAAAAATGCCTTATGGAAACAGTAAAATTCGATTGAATTTCATGAATATCGACTCAAATAGTTTCGGTCTCATCTTGATGGATATACGGCTTATGCGATAAACGCTGATGGAAATGTTATTATGGCGCGATCCATTTTGTCTAGCAAAACTTTGTCCGCAAATGTTGTGCAATGGAAACACCTTAAATCATTTCGATATACCAATTTGATCGCAAAACAGCATGTGACGTCATTACGCACAGGTTTTCATTCGCTTTAAAGCCATTGGATGGAAACACACAAACCTCCAAACAATGATTTTGGACTGGTAAAAAGCTCTAATAGCTCTAAAGTTGTGACAAGTCAGCCAATAACATTACAGCTTATTAAAAACAAATTGTGAGTGATATGCATCAGATAGCAGATGAAAAGACCGTGTCCATAAATGTTCAAAGCACCTAAAGATAATTCAAGCTGACCCCAATTTAACAACAAAGCGACCATTCGATTTCATTTGAGCAACCGCTGGCAATGCAAACACCTCCATCACTGTCGGCATAGGTGGACACAAACCTTAGTGATAGCAGGATATCCTGCAGCCACGTCGGCCGGGCAGTAAAGCCGGTCTTCATTGGACACTTCCACTGTGGTGGCCCACTGGTCCAGAAAACCGTTCGGCGTATACAGGCCACAGTCCTTCACTCCTGTCTCCCGCTCGAAGTCTTCGCAGACGCCGTCGCCGTCATAATAGTAGCACATGCTCGGCTCATCTGCACACACACACAAACACATGTACATATTCGGTAACACTTTATTTCGATAGTCTACTTTAGACATTCTAACTATAAGTAACTTTGCAGCTACATGTCAACAAACTGTTATATAGTAGACTGTCTGCTTAATATCTGCTAAGACTTTATTTTGTTGGTGCACCAATAGACATTATACTGACTATAATTAACTTGGCAATTTACAAGTCAACTTATTGTACTAACCCTAACCTAACAGTCTACTAATAATCTAATGACAGTTAGTTGACATGTAGTTGAAAAGTTACTTATAGTTAGTAGAAATATCGAAATAGCGTAACCACATATTCATGTTTCAGTATGAGAAGTTTGTCACGTTAGCATTGAATAAACACTAAATATATTGTACATTTAAACACAAATATTTATGGGAAAAGTACAGCAACAGAAATAAAGATCACTGAATATATAACTGTATATCCTGAAAACAACTGACATTTATACATTTCTTCTTTCAGCAGATCAATCACATGGCATTTTTATTAAGATTATTAGTTTTGAATGTAGTTTTAATTTAATTTTCAATTATTCATACCAATATGGTTTAGTTTTAGTTATGTTCACACTATGATTGATAGCTTTTGGTATTCGTTTAGTTTTTGATTGTTTTGTTTTGCTTTTAGTTTTAATATATTCTTAAGGAAAACGTTGTGCATTATTAAAATTGAAAAAAGGGAGGAAATAATCCATGGCGTTTGGTATGTCTCCTGTACACAAACTCAGTCCTCTCTCTCTCTATCCTGCTCTTGCTAACAAATGGCATTTTTTAGTATGTAGTGTTTATCATCCGAGGTAATTTGGCAGTAATCTTCAACAGCTGTTATTGCAAGTGTTTTTTTGGGGGGGTGAAAAAAACATAATCCATTAAAATCCATTGTCCCTCACACATTATATTGCAAATATATATATATAGTCACATTTAATATATGAATATACAATATACTAATATCGATATATCCCATCAATAATTATTATTTGAATGGCAAGTTCTTATGGGCCATGCTAAAATGCATTTACCATTCAACTCTATATTGCTATTATATATAATATTATATATAATATTATTATATAATATTAAATTCAGGCAGGCATGCCATTTAATCTTGCTTCTACAAGTCCTCGAGCTCTTTTATCAGGACTCGTGTTTCACACACTCGTACCCGAGCGCTTCACATCACGAGTGTATCAGGTGAGCTTCAGAGCAAGTTTACTACAGCAGAAACACACACACATATGGAGCTGGTTATGAGATGCAAACATCAAAATGTATAAGTTTACAACCAGTTTTGGTGTTTCTACATCAGTGTTATTCACATAATTTCCCTCCAATATTAGGGATAAGTTATGGATAGGTTTAGGACTACATTTTCAGACAGGAATGCTGTTCCAGGATCAGCAAAAAATGGAACATGTCTTACTTGGCAAAATCACGGTGACTGTAGGCCTATAGGTGAGACAGTGTTGTTAAAATGTAGGTAGAGACAGTGGTGATTTTGTGTATAGAAGTCAATTGAAAATATCTGATGATTACTTTTGATTAAGTTTAATACTACTAAGACTGTGTACCACTTGTGTCAAACAAATAAAAGTGATTACAAAAAATATATCTGGAAATGGGGGAAAAAATGTAAATCCGGTGAATTCTGTACCCAACTGTAGTTTTATTACCATATCATGTTTAATAAAAAAAAGTTTTGTAACCATGATAATGTATTTTATTCTAGTTTCTATCTTCCTTTTACCTTTGGCTATAACTATAATGTCCTTGTTTGTGTTCTTAGACGACGCTGGATATCATTAGACAGTTAATTATACACCCACACCTGCCAATGATGAGTGAATTCAAAAATAAATATTTCTACAAGCCATGAAACTCTATTTTGCATTTTGAGGAAAAATAGGTCATTTTGTTCCACTCACAGCATCATAGAAGAAAGTGAAAGTGGACTCACTTCAAAAATGTGATTTTCTCCTAAAATGTTCACTTTGATGGCTTAATGTGAGCAATATTCAACATGTGTGTGTCAGCTGTAAAGAATGGCAACAGATGTTTTATTTAGCAGGCGGCTTGCATTTCTGATCTGAAACACTCACGTCATTTACAACAGTGAGAGTCAGATTGTCCTTCTCAAATACCATTTAAATCCATGATGCTTCAGGTCCTAATAAAGTTACCGGCCAATTGCAGAGTATTTTTTTTTTTCAGATTTGCCACTGATGGTGTTCATTTTGGACTATGCTGCCGTCAGAATCCGAGCAGATGAAGGCATCTTGGCAGAAAAGATGTTGCGCAAACATTAGTTTCAGATGTGCCTACCACCGAAGGCATCGTTCATCAGCTTTCGGATCCATCAGGTTTTCCAGGGCCGTGAGTGAGACAGGAGAGCTGTTGAGTTTTGGGATATTTGGGATGAGTTTTCCAGGCCCTGATTCCTTATTCAAGTCTCTCCTTCAACATTCCTCCTCTGTTCGTCTCTCACTATTTCTCATTCTCCAATCACATTTTCTCTCCCACATTGTGTCTCCATCCACTCCTACTCTGTCTGTCTGGCAGTTTATCAACAAACTGAATATTAGTAGTGCAAATAAAATGAATTATAAAAACAGTGCAGTGGTGCAAATAATATGAATTATAAAAAACAGTGCATAATACACTAAGAAATTAACCATTTAAAAACGAATTTAACTGCAACACTCCACAGGTTCCATTGATTAACATGAACAAACAATAACAACATTTCAACACTAAAGCACTAATTAATGTTAATTTCTATATTTACTAATACATTATTAAAATATTCTATATCTGTTTTGCTTATTGTAATTCAAAGTGCATCTATTAATCTTTTTTAAAGGCTTGTTTTGGAGGTCTCTTATTTTAGATTTACATGCATCATGCATGCAACACTTTCATGTTCTCATAATATACATTGCAGCTTAAGCTCTTTTCTCACAGTGTCTGAAACGTTTCGATGAAGAATTCGGTTTCTTTAAATCCTGCCTTTCTGAGAACCTGCTCTGCTCTGATTGGTCAGACGGCCCAGTCTGATGTGATTGGTCAGCTCCCAAATTGTCAAAACTGAAATCTCCTGGCTTTTTTCATGATAACAGATCTAGGCTCTATGAAACTAAGTATCAAAACAGTGGATCCACAGACACATGCACACAGCCTGCGTAAAGTAGCTGTGCCTTTCCATGAGCCGTTGTGATTTCCGTATATTTGTGATGGCACAGCTACTCAGTCACCAATGGTGGGTCACTCAGAAAACAACAGTCTGTCTGTCTGTCTGTCTGTCTGTCTGTCTGTCTGTCTGTCTGTCTGTCTGTCTCTGTCTGTGTCTGTCTGTCTGTCTGTCTGTCTGTCTGTCTGTCTGTCTGTCTCTCTGTCTGTCTGTCTGTCTGTCTGTCTGTCTCTCTCTGTCTGTCTGTCTGTCTCTCTGTCTGTCTGTCTCTCTTTCTGTCTGTCTGTCTGTCTGTCTCTGTCTGTCTGTCTGTCTGCCTGTCTGTCTGTCTGTCTGTCTGTCTCTCTCTCTCTTTTCTGTCTGTCTGTCTGTCTGTCTGTCTGTCTGTCTGTCTGTCTGTCTGTCCTGTCTGTCTGTCTGTCTGTCTGTCTGTCTGTCTGTCTGTCTGTCTGTCTGTCTGTCTGTCTGTCTGTCTGTTTCCCTGTCTGTCTGTCTGTCTGTCTGTCTGTCTCTGTCTGTCTGTCTGTCTGTCTGTCTTCGTCTGTCTGTCTGTCAGTGTAAGGGTTTCCAGCAAGGAGGACGAAGGCATGCCGTGCCAAGTTGGCTCGAGCCTTCACATAAATTCCAGAGCTCCCCTTTGCTCAGCTCCGCTGATGTTGAAACGAGGGGCTGCAGAAGGGGACACACACACACACACACACACACACACACCTAGCGATCACATGGCCTTGCGTTCACATGGCCTTGCGCACAGCCATATGCACGTTTGTGCCACACCGTACCCGCGATATCGTTATTTTCCTCAGATACAATGAGACGAGCAATTTACTGTCTCTGGACAACCTAATTCAAACACAATATTGAGATAAGGAAACCCAAACACTATCTTTTGGTTGAGCGGAATCCAGCTAAAAAAACAATCAGTTGAACAGTCAGAAAGACAAACGGTTCATTCATGATGGTGCCTGATGGTTCCACACAAAAACAAATATTTCAAGCTGCCACACAGATGTGGCTCCTTCAGCAAATGGTAGAAATAAACTCTCGGACAAAAACGTGCAATCCCTGATATTCTGAAAATGGTGCTTGTATATCACTAGCAGTCCACAAAGAGGAATCCTGTTTTAAAATAAGTCTCCTCCTCACCAAGGTTGCATTTATTTGATTTAAAAAAATGCAGTAAAAACATTAATATTGTGCAATATTATTACAATTTAAAATGACTGTTGCCTTTTTAATATATTTTAAAATGTAATTTATTCCTGTGATCAAAGCAGAAACTTCAGCATCATTACTCCAGTTTTCATTGTCACATGATCCTTCAGAAATCATTTTGATACGCTGATTTTCTGCCCAATAAACATTTCTGAATGTTGCTTCATATTTTTGTAGAAGCATTTTAGAAATTTCAAAAGAAATAGAAAATTCTATTGATAATAGACAAATAGAAAATTCAAAAGAACAACATTTATTTTACATTTTCATGTTTTTACAGTCACTTTTGGTCAATTGAATGCATGCTTTCTAAATAAAAGTATTAATTTCTTAAGTATTCACTTATTTACCCAAACGTTTGAAAGGTACATTTACCATTTTATTAGTTACATTAATTTTTCATAGACACTCTCTGACCTTTGTGATCAAATAGCCTTTTTTGGGTACTGTACGTTTAAAGGGATACTCCACTTTTTTTTTTTTTTTGAAGAATATCAGTAACCAGACAGTTTCTGGTCCCAATGACTTCCATAGTAGGAAAAAATATATACTATGGAAGTCAATGGGACCAGAAACTGTCTGGTTACTGATATTCTTCTAAATATCAGAAAATCGGCTGAATGGATTCGAAAATGGTAAAACTCAACTGTTTAACTCTGGGGGAGTTGTAAAATGAGCCTATTTCCAAATAAAGTGGAGTATCCCTTTAAGACTTCTACTGTATTTCTAAACACTCCCTGTTGTGATTGACTAACCATGTGAAATACAGTAAGTACTTCCACTCACAAGTTGTGTTTGTTGTGCTGGTCCATGGCGAGGGAAGCTGGTCATTGATGTGCTCCATATCAAGAGCAGTATTAGTGTCTATCTTACACATATGAGAGGCTTTGCATTTGTGTCTAAAAGTAAACTAAATTTCACTACTGCTGTCTTCCAATGACGTAACCTTTCCTCGGGCTCGACCATAAAAACAGAAACCGGAAAGCCTTCTATTATTAATAATACAGAACAGGAGAAGGTGCCAAGGCATCCTTCGCAAATCTGTTAGTGTGTTCATTTTGAATTAAATGTCTTACGGACTTTACAAGGATGTCATAATGCTAGTGATAAAAAATATCTTTGGCTCTGGAGGGAGTGAATAAAAGACCCAGCTAAGCTATTACTCCTAAAGTGCTGCTCTCAAAGATGCTTTTTTCCCCGGAGTGAGACGGTAACACATCTCGCAAAACCGTCAACCAAAACTGACGTACAGCATTGAGTACGTTTAAAAGCATGCCACACTTTTGCCGTAGCCGTTTGACAGACGGCTGTAATGAGCGCTGATGCACTTACGCTTTCTCTCCACACTTACCAATACAGTTAAAGAACGGCTCCTTCTTACAATGGCCGGAGCAGCCGTCTCCATTCATAGTGTTCATATCATCACATTCCTCTCCCTGGGACCTGAAATAAATCAATGTATACATAATAAACATAATAATGATGATGATTTCCCTTGGTGGTTGTTGTTAAAAGCATGGACCTCCTCGTGCAGTAGATATATGACAGTGTGTTTTCAACAACTTTGAAATGTTTTGTTGAGGCAGTGGATGAGCCTCCCCCACTACCCAATAACTATAAAATATTTTAACAGATTCTAGGAGAGTTGATATTAGTAAACTATTTAACCACAATTCATTTTAGAATTATAGATTTTTCAAGAACTGTACTTTAATTAATAAATTATTGTATTTTTGTTGCATTTTAATTAAGTTAGATTAACTCTTTCCTCGCCAGCATTTTTTCACAAAATTTTCATGGGCCCCAGAATATTTTGTTGTAATATCTGAACATGCAATTTATCTACATAAAAACAGACCCTCTGCTTTTAAACAACAACAACAAAAAAATTGTATTCCACTTCACACGAAGCCAGAGCTTTCCCTCTCCGATCTTTTTTTTTCCTCGTTTTTTCCCCGTACATTTTTTTTCGTAAAAATGGAGTCGTCTCAAGAAATATATGCGTACACACACGAAACCACTGAAACCGACTGAAAACGATGTGGTATACATGTAGGACCAGTATGTGGCGCTGTAATTCTGCCACAGAGATACACATAACCTTGCGCACTCTATCCGAACCCAACGCGACAGCAAGGTGAAGACGAAGATTGCTCACCGTAAGAGCAGAAGATATTGCTTTAGTTAAAGCTAGGCTCAGTAGCTTCAGCAGCACGAACACAAGCATATAGTCCACCATTGTTGTTACTGTTACGTGTTGCGTAGCTGTGTGCGACTAATGCTGGGACCCGGTTTCAAAAAATAGCTGTTTCAGTGTCCCAAAACGCCGGATCCATCTGGACGAAACGCCAATACGATACACAATGTGTTCGTATACAGCTAAACGTGTCTCCGTGTGGACAGGTTCTAAAGCATTCTTTTTTTTTTATCAAAACTTGTCTGTGGGTCAGATTCATAAAAAACCAACATTTTGAGCAAAAATAAGAGAAAGTCGTGTTTTGTCAAAGACTACAACCAGATCGGATTCAGAACGATGATCAAAACACAGATGGAGTAAATCGAGTCCATCAACACTCCTAAAGCTTCACAGTCCTGGAGCTCGTCCTGGGTCAACATTTCATTCAGTAACATTAGGCAGTTTTGATTTATATTCTGCTAAATGTTTATGATTGCGTTATTTTACAAATGCATGATTACATGTTTCTGCTTCTTCTTCACATGTCTTCTGATCAGGAGATCAGTACTCTTTCAGAAGATGTGTAATAGCGCCTCTACCATATAACAGTGAAAACCAGGATATTTCCGTCAATGGCGGGGAAAGAGTTAATTAACAGAATCAAGTTAGACTGATTAAGCTTGAGAACCACTGCTGTAAAGGGTGGGGAAACACATCCAATCTCACCTCTGGATTAGACCGTCTCCACAGTACGGCGCTCCAAGGCGGTGTGTGAGCGGAGGTGACGGCTCACTCTCGCTCCGGCTGGAGATGGTTTGGACCTGGTATGTGTACACACCACCATACTCAACATCCCTGTGGAAAAATGCAAAAACACATCACACATTTATCAGGAATGTACTTTTGCATTTAGTGGCAATATTTGCCACTAGGACTGATGCTTCTGTCAATGTCAAATACTTATGTTTATTGCAGAGGAATTTTAATATTTCTATACTGCTACTTAATTTAATGTTTCATGTTTTTAATAATTAAACAAATAAATCAAAATACTATAGGCTGCCTGCAACCAATAAAATTGAATCATCAAAAGCAATATTTACACTGCAAAGGTGGAACAGAAGCTGCATCTGACATGGCATTCATGTTTATTCACACAGAATGTTTAATGCTGCTTAATGTGGCATACAACATGTCATTATTAATGTAATTATCTCAGCCTACACTGTAAGTTCTTGTCCGCTTAGCGTTCATATTGCCATTTTTAACACCGAATTTAAATACTGAACTTAAAGGCAAATGGATATGTTCAAAACCTTATTGGTTGTATAATTTGTGTATTTCGCATATACGTATTATGATATTTTGACCAGCTAAGAAATGATAAAATGTGTAAAGGGGTCAAAACAGTGGCAGGAATCCCACCGTCACACACACAGATGCGGTTCTGACGTCTGTACCGAACTGTGATGGCCAACATCGCCCCTATTACGAGAAAAAACAGGTATGCTTGAGCATTCTGTCCTTTTTAGAGTCGCATCTTGTGACAAAACGTCCTTTTTTGGGGTCGTTTACATGTCTTTGGTCCATGTTCATATTTCATTTGAACCGCACAAGAGTTCGTTTGAATGCATGTTTGATGCACACCAGGGTTCAGATGGCAGTGTTCACACTTATTCAAATGAACCGCATTAACAGAGCAATCACACCAGGGTTCATTTTAATCGAAATAAACATGCCAAGTGTGAACACACTCTTAATGTATTTGGCTTTGGCGGACAAGATCTGCTACTCTGCTGCTGCTGTTGATTATTGCTACAGCTAATAGATACAGACACACTGCTGAGAGCATGTGAGATATGCTGCTGCTGCACAAATACACATACATAAACACCATAATCTAAAAGAAAACAGATCTAGACAGGTGGAGCTGGGGGAGTTGGAGGGGTTTTCAGAGGAACTCTGATAGTGCGCTGCAGGACAAGCTTACAACCAGTGAACCAGGCTATTTAAATTTTGAGCAAGCAATCTCATTGGCTGAAAGGATCAGCAGAGGCCAATCAGCTTCTGCCATCCAGTAATGATGTGATTGCTTGCAGATTGCAGGTAAAGGATCGATCAGCCTGCGCATAGATTTTCATGACTGAACTAGCTACATAAAACAATGATTTTTGGAGTATGTTTTAGAACAGGTGTGCCCAACCCTGCTCCTGGCGATCGACTGTCCTGCACAGTTTATCTCTAACCCTGATCAAACACACCTGCCTTTAATTTTCAAGTAATCCTGAAGACCTTAATTGGTTGTTAAGACCTTAATTGAAGACCTTCAGGTGTGTTTGATTAGGGTTGGAGATGAACTGTGCAGGACAGTCGATCGCCAGGAGCAGGGTTGGGCACACCTGTTTTAGAAGAACATTTATTTTATAGTGTCCATGAGAGTGAAGTGGATTTCTTTATCAGCAGATACGTATGATCTGAGTGATCTGTTTATATTAAGTGAGCATATCTGCAATGTATTGAGGTAATTGGTTATAATGATCAAAGCTGCAAAAAGTTTTTTTTTTTAAGAAATTCGATGCAAAATGAGCAGATCTAAATGCAATACCACACTCTACACTTTTCATTTAATTTCACATTTCGCTTTAATCACGACAGTTGTAATAGATATTGTTTAATTGTGCAGGGACATTTTTTTTTTTGTTATTCTGGTACCTCAAGTTGGCACCACATAAAACCAAATAATCCCTAAAACTATGCCATTCATTTGTGCTGTGTGGCATTTTCGGCCCTGCATCTGTTTTAGAAGGGAGAGGTTATTATGTGAGTATAGGAGACCATAAGTCTGAGTTGACATACATGACATGCGGAGTCCATCAAGGCTCAATTCTTGCGCCACTCCTATTCAACCCGTATATGCTCCCACTGAGCCAAATAATGAGAAAGAACCGAATCTCTTACCACAGCTATGCAGACGACACACAGCTCTACTCAGCCCTATCGCCTAACGATTACAGCCCCATTGACTCCCTGTGCCAATGCATTGATGAAGTAAACAGTTGGATGTGCCAAAACTTTCTTCAGTTAAACAAAGACAAAAACGAAGTCATTGCGTTTGGAAAAAAAGATGAAGTTCTCAAGGTGAATGCATACCTTCACTCTAGGGGTCAAACAACTAGAAATTGGGTCAGGAACCTTGGTGTGTCTCTAGAGTCAGACCTTAGTTTCAGTAGTCATGTCAAAGCAATAACTAAATCAGAATACTATGATCTAAAAATATTGCAAGAATTAGATCCTTTGTTTCCAGTCAAGACTTAGAGAAACTTGTGCAAGCTTTCATCACCAGCAAGGTGGATTATTGTAATGGACTCCTCACTGGCCTTCCCAAAAACACCATAAGACAGTTGCAGCTCATACAGAACGCTGAGCAGAACCAGAATATCTGAACACATCACACCAGTCCTCATGTCCTTACACTGGCTCCCAGTAACATTTAGGATTGATTTTAAAGTATTATTACTGGTATATAAATCACTCAATGGTCTAGGACCTCAATACATTGCAGATATGCTCACTGAATATAGACCCAACAGATCACTCAGATCATTAAGATCACATCAGCTAGAAATACCAAGGGTTCACTCTAAGCATGGTGAGTCTGCTTTAAGCTATTATGCTGGAACCAGCTTCCAGAAGAGATCAGATGTGCTCCTACAGTAGTCACATTCAAATCCAGACTCAAAACACTTCTGTTTAGCTGTGCATTTCCTGAATGAGCACTGTGCCACTGTTCGTCCCACTGTTTGCACTATTTTATTTCCTTTTTATTCTAAACTGTTTTAATTATTCTTTTTTCTTTTGATTATTTTGATTACTTCTATGTAAAGCACTTTGAGTTTAGCCTGGTCCCACCAGACTCTCGTACATTTCATTTCATTTCATTTGTACATAGAGTCTGGCACCACTCCATTGACAAGCGTTAAAATCCTTGTAGGCGGGAACTCTATTGAAGTCTAAAACTATTGGATCTGCCAAGAGACACTCTGGATCTTCCATAACTAATAGCTAACGTTTGGTCGTGACATATGTATTTCCCCGAACCACATGGGGAGGATGGCCACCAACAAAACTAAGCAAAGATTGTTCTTGCTCCGGCTTTAACTTTTTGATATTCGGCAGCGTTGCCACAACGGACCGAATGGCTTCGCTCGCATCTTTCTCCGCTGCCATTACTGAACTACAACTCAAAATAACTCACAAGTCGACATCAACGTCATCGTTCTCAGCCACTCCCTCAGTTCGCTGATTGGCCCGGTAAAAAATTGTTCGGAGAAAACCAAAGTCAACAGCAGAATCCCAGACGTAGTACTGAAGGAAAATGAAAATTGAGCGGAAGTACGTAGGAGGGCGGAGTCAGGCTACTTTGAATTACCACTGTGTATGAAATGTGATATAGAAATAAACTTGCCTCGCCTTGCCTTGCCTTAGACCAACAGTTCACTGACTTTAAGGCAGGGGAATCTAAACCTGCTCCTGGATGGCCACTGTACTGCAGTGTTTAGCTCAACACATCTGCCTGGAAGGTTCTGGAAGGTTCTTGATTGACTAGTTTGGGTGTGTTTAATTGGGGTTGGAGCTAAACTCTCCTGGACAGTGGCCCATCAGGAGCAGGATTAGACACCCCTGCTTTAAGGTGTCCACCTAATGCACAATACAAGTGCAAATAGCTTCTAGCATAGCTCAGACACTTCCTAGCAGTGGTCAATTAGAGCATTCTGATCATTCCTTGCTGAAAAAGTCAGGTTTAGGATGCTAAGACACCAGAATTTACACTACAGGAATTATGTCAATCATTCTACACCCTGAAAACTTGTAGTGCTGGTTTAGTGCTGATCCTAGGCACATGAGCTATCACCGTGAACCATCAGCTGGTGGTGGTTGAGATCAGAGATAAGAGACATCTGATCTTGTGTCAGTCTGAGGAGGAAAGTGGATCTATACTCAAGCTGAACCATGTGGGATGTCATGAGGGATACAGTTGTGCTGAGACAATGTAACCAAAACTTGCTCAGTTAGCACTGGGCTTTGAGGAAAGGGTCACAGCGTTCTGGGGGCGAGCGATTGTGGCGGCTGATAACCAGCAAAACAGGCTAGACATGTTTCCTCCCTCAGAGGACACCTGTAAACCAGCACAAGTCACATCTTCAACACTTCTCTGAGTGGATGAGAGCTTTCCACCTCAAATGAGTCTTGGAGGGCATTTGCATTTGGTCAGTAAAACTGTATGAAGTGATTGAAAGTAGATAACCTCTCCTCTATGCTACTTAGTAGATGCCAAGATTTACTACAGGCCCTTCACAGGAACCAAGTGAAAATAGCCCAAGCTCCGGTCTCTGGGGGCCCTTGTGTAAAATAAGCACACTTTAGCTTACTTTAAAAAAAACAAATACTGTGAACTTCAAGTGCACATTCAATACAATTAAGTGCACTTCTTTATAACAAGGGGGAGTGGGGGGGGGGGGGGGACACTCAAAGCCATGGTTAAACAGTCAACAAATATACACACATCTGTGACTTTACTCAGCAATCATAAACAGCTAAAATGATGCACACCTTAAGTACTACAAAACCGATCACTAAAAAAACAAAGAAAGACATGCACACAAAACATCCATCTACATTTTTTTTCTACACTCATATCCACTAATATTTGTAAACTACAACCCACCCAGAAAGCTACAAAACAGCATGTGCATTAACTACCAGACAGGAACCCCAAGTCTCTCAGCTATCCATCTCCAAAACTACACCTACACAGGTCATTAATAAAAGAGCCAACATGAGCGAGAGGAAAATACACAAAGCCTTCATTATTTGCATTTATGTTGGACACGTTCCCAGAGAGAAAAGCAAGCACATCTCTGCTGATTAACAAAACAACACTGCCAAATTACCAGAGTGCCACGGATATTACGTTTATTACGAACGCCGCAGGTTCACGTGAGGCCAAGTGTATTTGTGCTGCCGTCAGCAGAGTTATAAGGTGCCTGTTCTAATGGGCAGGGAAGCAGTAACGTTTAATAAGAAGCAAAACAAATCATTCAAATTAGCACTTGACATGAATGACACCGGCAGATTTAAGCTGCAATTTTCCTGCGTTTTGGAAAAGAAGAAAACGTCTGTGAAAGTCCCATAAAATGATACAATAAAAACACAAATAAGCTTTGCACAGAGAAATTACAAAAAGCAAATTACACAACACACAGCAAAAGGCACGTACACACATAAAGCTGAGATTTCAGTACGTTGAAAGAGATTTAAAACAGGGAAACTTCTTTGAACATAGCAATTTTTGAGTTTGCAAGTCCAGGTCAATGTGCATGAAAGGGTCACATGAGACATCGTCAATATACACAAATAGAGCATGTATTTGTTTGTGTGTGTGTGTGAGTTGGTTTATGTGATTTATGAGGACACAAATTTGTATAATGACATGTGTATTACACTGGTATTACAACGTATGGGTGGTTTATGAGGACATTTCAAAAGTCCTCATAAATCAAATTGCTTAAAAAACATAAAAAAAAAATATTTTTATTAAAAATTAAAATGCAGCATATCTCCTGTGATGGGTAGGTTTAGGGATAGGGGCATCGTAGGGGGATAGAATATATAGTTTGTGTGGTATAAAAACCATTACGCCTATGGAGAGTCCTCATAATGCTGTTGCACCAACGTGTGTGTGTGTGTGTGTGTGTGTGTGTGTGTGTGTGTTGTGTGTGTGTGTGTGTGTGTGTGTGTGTGTGTGTGTGTGTGTGTGTGTGTGTGTGTGTGTGTGTGTGTGTGTGTGTGTGTGTGTGTGTTGTGTGTGTGTGTGTGTGTGTGTGTGTGTGTGTGTGTGTGTGTTATGGAGCCAAATGTGTGGAAAAAAAGACATAAATAGGAACATAAAACAGATTTTAGGGAAGGCAACTCTTGACATTGTTTGAAGGGCACTTTCACAGTATGGTAAGCGAAAATTTAAATCCTTGATTTCAAACTATAGCGCTATATCCAGTTGGCCGCTATGTCATATGCATATTAATATTCCATTTTATACATATTTTTAATTTATTTAATTGTGAAAAATACTATAATGTGGTTACAGAATCAAGACGTCACCATCTACGGTATAAATATACAAATATTACAGATTTTTTTGTTTTTAAATAAGCTCAAATTATTATTTTCATATAATTATTTTTCAAATAATTTATTTAAAATTTAGTAAATATTATGAAAAATATTGTTTAGCAATTGCTATGCATGTGTTTTTATGATCTTTAAATTCAATAGGGTGATATCATATACATCGACTGTATCAGCCTCTCCACTCTCTAAAATATGTAACTGTGCTAATGCCAATGCATTACTAAGCTAAGGAAAAACACACCCTTTATATATAATATTCAAATATTCACCCTACAGAGCGTTAAGCAGTGTTGCTACCCCAGATTAAATGTCAATGTGCAGTTAAGCTGAAGTGCTTTCTGACAAACTGGAAAATGCATTATAAATTTCAGCTAAAAAATGATTAGATAATTATGTAATTGATCATTGCTTTCACTGAGTGCACATGCCTATCGCTATGGATAACAAGGTTCCACTTCCTATTGCATAAAGAGACATCTGCCTCCAGACTTTCTATGTTACACATGTGCTGAGGTGTTGAAGAAAGAAGTCTCAGAGAATGCCATCATCGTCTGCTCAGCCTCCACCCTTCAACAGAACTTCATCTGTGTCTTATTAATGCATTGTATCATTGTATTCTCAACTGTTCTGAACTGGTGCAGCTGATGATATGTCGTATGATGTCATGTGAGCCCGAAACTCTTGACAGATTAACAGGCCCGCCAATATGCTTATGGCATAAATATATATGTTGATGACATGGCATGAAATAAGTTAACATGTCAACAGAATTGCACTTGCAGCTCATCGGTCAAACGCTGACTCAGTTAAATGTGTGATGCTAGCATCTGTTTGCACCTCAGAGCATTCTCTGTGTTTAACTTATATGAACCGTCCGCTATCCCGGTACCGGGATAAAAAATCTTTGTTATGATTTTCGTACGTTGTTTTATTGGTCTTCCATATAAGGTATCAAGTAATTCTTGGTATCATTTGAAAGCTTAGAATCTATACTTTACACAGAATACCATCACTTTCGGTTTTATGATACATAGCAAATGGAATATTAGCTTAAATAGGCATTGGTCCCAGGCAAATATTTCCGCTTTATGATTGCGAAGAAATCTTTCTACAAATATTTATTTTTTATTTATTTCACAAATAAGTCAAACCATACATTACAATAAAGCTCTCATTCTAAGGAATCTGTCGATGTATGTTATTACATTGTGAGACAATCATAGATCGAAATATCTTCAAAACAATCACACAGTGAAATACATTCAAAAAGAGGTGACAGATAAAAGTATCACATTCCTGCTCCGATGTCGGCTTCAGTGAGCCGCAAACAGCCACATAATCTACATCACCGTTTAGCTTAGGATGTTATCTTTCAAATGAGACCATTTTCACGTTTCTGTGAGCTTTTGTTGGTGAGAAAATCCTTTTCGAACGAACTGAAAGCAGATGCGCAATGAGCGCGTGAGCGACGCACTTCACCAGATCTCCAAGTAATGTGTTTACTGTGATCCTGTGCTTACTCTAGCTATTGCTAAAGGCTTTTATTATGGTATAGAGATCTTTATAGGAACTCAGCACGCGTCACGTCTGACGCGGCCAGTCAACAGACCGGAGTGTCGGACGCGCTCGCGGTCACTTCCGGGTCAAGCCTTACGGTCTGTTTACAGGAATATCTGCGATGCGCGTGTTTATATATTATACTTTTGAACTGTTTTGATAATTATAAATGCATCTAGAAATATAAAAGCATCAATTACATTTATAAACGCGAGCTTTGAGGTGCAACTGTTCGAGCTAAATGGACGTTTGGACGTTTGGAGTGCGCATTCTGAGGACTATTGTTTGGGTAAGTTACAGAATCCTTTGAGTTTTCAGCAATGTATATTCATTTTTTGATAAAGTTATTGTTAGTTTGAAATGTGAAAGCACAGCAACCAATCTGATAAGCTATTATTTGAAAATAAATGTCTAATGTTTCTGCTATTACGCAATAGCGTCTATTATTGCCCAATACTTAGTTTCACTTTGCATAAGTGTAATCAAATGACAATTTCAGTAAATCTACATTTTGATATTGTGAAAGTGATATTATTACAATGCAGAAACTATGTATAAACAGTGATTTCTTTGTTTCAGGTTCTATTGAAGATGTGTGGCACTGTTGGCACAGAGTTGGCACAGCTGGCATCAGATCTCCAGGCTGGCCGGTGATGTTGAGGTGATACACAACACAGATGACAAAACTGATGCCCATATAATGAATGAAATACATCTGGAGGATTATGATGCTTTTATAGATGCTAATAGACCACAGATTTTAGTGAAATCATTTGTCAAATGATAAGACTTGCATCATCTGAAAGAATAAAATGATCAAAATCATAAAAGCGCCTATTTTTTTCTTTTTGTTTACTATAGCACAGACAACATATACTATAATATTTATCACATTCAGCAGTGTTTTATACAATTTTAAAGGGTTTTCTTTAAAATTACACTGGAATATTGCATATGTACCAATTGGTTTGGCTATAAGCAGAGTTTAGATTTGGGTAGGTAGAAATTACATAAAAAAAAGGTAATGTTCCTCCCTTCAGATTTGCTTGAATATCTTTTTCATTTTTTATTATAGAGAAATAATTCTTTTTTTCAGTGTTTGTTGCCATATAGAGGAAATAGCCATACTTGTCTGCATATCCCTATGCCCTACATGGCCTGAGTTAAACACTTTCAAAAATTAATTTAAAATAAAAAAATCAAAAAGCGCCTTTTTTTTTTTGTGTTCATTAAAGCTCAGACAACATATGCTTAAATGTTTATCAATTTTAGCACTGTTTTATGAAACTGCAAAGGGTTTCCTGTAAAATGACACAAAAATTGTGAGTTTAGCCCAAAGTATGTGGGAACAATATGCTTTTTAATTTGGGTTGGCTAAATCCAGGCGGAAATCCCCAAAAATGGCTTGGATCTTAAGAGGTTAAGTTATGGACGGGAGAGAGAATGAGAGAGGAAGAGAATGTGTAGGAAAGCTTCCCATTCAGACAGTACTTCATTTAATAAAAAGCCAACCTGGGATCAAAAAGAGACTCAAGACTTGTTGGGAGACTTCAAGACTTATGACATGCTCGAAGACAAGAGAAAGCAGCTATTCAAGTGACCTCCTCAAGAGAAACACCATACGCTAGCAACACAAGGGTTTTCTGCGGAAGAATATCCAAGGTTTAGTCGTTTCCTGGGAAAACAGCAACTGATGGTCTTAAATGAGATGCCCACATCTCACCAGACTGTCAGGAGTTCTCACTAAACAATCTATGTTTCAAAGAAATCCAAATCTACCAGTGCCCGCATGCAGTCATATTTCCAAAACCACAGAAGATTTGGTTTTCCTTGTATTTCTAGGGATTCAGTTGGGGATCATAATACTACAGTAATAAAGTGAATGCACCAACGAAGATAAATCATTAGATGGGTTATCCCTAGTTGTTCTGGTTGAGAAATTATGTCAATCACATATAAAGTAGATCAACTCATAATGGTGAATTTAGAGAGAAACTCCAACATTTCCACAGTGCAAATCTTCCTACGGAACATGACTTCTGGTAAACAGGGATTACTGCGGTCAGCTATGACGTCAACAGCTCTACAGCGGTGTATAGCACATGCAATGTGCAACTTTGCAACTTGCAACTGGTTTACATATAGTCTAGGCCAAATTATTGGAACGTTTTGGTCCGAAACCAAATAGGAGTTAGGAGCATCTTCAAGGAAACGCTAAAGTTGCCTACACAAGTGGTTATTAAATAACCTTGTTGCAAAAGTCCCCTTGTTCCAAAAGATCTAGTGTAGTTGACTTGCTTTCCAAAATCTAGGAATGTCAGTTGACTTCCATGCAATTTGCTATTAAATGTACTTATCCTGTAAGCTGGATAAAGCAATTTCCCAGTGAGATTAAAGACTATGTGGCACAACATTAAACCAATTTAATCATTGCATTATTAACTGGTAGGAGGGTGGAGCTTCTGGAATGCCATAACCAGTGGACTTGACACAACCGTGTCATGAGGTGAGAGTCTTAGACCAAAGGGGACCTGGTTCCAGGAGACTGGGGCCCCTAAAGCGGATGAGTTGGCCAGTTGTCTTGGCCTCTTTCTCATTGGCAGGGGGGTCCTGTCAGCTCAAAGCAGGGGTGCCCTTTGAAGCCATGAGAGCAAAGAGGGCCAGGTCAGAAAGGGGAATAGCAGATGGCTGGGGGGGTTCTGAAGGCCAGTGTCACACACATGCAGGGTCAACCCAAGAGTGATTTACTTATATATTCCAGAGCTTCAACCCTACTCTCATATTTCTGAACAGACCTTAACGTTCCATATTACATAAATCTAAAACCAAAGGCTTTCTATTCAAATTAACGAGCGAGTGCCAAGTGAGAGAGACATGGGTGACCCAAATTAGGTCGAGGTGTCAGAACATATTTACCAAAGATCAATATCTCTCTTGGATCAGAGCTGAGGTAATGAATGCATTCAGCATGGGAACTCAGAAGAAGTGATTATAATTGATTCAGATCTCAGAATCAACGTCACTCAGAAAACAGACTCTCAAATCCAGCTGTGAGTTGACCACAGTTTACTTGAGCCAAAACCTTACCTACCTCAGATCAAAAACATGTCTGCTTTATTCAGATACAGTGTAGCAAAGAAAAAATCCTTTAAGGTGGAAAAAGTGCCTATTCGATGCATCTGCAAACCTGCACCATGCAACATGCACAGTGCTGACTTGTGTTTACTAGGTAATAAAAGTGGCTGCAGGTGGAAAGATTTGGTCAGTGGAAGAAACTGAATATTAGCTAAATAAGCTTTTCTAACCAGCGCAGTCTCATCCCAAGAAGTCATATATTGACGTCTTGGGACGTCTTTTGACCATACGTCAATATCCGCCTTTTTAGGGTACGCTTAAACGTCGATTAGATGACGTTATCGGATCCTAACTCTACCCCAGACCTAAACCTACCCCTAAACCTACCCCTAAACCTAACTGACGTTAAAGGTAAAGCGTCAGTTGTATGACGTCCCAGGATCGTCATATAACCGACATTTAAGGGTACCCTAAAAAGGCGGATATTGACGTATGGTCAAAAGATGTCCCAAGACGTCAATATATGACTTCTTGGGATGAGACTGTGTTATTCTAACATATCATCAAGGCAAAAACTGCTGTCATGCTTGAGGTTAGTTGCAGTGACAGATGAAATTAAAGCTGCAAGCAGCATTGAAAGGGCCCTCGCACCCGTGCCATCGCCACCCGGTGGCTTTAGGAAGACAGACCACGGTGGGCAATGTGCATTTAAGTAGATAAATATAGTGGGAGTATGTCAAAGTCAGTTACAAAAATGTCCTTTATTATGGGTATAATAGCATGCTGTTAAACATGTCACTTCCTGTTGCCAGCAGGTGACGCTAGGACTGTAACTGAATATGAGCATGCACATGTGTTCAGGACAGAACTCTTATCAAACATGTGAAGTTTGGGGCAGATTGAACTTTGCCTTCTTAAGTAAAAACAACTTCCTGTTTCATAGCATTAGCATGCTTTAGCACTTAGCTAAGAATTGCTAGCATGTTTAACATGTTTATAACATGTTTATAACTCAATGGCATATTTACTATGTTGCCAGTACTGCATCACACTGTTAAACATGTCACTTCCTGTTGCCAGTAGGTGGCGCTATTACTATAACTGAATATTGTCATGTAGATGTGTTCAGGGCAGGACTCTTATCAAATGTGTGAAGTTTGGGGCAGATTGGACATTGCATTCTTAAGTAACAACAACTTCCTGTTTCATTTCATTAGCATGCTTTAGCACGTAGCTAAGAATTGCTAGCATGTTTTAACATGTTTATAACATGTTTTTTACTCAATGGCATATTTACTATGTTGCCAGTACTGCATCACACTGTTAAACATGTCACTTCCTGTTGCCAGTAGGTGGCGCTATTACTATAACTGAATATTGTCATGTAGATGTGTTCAGGGCAGGACTCTTATCAAATGTGTGAAGTTTGGGGCAGATTGGACATTGCCTTCTTAAGTAACAACAACTTCCTGTTTCATTTCATTAGCATGCTTTAGCACTTAGCTAAGAATTGCTAGCATGTTTAACATGTTTATAACATGTTTATAACTCAATGGCATATTTACTATGTTGCCAGTACTGCATCACACTGTTAAACATGTCACTTCCTGTTGCCAGTAGGTGGCGCTATTACTATAGCTGAAAATTGTAATGTAGATGTGTTCAGGGCAGGACTCTTATCAAATGTGTGAAGTTTGGGGCAGATTGGACATTGCCTTCTTAAGTAACAACAACTTCCTGTTTCATTTCATTAGCATGCTTTAGCACTTAGCTAAGAATTGCTAGCATGTTTTAACATGTTTATAACATGTTTATAACTCAATGGCATATTTACTATGTTGCCAGTACTGCATCACACTGTTAAGCATGTCACTTCCTGTTGCCAGTAGGTGGCGCTATTACTATAGCTGAAAATTGTAATGTAGATGTGTTCAGGGCAGGACTCTTATCAAATGTGTGAAGTTTGGGGCAGATTGGACATTGTCTTCTTAAGTAACAACAACTTCCTGTTTCATTTCATTAGCATGCTTTAGCACTTAGCTAAGAATTGCTAGCATGTTTTAACATCTTTATAACATGTTTATAACTCAATGGCATATTTACAATGTTGCCAGTACTGCATCACACTGTTAAACATGTCACTTCCTGTTGCCAGTAGGTGGCGCTATTACTATAACTGAATATTCTCATGTAGATGTGTTCAGGGCAGGACTCTTATCAAATGTGTGAAGTTTCGGGGTTTCGGGGTTCGAAGTTACAGCAAATTACTATTTAATTGCAGTAATAGCATGCTTTAGCACTTAGCTAAGTGTTTGCTAGCATGTTTTAGCATGTTTCAAGTATGTTGATAGCATGTTTAGCACTTGCTGGCACTTTTTTATATGTTATTAGGAGTCCACAAAAGTGTTAAACATGTCACTTCCTGTTGCCAGCAGGTGGCGCTATGACTGTAACTGAATATGAGCATGGACATGTGTTCAGGACAGAACTCTTATCAAACGTGTGAAGTTTGGGGCAGATTGGACATTCCATACCTGAGTTACAGCAAATTCCTATTGAATTGCAGTAATAGCATGCTTTAGCACTTAGCTAAGTGCTTGCTAGCATGTTTTAGCATGTTTCAAGTATGTTGTTAGCATGTTTAACACTTGCTGGCACTTTTTTATATGTTATCAGGAGTCCACAACAGTGTTAAACATGTCACTTCCTGTTGCCAGCAGGTGGCGCTATGACTGTAACTGAATATCAGCATGCACATGTGTTCAGGACAGAACTCTTATCAAACATGTGAAGTTTGGGGCAGATTGGACATTGTTTGCCTGAGTTACAGCAACTTCCTGTTTCATGGCGAAACATCAAAATTTGTCAGGCCGCCGAGGACACGCCCTTCGACGAAAACTCAAGATCTTCGCAATTTAACGTCGCAAAGGTCTTAAGATTACACTCACCAAATTTGAAGATGATCAGATTAAAACTGTAGGAGGAGTTCGTTAAAGTACGAGGCCTGAAAATGGCAAAAACTGCACAAAAATCTGAGAGGAAGTTCAAAATGGCTGACTTCCTGTTGTGTTTAGGGCTACGCTCCAAGAGACTTTTTTGTAGGTATTGGGCCATTACATGTATGTACCGAATTTCGTACACGTACGTGAAACGTAACGCGAGGCGCACTCCGTTGAACCTTTATAGGTGGCGCTATCGAGCCATTTTGGCCCGTCCAATTTTGAAACGCATATCAGATGTAAATTTTCGCCAGTTCTGACGCGTGTGCAAATTTTCGTGAGTTTTCGTGCATGTTTAGGCCCTCAAAAATGCGATTCATTGCGGAGAAGAATAATAATAATAATAATAAACAGAGCAATTCCAAGAGGGTCCTCACACCATCGGTGCTCGGGCCCTAATTAGGTGACTTTTCTCCTTTTCTGAATGCGACAACTGATGCAAGATGTTTTGTTCGGAATAGATGTGATGCACATGTAAATTAATGCAAAGTTTAAGGTACTACATTCGGTTTGGATTCATTTGAATTGATTAATTTCTACAGTAAACCCGCTGTGTTACAACTAACCCGATGTTACAACCATCCCCATGTTACAACCATCCCCGATCTCCTCTACTATACAATGGATGCAGGTGTGCAGAAAACATTTTCCATTTTGTTGCTCACAAACAAACAAAACAAAAAAAAAAACAGAAGGGTCAGCATTACTGATAAATTGTCTGTGCAAAGATAATCAATGCTGGTAGTAGATAAATCTTGGAACTGCACATTTTCCACAACTATTGGAAACACTCTGGAACGTTGTGCTACTATATCAGTCGGTGGAAAGCTAAACTCTTAAGTTCACATGCATCCAGAAGTGGCAAATACAGAAACGCTGACCAGAGACCCAGAATCTGGCCTTAAATGGGGAAGCGTTAGGGTAATACTGCCCAAACCAGAGGTGCCCAGTCAAGGCCAGAACAACCTCAGGACGGCAGAGCATGTTAACTGGCGTTCTGAAGCCAGGCGCTGGACTGAAATCAACCAGCAGCTGCATCCTTCTCTTTGTTTCTCTTGGCTCCTTTCGAGAATTGAAAAAGTACAGAGACACACCGCAATATTTGAGCAGGGATTTGCTGTGCCTTATACTGACCAGGCACATTTCACACTCCAACTTTGAATTACGTTACTTTTGTTATATGGTAAAACATTTCCAAGTCGAAGACAAGTTCCAAAGTCAATACGACTTTTTTTTTGGCAGGACAAGAGTATCTAAATGCTAGCCAGGACCTAAAATCATGTAAAGACAGAAAATAATTAACCAGCAATACAGCAATGTATCTTCACAGTAAGGTCAACAATCATTAATTTATCAGGAGTAAATTATCAATTTGTTACATCTTTGTCCAATCCAAAAGACTCACCTGTCCATGTATTTCCGCATCGGGTCACTCAGCATGATGCCCTGTGGTGCGTGCATGAACGGCGGCTGCCGTAGGAGCCGATAGTGTAGCGGCTCGCATTCTCCACACAGAGGACAGTCAGGTTTGGACGTGAGCAGAGTAGCATCAATTTCCAAATGTTGCTCCATGGTGAAAAACTGCACTCCGTACACCTTCTCGTGCACATCCAGCTTGATGGTCAGTGGTGTGTCGCAGAACAAATTGCTGGGACCCAGAGAAAGGTTGTTGCCACTTACAGTCAATAAGATGATATTGTGGATGGCAGGCAGAACTGTTTCCTCCTGGGATGAGAAGGTCACCCACACCGTGAGCGAGTCAGGGATAACCGGATGAGCAAACTCCAGCTGTAACATGCAGCCTTGCAGAGGGCAGGGAGGGGGCACCATGCGCAGATCCATGCCGTTATGCGGACTCCACGTGCGGACGCTGGGCTCGCATGCCTGCTCCACATCTGGTGGTCCTAAGAAATGCATCAATTGCATTAAAATCTATTAGAGTATTTCAAATCAATGTTCAGTTTGAGAGAGTTTTAACTTGGTATGCCGTGGACTTGTGGACTTACTTGAGGCTTCCCAATTTCTACAGTTTATCTTGTTCAGTGAAGGATATGAACCCAGTTTTTAAACAAGAATAATAACTCTACGGCACCCAAGTCAAGCTTTTGCAAACAGAGAGCCTTACATTTCATGGGTATGATCGCTTACTATTGCCTACACATATTGAATAAAACAATAAAATGAATCCAGTCTTAGAAAAAAAATGCAAAAAAGTATACCTTTAGGGGTACTTCATCTTGTCAATGTGGTAGTACCCTTAAAAAGTCAACTTTGTACCTTATTTAACCTTAAAAGTTCATAGCAGTACTGAAATGGACCTTCCAGGGATTGACAAGCTACATAAGTTGTCTTTTTAATGGTACTACCCCAGTGACAAGTTATTGTACCAATAATTGTACAGTTGTTGCAGATGTTTTCAAGTTTCAAGTTTGTTTTTATTTATATAGCACATTTAAAAACTGCAAACATGGCTGACCGAAGTGCTGAACAAAACTCAAGATAAAGAGACCAGGGCAAACCACACATTCATGACAGAAGCTCACAATGAATTAAAAGCTAAAGAAAAAAAAGTAGGTTTTAAGAGAAGATTTAAAAACAGTTAAAGACTGTGCCGATTTGATGTAAATCGGAAAGGCTGTTCCACAGCCTAGGGCCGGCAGTAGCAAAGGTCTATCTCCTCAATGCTTTAATCGTGATCTGGGGACAGACAAAAGACTCTTATCACCAGATCTCAGATTTTGAGTGGGATTGTATGGACAGAGTAGCCCAGACAAATAGCTCGGTGCCAGATTATTTAAAGATTTAAAGACAAAGAGAAGAATTTTAAACTCAATTCTAAAATGCACATGTAGCCAATGCAGTGATTTCAAAATTGGAGAAATGTGATCAAATTTACGTTTTCTTTTGAGGAACTTTGCAGTGGCATTTTGTACTAATTGTAGATGAGCAATAGAGTATATAGAAATGCCATAGTAAAGAGAGTTACAATAATCCAAACAAGATGTAATGAGCGCATGGATAGAAATCTCTAAGGTTTTCTCAGAGAGAGAGGATTTACTCTTGGAGAGAAGACGAAGCTGGAAAAAACAAGAGCTAATCACCGCATTTGTTTGCTTTTCAAATTTGAGGTTCTGATCCCAGAAAACACCTAAGTTCTTCTTAATGCAGGATGAAGTAAAAGGAGCAAGGTAATCCAGGTCAATATTACTACTCTTAAAGTTTTCATGGGGGCCAAAGACTATAACCTTGGTTTTAGATTCATTCAGAAATAAGAAATTTTGAGAAAACCACATTTTCACTTCATCTAGAGGCTGCACAATTAATTGCAATGAAACCGCACGCGATTTGGAAATGGCTGCGATTATTTTATGTGCAGCTTGTCAGTGCAGCACGGCTTATCGATAGTTAATGCTGCTTCAGACATGCCAAATTTGCCCCGCCACGTAAGTAAATAACGCCCGTCATTCCAGGAAATCCCTATCGCTGTAGCTGAATAAACAGAAGATTGAAATGCTTTGATTGATTAAACATGACCAATAAACACACAACTGCCTTATTCTGTGTAAAAAGACACATCATCTCACAGAAGAATGCTCAACTGTCGCTATGAAGCGAGTTTGGAGTAACAGCATGTTATTAAATGTTGTCTTTTGTTGGACAAGAGGTTATTAAATGCTTCTCATGTTTGGAAAGCTGTTGCTTTTTCAAATGCACGTTACAAGTGATTCAAACGTAGTGCTTAGTGCAGATGGAGCAGGGTTTACAGAGCCATACATCAATGACAAGCTGCGCATGCAAAATAATCTCAGCCTTTGCGATTTCAAAATCGCGATAAGCCATCTCGATTTAAGTGCGATTACATGGAAATTGCGATTAATCGTGCAGCCCTACTAGGCATGCAAAAAGAGATTTCAGAGCAGCATGTTTGTTGTGTTTCAGAGGTAAATAAATTTGGGTATCATCTGCATAGCAGTGAAATGATACACCATACTTTCTGAAAATGGAGCCCAGAGGAAGTAAATAAGAAAAAAAGAATGGGTGCGAGAACTGAACCCTGCGGCTCTCCACAGGAGCGTTGAGCAGCCGAGGAAGAAAAATTACCCAGTCTAACAGAGAAACTTCTATTCGTTAAAAATTTAAACCAACTGAGGACAGTTCCCTGGATGCCCACAAAACATTCTAGTCGTGATAAGAGAATTTTATGATCAACTGTATCAAAAGCCGAGGTTATGTCTAACAGTATTAGGATCACAGAGTCACCAGAGTCAGTCACTAACAGTATATCATTAGAAACCCGTAATAAAGCTGACTCGGTGCTGTGCAGAGGCTTAAAACGATAGTTCACCCAAAAATGAAAGTTTTGTCAGTAATTACGCTCCCTAATGTTGTTCAACCCCGTAAGACTTTCGTTCATCTTAAGATTTAGCCACTGTAGTCACTTGGACTATTTTAAGGATGTCTATAATAACTTTTCGTGGATGGCAAGTTTCAATCCCTTAGAAGCCTATGGAGGAGTGATCCAGCTCTCAGATTTAATCAAAAATATCTTACTTTGTGTTTCGAAGATGAACGAAAGTCTTACGGGGTTGAACAACATGAGGGAGAGTAATTACTGACAGAATTTTCATTTTTGTGTGAACTATCCCTTTAAAGCCAGATTGGAAAGTTTCAAAATCTGAGTTGAATGAGAACAGTTTTCTCCAATGCTTTGGTAATAAAAGGAAGTTTCGAGATAGATCGAAAATTATTAAAATCCCTATCATCAAGTGAAGGTTTGATATTTGAATGTTTTCTTATAGTGTACAGAGCTGATATAGTAAACATTTCAAGGAAACATTGCGTCATATTATCAATAAAATAAGAGCAGTAACCCAGTCCTGTGCAGTATCTGAAGTGAAGCAGGAACAGTAAATTATAAGGTACAGCAGAAAAAGGAGTCATGCACAATGAGAAACGCAGTCACACACTGGATGCATGTTGTTAAATCTTGTCTGTCCATTTCTCCTCCACATTCTCTCTCGTTTCTGTGGCAAGAACCAGAAACCCGAGCGACCTGAGGATGAGGCCCGCACAAGGCTTTCGATTTCAGCCTGGCAATTACCTCTCATGTGCTGCAGTCCAGCCATATTTGGAGTCAACAGCAACTCATTTTACGGGGAGTGACGTACCCCAACATTCATCAAATGTGGGGAGAAGCCAGGGCACTGTAGACAGTGTGTTCTCCTGCTTTTCCTTTGAGCACTTCCAAACTGGAAACAGCAAACGCCATTTGCTAACCTCATTTCTGGGCAGTGCACAAAATTCCAGTGTTTAATCAACTGAGCACTGAGTTTTTGGCTTTCCAGGCCACATCATCTCAACACGTTTATTATTGTGAGTATGTGTGTGGCCAGAATAGAAGTAAACATACAATAAAAATGTCTTCGATACCGCAGGTTTACGTTCTAACCTTGCTTACGCTGCATTTGACCGGCCACAGAACTTTGCAAGATGGGAGCATATCTTCTTGCAAGCACATTTTAAAAAGAGTGCCTAAACGTATGTAATAAATGTATTCATCAGGTAGTCATTTCACAAGTTGAATAACTGTCATCTTTTATCTAAACGACTCCATGGTGGACTAATAACCCTGTCCCGGGGGTATTCAAGTCAGGGTTCAGCCGCCACAGCAGCGGTGGGCTGATTTTCAAGGTGACCTGACAATTCGCCCATGAATTAGTGCCTTGCATTTTCACTTGATTAGCTAATCCCATCAGGGTATTAGCTTGTCTAGGAAAGTGCTCATTCATGGAAAAAAGGGAAGGTGGGGGGGTGGAGTTATATGGCTGAAAACATCCCGCTTAAGGTAATTGCAGTATGTTGAACTGTGAGCACAGGTTTGCTGGAAAAAGCCCAGTGAAAACAGTTGAGATCAAACTGAGTAAAAGAAAATGATAAACAGTAAACAGATTCTGATTGAAGTGAGCTGTATATTTCCTAGAGCCATGTGACTAATAGTGGATTATAAACTCAAATTATATCCATAAACACCCTTTTTTTTCACTTCTTCACAGTTAAAAGTTAACTGAAGTACAGTAAAACATATACGTTTTAAAAACGTAAACATTTTGTTTCAGCCAGTTGCCAAGTCAACATTTCTACTTTGCATTTCCTGTAACTTAATGTACTAAAATAACTAAAACTGAAGTTAAAATGGATTTGGGATTTTTTTTAAAGCGCATTTGGTAAACTTTAAAATACTCTTTGGGAACAACATGTTAAATCAAAGGTAATACCGTATTACAACCACTAGATCACCAACTAATATAGACCTACATTTAAACAGGGTTGTACAATACCTTGCTGCTAAAAACAATGTTTTCAGACATAGACCTTTTATTAGGTATTGCATTTGTGTGTGTGTGTGTGTGTGTGTGTGTGTGTGTGTGTGTGTGTGTGTGTGTGTGTGTGTGTGTGTGTGTGTGTGTGTGTGTGTGTGTGTGTGTGTGTGTGTGTGTGTGTGTGTGTGTGTGTGTGTGTGTGTGTGATATATGAGGACACAAATGTGTATAATGACATGGGTATTACACTGGTATTACAACTTACACGTGAAATATGAGGACATTGCATGCGTCCTCATATTTCAAACAGCTTAAAAAACATAAAAATGTTTTTTTGTTTTTTTTAAATGTTAAAATCCAGCATGTCTCCTGTAAGGGGTAGGTTTAGGGACAGGGGCAGTGTAGGGGGATAGAATATATAGTTTGTCCAGTATAAAAACCATTACGCCTATGGAATGTCCTCATAAGTCACAAAAACAAACATGCCTAGCATGGATAAGAACAGAACAGAACCAACATTAATGTATTGTAGATATCATTATTTAATTTTAATGTACAACATAATTAAAGAATTTTAGTCTGATTCAGGGGTAATCAGAATGCCAAATCCTGGCTGGAGACAGGTGGAGCTGGGGAGGGAGGAGGGTAATTCGCTCCTGAGAAATGCGATAGCTGCTGATAATACTGAAGGAGCTTATATATGAATACAGTGATAAGTGTCGTATTCCTATAGGTAGACGTGGATTAGCTGAGTCACTGATGTGAGCTTGAGCAGGAACTGAATTTTGTATACTGCGATGCACTCCCCCAAATGTTGTGTGATAGTTACAGCATAGTTCCTGATTGTTACCACTTTTTATTTTTGCATGGTACAAATGTTAAGCAATCTGCCAGATTCCACCGCATACTAACATCAATTATAATAATTGTTCCATTAAACACAGTAGCAGTACAACACCCTTCACACTTAAATGTTTATTAAGTATAGTTTACAAGTAAATCATTATACTATGCATTTTTATCTCCATCTTTCGCAAAGTTGATCATACAAGCCTTTCAAAGTATACTTCACAGCATCGCTGGGCAAGATTAATGCATGCACACTGCAAAACGAACTTCTACTGTGTTCAATCATTTGCACATGTACAAGCTTGCATGTCTAGAAAAATCGGCAGCGCACAGACAGTGTGACGATGTCCACGCAACATCCACAAAAACACAGACATGCAAAATATGCACTACTAGACAAACATTTGAAATAATTAAGATTTAATAATATTGAAGAATAATTCTATACTTCAATTAGAAATTAGAAATTGATCATTAATAAAGTATGAAAATACAATTATTAAACACATTATAGATTTGCTTTTAAACCAAGAATAAAGCATTTATAGCTGTATTTATAAACTGCTTATTAATGTCTGATAATGCTTTATGAATTATGAATTAACTGTTTACTCTTGCTAAACTAATGATTATTTTGTTATCGAAGTCGGTAATGCTCACCAAGACAAAATTTATTTGATAAAAAATAGTCAAACACAATAACACTACAATTTAAAGAAACTGTTATTAATACTGCTAAATATTGATAATGGTTCTTCTTATGATTACCAATTTTGACAGTTTTTGTTGCTTTAATTTTCTGTGGAAACTGAAAATTTTCTGGATTCTTTTCAATTAAAAGCATTCATTTGAAATTATTATTTTTTTGTAACTTTAAAAATGTATTCACTTTAATACATCCTTGCTGAATAAAAGTATTATTTCTCTTTTTTCAGTGGAAGTGTAACTCGGTTTTCAGCAGCAAAAACACTGTTTTTAACAATGATATTAATAAAAATATATGCAGCGAATCAGCATATTAGAATGATTTCTGAAGGATCATGTGAAACCGAAGACTGGAGTAATGATGCTGAAAATTGTAATTTTGACATTACAGGAATTATATATATTTAAGAATCTTATATTATTTCTAGAATTATATAATATTTATATATATATATATATATATATATATATATATATATATATATATATATATATATATATATAATATATATATATATATATATATATATATCACTGTTTTTACTGTATTTTTATCAAAATAAATGCAGTTTGGTGACATAAGAGACTTCTTTAAAAACAGTAAATATCTTAATTATTCCAAACTTTTGAACAGTAGCGTACATTGGGAACATATCGGAGCACACGCATGGAGAAGGAGCACTGTCTGTTTGTGGCATGATTAAAACATCCCTCAAACATCTGGACAAATTGCTCCAAAATGTCGATTGACCAGATGCGGATAGACTGTTAGTCATTAAGACTTGGATCTTTTGAGTTTTTTCTTTTCACTCTTCAATCAGCCCAACAAACTCTTCAGTCTGCATCTTTTGTCTGCAAACGGCACAAACCGCATGTGATTTTCTGTGGCCTAAAGTGCCAAGAGTGGGTTTTATGTTTTCCCCAATCTGCAGTTTTTCCCCCCTTTCTCTCGTGCTTTTTTTTCCCCCTCTTTGTCTGCTATAATTCTCCTGGCCATAAAGATTTACGAGAGAGGCACTCCGACTCATGAAGGTTGCGAATACAAACAGCAGGAGTGGCGTGAGGACGTGAGCCACAAACCCTGTGAACTCCAGGACCGGCAGGTGGAGCGCAATGCCATCGGGAGAGAAGGGTGGACGCTGTAAAGAAGCACAAACAAACAGATCGCCAAGCAGCTGTGCTGGGGTCTTCGGGGCACGTCACGCAGGATGAGTACTGGCGTAAGAGAGGCGCGTTTAGGGGACTGAGATTAACAGGGCATCATTCCAAGAGGGAAAACAGAGAGCCGTTTACACGCTGAAGTAGCGGCAAGCCCAGGCATGTCTCCGCAACACTGCAACAAGTGTTAATGTTTGTGTGAGAGAGCGCGTGTGTTTATTTTTAATACTGTGAACGTGTGCTGCCTAAAAACAGAGTGTCATAGCAAGGAACTTATAAATTACGGTCCATCTAGAACATTTCAGTAAAATGATGTGTTCTGAAGTGAAGTGCCCTCTGATAAGGTTAACTGCAATCGCTGACCCGCATCCATCACTGTCTGCATGAGTTCATTATCATCAAAGCAGGATTTTGAAGAGGAAACACTCCTCCAATTGATAATGAGCCTTTCCTTCTGCTAGAGATATAAATCAAAACTGCAGGACACCATCTCACCAAAAAGGCATGAACGAACGCGTCCTGACCGTGGGAATCGTTTTAATTGCATGGAAATGCAATGCCTCATGAACTTAAACTTAAAGCGCTAGAATTTGAAATGTGATTTGATTTAGAATAACGGTCATAGGCAGTGTTGGAGGGTTACGCACTGCAATTAATGTGAGTTAGGTAATCAGATTACTTTTTTCAAGTACAGTTACTTTTTCAAATAAGTAATGCAAGTAACTTTGTTTTCCCATGTATTGACTGACAGCTCTCCTGTGCTCATGTTGAGAGGAATCATAAGTAAGTTCAAGGAGTTGTGTGTGAACATGATGATTATTATAGTTCTAGACTAAAGTGAGCGTGCATTTACTCATCTCACATGTACAAACACAGATTCAGTATTCTTCAAAATGAATAAAAACAGTAAAATGCAAACTCAGAATATTTTGCAAACCTGCAATTATTAAACATGTAAAATATTACACATATACTTTATGTATTTAATCTCACTTTATTAACCAATGTTTTTGCTGATGATCCAATTCAACCATATAATAAGTGTGTTTTACTGCTGAAGTAAGAGGCTGCGTCTGAAATCGCATACTCTTGAGTGGGCACTTATTTTGAATAAGAAATTACTTAACGACTTCTAAAAAAAGTATGAATTCCTGTTTTGCAGCTTTTCGATGATGTTTACGTCGCGTAATTACGTCACTTCATAACGTTCCCATGGCAACCGCGGGAAATGGTGGCTCTTGTTTGAGGCAAACGCAACATTTTTTTAACTTTCTGCTAAGATATATGTGACTTTTTTGCAACGAAAATGCGGGGATTATGAAATCATGCAAGCCCCGCATATTTTGAGCGGAAATCTGCAATTTATGCGTCGAAAGTGCCGCATAAACTGCTTCAGTACAGTAGCTGAAAGGTTTGAAATGGCCTTTACATTTGCCAAAAATAGAACTTTTGTGTTTTTTTTATTAAAACAATCAAGCAAGCACAGCCCAGGTGAGAAAAGGTGACATTACTTTCCATAAAAAAGTAACTAAGTAACACAATTAGTAACTTTTTTAAGGAGTAACGCAATATTGTACCGGATTACTTTTAAAAGTAACTTTCCCTAAGGTTTGTAAAAATTCCGTTTTTTTTTTCTTTTGAAAGAAGTCGCTTATGCTCACCAAGGCTGAATTTATTTGATTCAAAACTGCAAGACACCATCCCCCCAAAAAGGCATGAACGAATGTGTCCTAACCATGGGAATAATTTTAATTGCTAAGAAACACGACGTCTCATGAAACCCCTTGTTCCAAACAATGACCTTAATGCTTTTAAAACATATACGCTATATATCACCGGCCAAAATTCCCACAAGAACCCAGAATGCTCTGATTTGCAGAGTAAGAGCATACCTAACACAATGCTATTTTATGCCAGCCATGCTCACAAACAATAATTAATAAAGCAGCTGTCTGCAGATTCTGGAGCAGCACAGCTGTGCAGACTATTTATAAAGGAACAAATTTCCATCGCCAGCTAACTGTTCACTTAGCTGTTCACAGTTACACCGAGAACAAGCATAAGACGTACTGAGAGGCAAAAAAAAAGACACGGAAATAGAGAAAATGATGCATGAATTTATCCAAGATTTAAAGTGTTGTCAGAGATCTAGGGTGCTTTGGTGAGATCAGTGTGAGAAGCCAGTGTCACAACGCCCTGACACGGTGAGGAATTATAAGTACACATGCATTAAATCATTCTTCACTACACTGGACAAGAACACTGTAAATTACCAAGCCAACTATAAGCCGTGGGTTGATTTGACCATGGCACTATCAGAACATTCCTCTGTTTGTTTCAATGAGCTCTATGTTACCTGGAGAAAGCCATGCAATTCATTCACCTCAACGGCAGAAGCTCGGCTGGCACACAACAGCCACTCGCAGTCTGGCGTTTTTCTACATGGACACAGACATAGACAATTCCATCATGGCAACGTTGATGCCGCCACAAGAACACACAAGTCCGAAATCCTGCACTAGCATCCTGAACGGGGATGTAAACCAACAGGAATTAACTGGACCATAATAACCCGCCGAACATCGAGACGAAACCCTCAAGTAGAAAAAATCACATTTAGAGCTGAGAGTTTGAGACAGGACTAGAGTGTTCGAGACACCTGTCTGAAACAGTCGTTGGGCAACATGAGCAGAAAAATGTTTGGTGTAATTTGTTTGTACAAATTTTAAAAAAACAACAACATTGAATTATTGAATGGTTCTATAAGAGTTTTACAGAAATTTTGCTTTGGAAAATCTCTATATTTCTCTCAGTATCTCTTTTTTCCTGTATTTCAGTTGAGTTCTCTCAAAACAACAAACTTTAAGGGACTATTAGAATTTGAAATGTGATGTAAAGTACACTACTGGTCAAAAGTTTGGAATAATTAAGATTTGTATAATAATTAAGTTTTTGAAAGAAGTCACTTATGCTCAACCAACCATTTTTTATTAATTTGATCAAAAATACAGTACAAACAGTGATATTGCAAAATAGTATTATAATATTAAAGAAATATTTCAATGTTTTGAAAATTAATTTATTCAACTCTGAATTTTCAACAGCCTTTACTCCAGTGCCATATGATGATTTAGAAATCATTGTAACATTAGAAATGTCTTTACTGATAAACTCAATGCATCTTTGCTGAATAAAAACAATGTTTTCAACATTGATAATAATCAGAAATGTTTCTTGAGCATCAAATCATCATATTATACTGATTTCTGAAGGATCATGTGACACTGAAGACTGGAGTAATGATGCTGAAAATTCAGCTTTGCATCACAGGAATAAATTATATTTTAATATATATTAATAAGTTATTTTAAATTCTAATAATATTTCACAAAATAACTGTATTCTTTCAAAAACATTAAAAAAAAAAATCAATTATTCCTAACTTAGACAAGTAGTGCGGATCTACAGGTTTGAATACCCTACTATACCAGATGAATATTAAATGGGAATCTTGCTCTTGGGATGCAAATTTGCCATGGCAACAGACAACAAACATTTCCTTTGGGATGCTGCCGCCATGAACTCATTGAAACTTTGGCAATCACATGCTTTTGACCAGGAGAGCCGGCACACTTGTTTGACTCTGCTAAGCAAGTATCCCGTTGAGACATACGGACCTTTTTGTAATGAGTTTCAATGGGCCAGACACATTGAGGTTTTCTTTTTTGGTTGCAGAGTTCAGTATTACAAATTCTGGACCAGAAATTCACACAAGCATCTGTCCAGGGACATGCACAGACCACAAATATTTTCTCAAGGCTTTTGCTTGAGTCTAAATCACACTTATCCGGAATGCAGACAGTAGACGAGTTAATCAACTCTATGACACATTCTCTATATCGGGAAAGTTGGAAAAATGTGTAATATTCAGGCACTTGCATCTTAGACACAACACACGCAATAGCCTGTGATGCAGTCAGTACGTCGATTCTCTAAAGAAGCATTGACTGGGTGCAGGACTAGCCAAAGCACGAGTGTGTTTAGAAGTAATGGTGTGACGGTGGCGGTACATAAACTCACCCTCGGCTTCTCTGGGGCTCCAGTGGCCAGACGGGGAACAGGGGCGCTGGGACGAAGAGTTGGAGGCGTACTGTAGAAGGACGTGACCCTCTGAACATTTATCACATACTGATCCCACTTCTCTAGGAAACCAACAGAGACAGACAAAATGCAACTTAGATACAGCAAATTCAAGTAGATGGCAAGTTAGATGGGAATCTTCAATATGGAGCAAAAACTGTTAACATGCCAGAGTGAGAGAAATCATAAATATACCAAAAATAGTGTATTTAATATAATCAGCACTACTAGTTTAGTGTTGTCATGCTGCCCTTTTAAAGACGCAACAAAAGACTGAAAAAAACTGAACCTAAAGTAATTGTATAGGGTCTTTAAAATATTTGTAAATATAGTTATAATTTAATCAAAACCATGTTTCTAGCACAATACAAAAGGATCTCAATTAGAGTGAATTTGAACAGTTACATTTACACTAACTTTGAAAACATAATACTGCAGCCTTTAACTAAATCTTTCTAAAAAAGCCCACAAAAAAAAATGTGTAGCTCAAGCAATAGAGCACTTTCAATGCCAAGGTCACAAGTGCAACTAAACAAGGGCTAAAATGTGAATCTTTAATGCAATGTAAGGCCTTGTTTACACCTGGTATTGAGAAGTGTTTTGGTCCACCGGATCACAAGTGGATGACGCTAAATACAGGATCTAAACCGTTTTAAGCTTGTCCACTTTCAATCACTTCCAGAGGTAGTCGAAAACTCATTAGACGGATTGCTTTCGTAGTGCAAACCCTCATGTGGTTGAATGTGTTCAAACAGCTTCAAAAGACATTATGGGAAGCACACTAGCCAGATGGGATTTAAACTTTCCAGGCATTAAAGGCCATTGCACACTGAGTCGAAATTTTCGTAAGCGTTTTTTCGTATTCGTGATTCGGTGGCTCTGAATTGTCAAAACACCATTCAAACTGCTTGCTACGGATGCGAAAAACGCAGAAGATCGAACCCGACCCGATTAGTTTTATGACGGACGAAAGTTTCGGAGGCAGTGTGCAAGCGTGATTGACATAACGTGAGGTCGTATTTATTTTTTAACGTGCGAAAATTTCGGATGCGAATTTCGGAATCAGTGTGCAATGGCCTTAAGACCCAAGTTTGGTTTGAAGATGACAAACGTACCAAGCGTGATCTCTCTGTGTGTTTTTCCATCGTCTCATGTTCATATTTAAATTGCACACGCTTATTTTGTCCATTAGATTAAAAGATCTGAAAAAATACATACATTCACCCACCCATAGACCCTCCCCTCGAAGAAATCAGGACAGAAGTGGTTGAAAGTGGACAAAAGAGACAGATTAAAACACCAGGTGTAAACGTGTATGTGTCTCCCTCATCTACTTGTGATTCGATCGACCAAAACGCATCTTAGGTGTAAACAGGGCCTAAGTCGCTTTGGATAAAAGCATCTTCCAAATGCATCACAGTGTTTTTGTTGTGCTACACCACTGCTTGTTTAAAAAAAGCAGGTTGTTACTGGAAAAACTATTGTAAGGCTTAATTTAATTTACTAGAAATGTATTTGCAATGTTTAGTCAGTTAATTGTTTACGTGTTTACATATTTAACACGGACAGGATATTGTGCTGAATCTGTCTCTCTGATTCTCTCACTAAGTTCTCGCTTCTGATTGGTTAGTTCGGTCAGGTGGAAAGTCTGAACAAGGAAGTGTTGTTGTTGTGAGTGGTGTTCAGTAAAGTACCACTTGCGAAAGTCAACTGTCTCTATTCTGCTGTTTATTATCATAAAGAGTGATCCACCACCACATATCGAAACCTCACGTTACACTATTGTAAACTGTTTTTGGAAAGAGTTACGCTACTGTCACACTACTTAAAAATGTTACACCCCAGGACTGCTCTGGTGTGAGAATTCGCTTATCAGCCTCAATGACTCATTAAGCACTTTTAGTCAGAGGCCAATGGCAAATCTGGTTGCTGCTTAAGCAGTCGACTGTGGTGTTAGAATGTTATATGAATATACAGTAAACAATGTCACATGGTCCAAGTGGAGAGGTTCAGAGACATGTCTCGACATGCTCCTCTGAGGGGATTCCCCTGCCGCTTGCCTTAGTGAATTCCACCTGTCTCTCACATAACGGTCCCTCATGGACCCACAAATAAATATTTCTGACTGCATTCAGCTCTAAGGAAACTGATGCAAAATAACAAAGAGACTCAACCCGACAAAGTTCCACTGGTCTGAGTCATGAAATGTGGATATCCAGTGCCAACAAGAAGATTTTGGAAGGCAATGTGAACAATTCCACTGTATCTACGACACAGCCAGTTAAACACAGTTTAGAAATAGCACTATTAATTGATAGCATGTGTTAGCGATTTGGCAGACGCTGAGAATTCTCGGTTGTTTTGCACTTCCTGCAATCTATCCTCTCACTGTACTCAAAAACTATTACAAAATGTCTCAGACTTCTCCTCTTTCAATATTTACTAAACAGAACATGCTTAGACATGTCTCCTCTCTGCCTACGTCCACATTTATATTCCACATCTTTTCATATATCAGATTGCATCTTCCCAGAGAGCACAACAAATGCTGATATATATTTTGCTACATATATTCTTAAAATAGTCGCTAGGATATGTGCTATGCCATTGCAACCTGAGTTCACCTGTCATAGAAGTGGCCGGAGATGGGCGGAAACCACTCTAAAGTAATGAAGTTTTGTTCCTGTTCTACCACTTGGGGTGCCATGGGGACCGGAGGGGGCCGGTAATCGGGTTGCCAGGTTTGGTAGATGAGGTCCAGATAGCAGTGCATGCGAGACACCTGGTTAAGTGTAAAGGAATCAGTGCAGTCGTCATCTGGGGAAAAATGTGTAAGTTCAGATATTTTACATAGTTTCTGATAGCACATGGCACATGAAAAGGCATTCCTGTCGAGAAGATCAAGAACACCGTATTATAAATCAATAATTTTAATTGTTCACAGTTGGGAATTTGAATTGACATGACAAACAGTAACTTTTAGCAATGTGACAAACTTGAGTAAAAAGTTAATTCAAATGTCCCAAAATTTTAAATATTACAAAAATATAAATTACATTTGAAGAACTATTATAATCAAAATAAAGAGTGAAATAAACTAATATATACTGTGCAAAAAAATCATATACATTTTTACACCGACTCTCAGTTAGTCAGTTTGGGATTAAATAGGAGACATGTAATATGTTAAGAAAAATCAAAGGCAAATATGAATACTTTTTCTGTCTTTTACAAACAAGTCTTCAATTATGCAAAGAGCATGGACATATTATTTAACAGTATGTATTTAGTAAACAGAACATAAAATGCTAGCTATGATATAAGCAATAGTAAGACAATTTTTGGGAATTGAATCCAAAAATTGCAGCTACAGAAGTGGCAGCCCTCATGTGATATCCTCCTGAGCATCACCAGTATGGTACTTCAGTGGCTTAAGTCTTGTCTTATAAAGACTTAAAAAGCATAAGATCTTGTTAAAGTTTCCATGAGAGAAGGTCACATTACTGGGGTGCCTCAAGGTTCAGTGTTTGGTCCCCTCCTTTTCTCGACATACACAAGCTCACTGAGCATAAAGACACGTGAGTCCAATCACTGATATGCAAATGATACACAGTTCATCTGCTATATCCAACCTGACAGCTCTACCCTCTCAGATTTTATCTTTGCTTGACCCCTTTTATGTAAAATGTTAGACTGATTATTCAAAAAGGATAAAATCCCTATTTTTAGTGACCATATCTAAAATGCTATTTTCAAAATGTATGGATGCTTTGTAGTCTCCTTTTATTGTGCGCATCCCAGAAATCCCATTCAGTAGTTTTGGAAATGTCTACTACTTTTTTTTTTAATTTACCTTTTTTTTCTCATTTTTCAATTGGCCAAAGTGAAATTCTGCAAATTGATAAAATTCAATTTGCAGAATTTCACTTGGGCCAACTGAAAAATTTAGATGTGACCAGTCACTAGAAAATTTTGAGTTGGGGAGGTTAGACATTTTTTACAGTGTAATTATAGCAGTATTAGTATCTGTTTACTATTTGGCTGTGTGATTTACTTAGTAAAAGACAGATTGAGAAAGGGGAGTTTCCATGTATTTGTTCTTACCTGCGTAACTCATGTAATTATTATAGGGCGTGTGAACAAAGTTGCGGTTGCCACAGGTTTCGTTGCCAGGCTCAGGGTCCCTGCAGTGCTTGTATTTGGGTGTGGGGTTTGTGTCTGCACACAGATCTCCGGTTTCCAACGAGGGCTCTGTTTCTAAACACGCATCGTTGCAGGACTCGATCTCTGAGATGCCTCTGAACACATGGTACAGTCCCAGACTGTGACCGATCTCATGGATCATGGTATGAGTGTGGCCAAATGTACCATAGAAAGACGGATTCAGAACTATACCGCCTATGAAAAGAGAAGAAACACAGTGTAAACCCTGATGTGTTGTAGTTAAATACTCATACTTGTCTCTTGTAACAGTAGTTTATACTATGTGATTTGAAATACAAATGTATTTAAGTCAAACAAACTTAAATTTGGTTGCACTTGCATTGCGATCTACTGTACAACAGGTTATCCTTCAACTTTTCTTTTTGAGCATATTTTGTTCTTGTAGAAAACCGAAGTAATATAGAGTGAATCTGAATTAGTGGAATGAAGGTTGCATTTACAGTGTCAACCAAATCCAAATTGTTTCACTTATATCTGTTACAGATCAGCTCTTGTTGGAAGATCTGATATTTTGAAATCCGATTTGAATCTCACATTCAACTGATCTGTTCAATAATCAATAATCAATCTATTTAAAAGCATTGTGAGCTAAGTTGATCGTAGAGACCGCTGGTGCCAACGGTTCTACGATCTGAAATGAAATGGTATAGATATAGGAATAGATTGTGACAGTGATATTTTCAGCACTAAATGACTGCAGGAACGCAATTCAAACTCTTGACCTGTACTATGCCTATGTAGTAATTTCTCAGTACCTAGATGTGTCAGTGCCTCCTTGTCCCATGGCCAGGTAGCAACTCCAGCCAGGTCTTCATCTGAGGAATTGGCGAAGAAGATATTGAGGTGCGTTGAACCGTCCAGCTTGAGGATCTCTTTTAGCTCCTTCACATCCAGATATGCCCTGGAGCCAGAGACAGAGATCATTTATTTGGTTGATGCATCCACTGCTTATTAGACACTCATTATGACACACCCATGAATCTACATTTCCCTCACTGCAAAGAGGCTGAAAAAAAGCTAATCTTGGCCCTTGACTAAAAGGTTTCATTAATGAAATTATCACTACAATTGTCATTACATTTCAGATTCTTTATCTGCAATAGCAATCAGCACTAAGTTTTGTTCTTTCATTAGCACTCTCTACTATGCATGTGGAGAAGTTGTCTATCAACTCTTAACATCACTTTTAAGAATCCATTTAACCTTGTTCTTTGCTTCCCTAGTCTGGTCAGCATTAACGTTTAAGCTAGCAGACCAAACCAGGCATGCGCATGTAAGTGTCTTTCCAGAGGCAGGTGCTTTTATGAGTGTGTAGCTCCTTTAACTTAACATGCTAAGAGCTCGTTTTACACAAGAGCACTCCATTAGGGCTAAACCGTTAAGGTTATGTTTATGGGCTTCATTGGCACTTAGAGTTCACACGACTGTAAAGCACCTGATGAAGGACCTCCCTGAGGTGACCCATGTGACAGCTCAGAAAACCCCATTCATCAATTAACCCAACACACACAATAGCCAAGGGGGAAGCATGGACGTCGAGACAGAGCCAAATGATAACGTAGTATCACCTTTCACCTGTGACTAGTCTTTGGACCAAAGCCATGACAGACATTTTGCTTATTGCACATCTACAATGTGATCCAAATCTAGGGATGAATTACTGCGTCCAGCATGTGCATATGGTCAGGATTTACACAAGTGTTTAACTTTAGCTCAGGGTTAACCCCACAATTGTGTCCAAGGTATATGCCGTCAGATCCGATCAGTGAGCTTGTGAATGTAAAAACACAAATCTCTCTCTCTATAGACAGGTTGTTTGCTTGCAATAACAATCTGGCACTGTATACATTCTTCAAAAAGCATGGAGAAATAACTTAAAACACATGCCTAAAACATGTTAGACAACTTAAGCAGATATCATTCACATTTTTCAGAGACTCCAACCCGATGTCTCCTGTTAGCTAGATTTCCAAACAAGAAAAGTGGTAACAGGCTTCGGGTCTACAAAAATAAACCTCCGACCACACAGCCATTGTTGTGCCACGCATGTAGTGCAGTGTTCTTCCAGAATTCCACAATTAAGACGGAATGTTGACGAATGTTCGCAGTGCAGCCATCAGTCTGTCTCCCTAGACATCCCATAATCAAAACAAAATAAACAACCACTTGGGGTGCTTATCTGAAAATTCTTCTTCTGCTTCTTCTCACTCTAATCTTTCTAAACCATCTTTCATCCATCAGTTGCAATATTTCCATTGAATGCTCAGGATTGGCCAACTGCTGATTTCTGTTACTGGATTGGATATCCAGTGATAAACAGTCTCTTGATGATTGCGATGGGATAATATTTGGGAAAAACCACCTGCGTGTTTTTTGTGACTGATGTCACCTCATAGCCCGCACACAGAGTCATTTAAAGAGCTTCAGGAATACCATTGGATGCGATTCTGCGGCCTGGAAAGCCTTCAAAACGGCTAATAGAAAACATTGCTTTCTCTTGAACGAGAAGCTCAATTAAGGCGTGACGAAATTCAAGTACAGTACTGGAATATTTGGATGAATCATACAGATCAAAACAAAGATGTAAAAGGTAGTTCTCACTTATCAATTCATTTAATATTTTCTAACAACATGAAATGTTTAAACTTTTCCCATGAAGCTGCGTGCACTTCTGTAAACAATCGTTTATGACTACAATTTCAAAACAAAATAGTTGCTTGGAGACAACTCTAAACAAGAAATAATCTTCCTTGAAATTGTGGTTTCTACTTTGTAGTCCACCCAACTAAAATAAAACGGCACCAAAAAACTACTTCTAAAGGCAATAAATCCTCTTTAAAACAAATCTCATAGCTTTGGATTACTAGATGTGACCTTGGGTTATACCTGTTTTTTGAAACAAATGAACACTGCTACCATTCACATAGAGCAAAAGTTAAACCAGACCATCTACATTCTGGCGGAATTGTAAACATGTTGTGCTTTCTATCCAGTGGCCTCAGGTACTCAGACTTAGAAATCCAATTTCCTTGGATCATTTTTTTTTTCTTTTGGCGAAAATAGTGGTGTTTAAAACTTGGAGCAAATCATCATACAACGGACCAGACAAAATCCTTGATAAAAGTGCTCATGGAGGGAACATCCAACTGTAATAAATGAAGATTTGTGAGAGACAGTAATAAATCACAATTGCCTTTACAGATTACTTAGACCAGTGCTTCCCACACATGTCCTGGCCCCCACCAATGCACATTTGAGATGTCTCCCTCATCTAACATACCTGATTCAACTCATAGAGACTTCACGATTGGATGATCAATAAAACAAAAAGTGAAAAAGTTATTTTTTTTATTCTTGGGGTAGGGGTAGGCTACCTTCCTGCACCCTTCAGTTCCAACCCTGTTGCAACACACCTGGCTGTCATTTTCGAGTAATTCTGAAGACATTTATTAGCAGGTTCAGGTTTGTTTGATTAGGGTTGGAGCCAGAGTCGGCTCCAGAGCAGATCTACTGGAGGGGCATTGGGTCATCAGTGGGGGGGCACTGCCGTTTGAGAAATATTTTGACGCAAAAAAACGAAACACCTTTTATTATTATTATTATTAGTAATTGTTATTATTAGCGAATTTCCCCACCACTTTTTGCCAGGGTCGATATTGTCACCACCACTTTTAAACATCTCGCGGTACGGATGTACCAATAGCTACAAATAAATAAAACATATCCAGTTAACTAGCAGAGCATTCATTTGTTATCTATAAGAGATGATCTAGCACGCTGAAATTTATTGTTTTTTAAATCAAGTGATCAAAATGCTCGTTGACTGCGATCAGTGGTGCTGATAAAGTTTTCTCTTGTGGCTCGCGCTGCCGCGCACAGTTCACACGGATGCGCGTTTTAATCCGTTGCGGAGAAATCTCTATTCATTCTGGTGAAATCACAAAGTAAAATGCACACAAACGTGTCCCTGATTGATATACAACCACTGATAAACATAATCGGTTTAATGAGGGAAAAAACCTATACGAGTGCGGATTAGAACCCAGAACCTCGGACATGCTTGGCAAAAGTTCTGCCCCTGGACCATTAAAACACATACAAAAACAGTCGGACTGGATATATCTATTTCTTCACGTGAAAATTCTTGGCACCAACACATATTAGATCTCATTAAACGACCAATTAAACACAATGTACTATTTAAATAGATTGCTGGACATCGGTATTGTATAGCCTACATCTGATTTATGATTTAGCATTGTATTAGCAACTGTAGTAGGAGGGGCATCAATGACCCCTAGGGGGGCACGGCCCTCGAATGCCCCACCATAGCGCCGACCCTGGTTGGAGCCAAACTCTGCAGGTTGGCAAGATGGGCTAACCTTGACCTAGAGAGACATGGCCACTATTCATACATGCTCTTCAGTTTCTGCCTTTCAATAAACTTTTAATGCTACTGAAGTGTGGAGATTTATCTGGAGATTTGAAAGACATGTTTAGCTTCATCATACCAAAAGGAAGCAGTGGTATGAATCTGTACTCCCCCATTTTGCTCTTTTCCAGGGTCGTCCATTCCTGCTCATGGAGGGCCACAATCCAGCAGAGCTTAACTCTAGCCCAATGATATACACCTGAACCAGTTTATCAAGGTTTTCAGGATCTCTAGAAATTTCCACGCAGGTGTTTTGGACATAAAATCTGCAGGAAATTGGCCCTCCTGGAACTTGACTGCACACTAAGGGGCTGCTTACACGACACCGCTTTCAACTAAAAACGTAAAACTTGTTATGTGTTTTGGCCGTTCCTTTACACGACAACAGCTTTTGGGTGCCTGAAAATGCACATTTTTGTAAACGGTCTCCGTGTAAACAATACAAACCCTGAATCTCTGAAAACGATGATGTAATGCACATGCATATTACGTGTTTAGTCTATAATGTTTCGTCTTCTAATGGCCTGAGAGCAGAATACAGAGGTTTTAATCGTTTTCGCGGATCCGTGTGAATGGGCATTGTTTTGACAATAGTGACGTCTGTATGTGGAAAACTCAAAGGAAAAACTTTCAAGCATATCGTTGTCGTGTAAATGTAACCTAAAATAAACTGCCAATTTCAGAACTGTTTATGGCAATACACTGAAGATAAAAAAGAAGACCTAAAACGGGCAAATATGACTACTGTTACATGCCTATTCACTGTTGACTGACAAATGTCAAGCCAGGCCGCTAGGAAAGTTGCACTTATGCCTGGATTTGAAGTGAAGCTTGTGATTTGCTCCTATCATCCGATCGTGGTTGTATCTCTCTATTAGTGTTACTTGATCTTAGTGCTGCATTTGATACTATCGACCACAACATTCTTTTAAATAGACTAGAAAACTATGTTGGCATTAGCGGAATTGCACTAGCATGGTTTAAATCATACTTATCTGACCGTTTTCAGTTTGTAGCAGTAAACGAAGAGATGTCTTATCGATCACAAGTTCAGTATGGCGTACCACAAGGCTCAGTACTAGGACCGCTGCTGTTCACTCTGTACATGCTACCATTAGGAGATATAATTAGGAAATATGGAATTAGCTTTCACTGTTATGCTGATGATACTCAGCTGTATATTTCTTCAAAACCTAACGAAACTTACCAATTCACAAAATTAACGGAATGCATAGCTGATATAAAGAATTGGATGACCAGTAATTTCCTATTACTAAATTCTGAAAAAACAGAGATTCTAATCATTGGACAAAAAACTTCCTCACCTAATAACCTAGAATACTGTCTAACACTTGATGGCTGCTCTGTTAAGTCTTCGTCGTCAGTTAGGAACCTGGGTGTGCTCTTTGATACCAATCTTTCATTTGAAAGTCACGTGTCTAGTATCTGTAAAACCGCATTTTTCCATCTTAAAAATATATCTAAATTACGTCATATGCTCTCACTGACAAATGCGGAACAATTAGTTCATGCTTTCATGACCTCAAGGCTAGATTATTGTAATGCTCTACTGGGTGGTTGCCCTGCACGCTTATTAAACAAACTACAGCTAGTTCAAAACGCAGCCGCTAGAGTTCTTACCAGAACAAGGGAGTATGACCATATTAGCCCGGTTCTGTCAACACTGCATTGGCTGCCTGTTAAACATCGTATAAATTTTAAAATATTGCTGATTACTTACAAAGCACTAAATGGTTTAGCTCCCCAGTACTTGAGCGAGCTCTTAACGCATTATAGTCCTTCACGTCTATTGCGATCTCAAAATTCTGGCCAGTTGATAATACCTAGAATATCAAAATCGACTTCTGGCGGTAGATCCTTTTCCTATTTAGCACCAAAACTTTGGAACAATCTTCCTAACACGGTCCGGGAAGCAGATACAGTCTGTCAGTTTAAATCTAGACTAAAAACACATCTCTTTGGCTTAGCATACACATAACACATTATAGATTTCTATAATTCAATGTTAGGCTGCATAGATTAGATCAGCCGGAACCGGGAACAATTCCCATAATTCCTGATGTACTTTGTACATCATAAGAAGGATGGCGTCTACGCTAATATTAGTCTCTCTGTTTATCCCGAGGTTTACCGCAAACCGCCGGATCCAGGGCATATCCAGATCTGATGAAGGACCATCACATGGACACGACGACACGCATTATCAGGGCTGTGAAGGCCCATGGACACCTCACCACACTCATCTCCTCACCGGCCGGTTGACCCAACCCAACCAGATGAACTGGATAATATCGTGAAAGTTCTGATCCCATCTGACTCCTGACATTATGCTGCCTAACTTATAATCATACACTGTTTCGTTGGCCAAAGGAGGACTGGCCCCCCGACTGAGCCTGGGTTCTCCCAAGGTTTTTTTCTCCATTCTGTCACCTGATGGAGTTTTGGTTCCTTGCCACTGTTGCCTTCGCCTTTTGGCTTGCTTAGTTGGGGACATTTAATTTTCAATTGAACAATACTATTACAACATTGTTTTCCTGTTATCTCTGTAAAGCTGCTTTGAAACAATTTGTATTGTAAAAGCGCTATATAAATAAAGGTGACTTGACTTGACTTGACTAGGCCGACGGACACCACCACTACATGTACCTTAATCTAAGACAAGTTGCTTTAATTTGTATAGTGCTTTCCACAATACACATTGTTACGGAGCAGAAATTCATGATGCAAATGTTTATAATACCTAAATGCCTAATTATCCACGTTTAGCGTTTAACTGAAGCAAAAAAACTCACACAAACCCAGGGAGGAAACCAGACACGAAGGACTTGAAATCAATCAATAAATGTAAAATAAAAGCCCTTTATCTGCCCTCTCCTTCACTCACCCCAACAAACTATGAAATGTCTTTGTGACAATATCTGAAATATTTGTGCAGCTTACTAAACAAGTTGGCGTCATAAGTCACAGCTGGTCTTAAGCTCTTACCTTAAATGAGAAGCTGGATTGAAGCAGGTCTTGGTCACATTGGTGATGCTAGGGTTACAGCAATCTCCATTATCGTAACCATAGTTCTCACAGTTGCACTCTGGATCACAGATGCCATTTCCTTGTTTATGTTCAGGGCATCGCGTCCTGGGCTTGCAGTAACCAGCATCAAAGCCAGTCAGCGTGTGGTTGCATTCAGGGTCACAATCCTCATCGCCCACCTTGCTGATGTCACAGTTGGCGAGCACCAGACGGTTATACAAAGAGGAATTGCTGACGTTGTGCACAGTCAACTCCCAGCTGATGTTGTACATGCTAAAGGCTTCATTCAGATGCTGATGCTGCAGGTGAATCTGTTGATCTGTGACTGTGGGTTTGCGCTGAAAGTCGTCAAACACGTTCACAACACGGTATCGTACGGTTTTGGGGCGACGAAAACTCCAGAAGTGATTGTAGTTGCGCACCACTTCTGTGTTATCGCACACCGTCTGTCCGCAGGCTGGAGGCTCCAGGGTGGTGTCCAAAGACCACAACCCAGCACGAGAACCCTCATCAGGTATCGGGAAACTGCCATCCTTCACTGCCAGCCATTTGCGCGCTGGGTGTTCAAAGGTCTCGCGGATCACCAGGTCAACCAGGTCCTCGGGGTCCTCTTGTCCATGCATGTCCCTCATGATCTGCCTCTGAGAGAGAGCCTGTCGCCACAGACCGACACGTTCCACAGAGCCTCTGTAGTTATGATTCAAGGCATTTCCACCCACCATCAGCACCTTGAGTTTTAGATCAGAACACTTCGTTACATTTATCTGTTTACTTGTATTCGCATATAGTACGTGCGTTATGTAAGATCTGGCAAGGTGAAGAGTGTTACTTTTTTTCTGATAAAATTCTCCAGTGTTAAATGTGGAGAGCTCTATGAGTTAGCCCTTGGTAGGTGGATTAGTGTATATTGTTGTGCTATCAGTAACATTTGCTGGAATTACATCAATTCAGCAACAACAGGCTTATTAGAAAAAGTTGCTTCTGCCTACATTTTCTGCAAAACTCACTGTAATTCACTGATTTCATTGTATTACAAATTCTGTCATTATTTACTCACCCTCAAGTTGTTCCAAACCTGTATGAATTTATTTCTGCTGAACACAAAAGAAGATATTTGAAGAATGTTGGTAACCAAAGAGTTGATAGGTCCATTGACTTCCATAGTATGGAAAAAAATATTATATGGAAGTCAATGGTGCTCATCAACTGTTTGGTTAAAGAAATTAATACTGTAGAGGTTTGGAACAACTCATTGAGTTGAGTAACTCAAAGATTGAGTAAATGATGACGGAATTTTCATTTTTTGGATGAACTATCCTTTTAAAACTATCGGTTAGGTTTAGGGTAGGTGGAACATTATTTTCAAACACAATAGACTATTAACTTGTTTGCACTACTCATTGGACGTTTCATTTCCAAACAGCCAAATGGATCAAATTAAATGCACATGTAAGTGCAACTTACTAGACCATTGGAAATGTCACGAAATGTGCAAGCAAAGTAATATTTTGCCGAAATGTTGCCACAGACACATTTTTTTCCAATGAGCCTGGTTGGAAAACATTTATATTTATGCAGTTTTGTTTGGTTCACCTAGAGAAACAGAAATTACACACTTCACCATTAACTAATAACAAACATGTATATTTAAAAATATAACGACTCTCTTGTGTGCGACTCTCCAAGATATTGTGGAAAAAGAAAATTCTGAAAGGCTGAAAGAATTAAACTTACCTTACACTTTTTAGTAAGGGGGCTGAAGACATCACCTGACTGTTCCCTGCTAACAGCAGTCTGAGCACCATTGACATATAACTTCATATAGAGGCCATTGTAAGTCACGGCCACATGTGCCCAGCGGCTGGGTAGGTAGCGGGCATTCGACTGAATGGAGGTAACTTTGTGCGCTCGATCCGTCTTAAGGGAGAAGAAGAAACGCGGGTCGCGGTTTCCTTGCTCACTCACAGCTTTAATTCCCAACAGCCATCCACGATCACTGGAGGCATAGAAGCATTTGTCGAAGAGACCTGTGGTTGAGAATGTACAAGAACAAATGAATCAGAAGGGAAATACAATTGCAACAAGTCATAAAACAATAATGCAAAATTTGATGAGGAAGGGGTGGGAAACAGAAATAACATAAACCTGCATAAAGGCGCCACTGAATAAAGCACCCAAAAACAAGAATTAGTAGTGTGTAAAATTTAAAGGGATAGTTCACCCCAAAATGAAAATTCTGTCAGTAATTACTCGCTCTCATGTTGTTCCAACCCCTAAGACTTTCGTTCATCTTCGGAACACAAATTAAGATATTTTTGATTAAATCTGAGAGCTGGATCACTCCTCCATAGGCTTTTAAGGGATTAAAACTTGCCGGCCCAGAAAAGTTATTAAAGAAATCGTTAAAAAAGTCCAAGAGACTACAGTGGCTCATTCTTAAGTTTATCAAGCGACGAGAATACTTTTTGTGCGCAAAAAAACAAACAAAAATAATGACTTTATTCAAGTATTTATTTCCTTCTCTGTTGACCTTAAGATATTAACGTAGTATAATTGCGTAGCGCGTCTGTGTTCTACGTCACACGTAGCCTCACTATTGGCCGACGCTGGTCATGTGTGTGATGTGTGTGATGCTCAACCAGAAGCACTACGCAATTATACTACGTTAATATCGCAAGGCCAACAGAGCAGGAAATGAATACTTAAATAAAGTCATTATTTTTGTTTGTTTTTTGCGCTCAAAAAGTATTCTCGCCGCTTGATAAACTTAAGATTGAGCCACTGTAGTCACTTGGACTATTTTAACGATTTCTTTAAAAACTTTTTGGGGATGGCAAGTTTCAATCCCTTAGAAGCCTATGGAGGAGTGACCCAGCTCTCAGATTTAATCAAAAATATCTTAATTTGTGTTCCGAAGATGAACAAAAGTCTTACGGGGTTGGTACACCATGAGGGTGAGTAAATACTGACAGAATTTTCATTTTGGGGTGAACTATCCCTTTAAGCTGATGCTGTTTTTGGGCCAGTCCAAGATCAAAAGAATATTTTGCACGTGGCACACTTAAATATTTTCTTGGGTTAGGGGTTTTGGGGGTTAAATGCATCACACAAGTTTGTATAACAAAAAAGTACAGTATATGTTGTCCTTGTCAAGCCATGTTTTGACCGTCTTTGAAACATAAATGTCCTTCCTTTGATGTCACCTAACCGGTCAAGCTTGCAATATATCTCAGATCTGATCTGCTGTGCAAGTCAATTTTTTATCTCATCATTATGGAAGATCAGTGTCAGCTAAGCACTTTTTTTCTTGCTCTCACACCAATCTAACGTGTTGAACCGTTGGAGACATTCAGTTTTGTTCAAATTAAGACAATGTGTTTTTTCCTGTACAGTTTCCAACTCAACAAGCTAGATCTTCTGTCCGATCTGCTGTCTGGTGATGTCCGTCTCAGGTTCTTCGTCAACTGCCAAGTCATGACTGTAAATAATGTTCATGGTCCATAGAGCACTCAGCCAAATCTACCATCTATCCTGCAGACACAAACTCAGCGCTGTTCGCGGTGCTGAACTTACTGGCGTTAGGACATTTAGAAGCGTTTTGAAGAGCTTTATGTTTCCTATCTCAAATGCTGTCAAGTACTCAAATGCTCCTATCCGATTGTCAAATCCTCCTATTCAGCAACCTCTTTCCACATACTCTTCAATCTTTTGCATTATAGATTGAAAATGTGACTCAAAAAAACAAAACAAGACAATAACAAAATTAAGTCTTGACATTAAGACTACCGCTGCGTAAAAACAACAACAAGAACAATGATTGCTGAAAATAAGCACTGGCCTCCCTCAAAACAAGTGCATTATGTCTTCATTCTCAGAGGCATGAATTAGATTTAAAAGATTAAGCATGACTACATAAGCCAGAGTCTACTTCAATCGCTTCTTTTTGTGTTGTTTGTTTGTTGTCATTTTTAATATCATAACACAACAGCTATTCAACTGACAAGGGCTCTTAAAATACCTTGATTTTTATATATATTTTTAAAGGAATTTTTTTTTAGGTAGCAGCCCTCCCTATATACATATTTAATTCCATCCACTAATAAAAAATTTAACATCTTTTTTTGTTTAATTCCACACTTCATTTGTTATTTGTATTCATTCACTCATTTAAGTTTTGTTTATGGAATGGTCCTATTTTTGCTGTGTCAGTTTAAATTGCTATGTTTAAATGTCCAATATGACAATTCTGAAATAATTTACTATCATGTCATTCCCAACATATATGACTTACTTTCTTCCGCAGAACACAAAGGAAGATATTTTCAAAAATGTTAGAAACCAAACAGTAATAGTGCCCAATAAACCAACCAACTAACCAATCAATCACTCAATCAATTAATCAATCAATAAGGCGAGTAATTTATGACAGAATTTTCATTTTTGGGTGAAGTAACCATTTAATAGGCTGAATTTGACAATCCATGTTATAACAGCATGATTTGAAAACGTTCCAGTTAAAACACGTCTTGTGCAGAAGGAAGGAAATCTGACCTTCTGAACAAAAAAAATGCACATGGTCAATGTCATAAATATGCTTAGTGAGAGCTTGTTGAAATCAGTGAAAATAGTGCAGAATCTTTATTTACACAAAGAAAAGTCTGTAAAAATACAGCCCAAGACATTTTTGTCTTGATTTTTCACAGGTGTTGTACCTCTACTTTAAATGACACATTGCATTAGGCTTGAAGGTCATGAATTACCTTAACTAAAAGGTGCTGGGAATTATCTGTTTTTCTATAGATTTGTTTCTTACGGTGTGTAATGTCATAACTCATAATTTTTAAATCCTTGTTTACATAAAAGGAAAAATCACAAATATGTGATGTCAGACTTTTGTATTACATTTTGATTATGTCACGCAGTACAGCATCATCATGCATGTATTCATTTATGGATCGGAGTGTGTGTGGGAGATGTAATACTGTGCTGGTCAGGCATTCAGTCCAATGCAAACCCACTGCAAGCCTGAAACAGATGCTGTCATCCCATCTCAGTGTGGTGGGTTACTGGAGGAGGGGGGGGGGGGGCATTGACATCAGAAGCGCCGCGTAAATCAGTGATGCCTAGTGGATTCTCACTCCGCTCTTTCTAGTCGTGCGTGACAGCGTTAGAAAAAACTCGCGTCTAGCAGCCAGCTATTTTTTTCTCTTCATGACTTTCAGAAAAAGACTAGTTTTTGTGTCTTTACGCTCTCTGTCGGCAGAAAGCGGAATCGAAAGCGATGGTGTAATGCTTACTCACTGAAAAAACAGCGGCAACGTACAGAACAGTTGTGGTGTGCAAACTTAGAATTGTGCTTTCTGAAGTCTGCGGCTACTGGATGAGAACGTAAATGCAATGCAATGCGGTTTGGTAATTTGTGTAACCGATGCGCGCGTTTTAAGACATCTGCACGCTTTACTTTACTCATGTGTTTCCCTCCGAACTGAATGGAGGTGGGGGGGTTAGGGGTCTTTCAGGGATTTGAGGGTCGTGCGCGTAAACCCGGTGCCTCTTCAAAGACGCGCGCGCGCTCGCTCTATCGCGCTCAGATCTGAAACAGCAAACCTAAGCTACACAATTTTCCTGTCTCGTTTGCTAATATTAGAAATGAGTTAAAGTGCGTGTGGAATATGTGCGTTGACGTGATTACTGGAACTGATTGATCGACCTGGATGTTATCTGAAAGTTAATACTGTCAAAGTCACCCGGTCAAGCGCCATCATTCACATGCATTACTCTATCACCAACATTCAAACTCACGTAAAATGCATAAATCTGTTCCTACCAGCTATAACGGTAGGGGAACGCTGCCCACCCTCCGCTTTGACCCACATCTGGAGGGTGAAATTGCCCTTTGGTATCTCCACGCCGGGCTTGAGTCTCAGCTGGTCCCCTCTGCCCGTGAAATACACGGCTTTCCCCCGAGAGGAGCTCGCATCCTCCGCTGGAGAGGAGCGGCCGCGCTGACGGGGGAACCGGCGGTCCAGGGCCGGCAAAGAGCGCTTGCCCCGGGGCAACCGAGTGGCACAAGCCCCCGGGAAGACCGCTTTGGCTTCTCTGATCTTCACCAGCTCGCGTTTGGATCGGGTCTTTCTCAGGACCGTCCCGCAGTCTGATCCCACACACAGGACGAGCAGGATGGCGAGACACTGGAGAAAAGTCCAAACTTTCATTTTATTCAAAACTAGAGAGATGATGATGGCCAGAGAATTGCGCACGGACGCACTCTTCCTCTCCAAAGTCCTTCCACTTGTTATTGTTGTTTGCTTTTCTTGTCCTCTTCTTTCACAATCTTTTGTCAAAGACGAATGTTCCAGATACACAAATCCATGAAGCTCTACGAGCTGGAGTTTTTCTTTTTACTCCTTCTGCAGGCAAAAGTGAGTCTTCTTTTTAGTTCTTTGATTCGATCAGTAATCAATGAAGAAGGAGCTTCATTCACACTCTGTGCACTTCTGTCTTTCTCTACTCGCAAAACAATGTTTAAGAACAATTCATGAGCGCAGAACACGTCCAAACATGACGGGCTGTCATATCTGAGGATGGAGCACATTCAGATGCTGTTTGTGCTGAAGTTGAAGTTGAAGTCAATGAGAGGGTCTGCAGGAGGTCCGGGGGGGTGTCCAGAGCATCGCGGATCTCAGCTCATATATGCTGTGAGCTCTGGTGGGGATCCTTCAGTCTTTTAAGAGTGAGACTGTGATGGAAGCAGACCAGCCCATGTTTCGGTCCTACATGAGTTTCTCTCCTTGCGATCCTCCTCTCGAGATGTGCTGAAGTCACAGGTAAAGCACTGACGGCAGGAGCATTTACACACATGCTCCTCCAAGAGTGTTGGATAGTGTTTCCAGAGTTGGGAAGGGGTGTGTGTGCGGGCGTGTGTGTGTGTGTGTGTGTGTGTGTGTGTGTGTGTGTGTGTGTGTGTGTGTGTGTGGTGTGTGTGTGTGTGTGTGTGTGTGTGTGTGTGTGTGTGTGTGTGTGTGTGTGTGTGTGTGTGTGTGTGTGTGTGTGTGTGTGTGTGTGTGTGTGTGTGTGTGTGTGTGTGTTGTGTGTGTGTGTGTGGTGTGTCCCTCTAGTGGCTACAATTCAAACAATTTCATTCATTTGAAAGTTTTCGAGGTACAAGAGAGTCGCACTGGATCACTTGTACAGTAGCCCTGTAAAAAAAAAACTGATATAAACGTATTTGGTCTAATATGGCCAGGCTGAATAAGTCATAATATTTATGAATTTAATAAAACCAGTTACCACGTGAAGTAATTTGTTTTAAGTGTGTGCTACCTGACAATGTTATTATACCTGGAATCAAAATGAACCAAAATAGGTTCCATCTGTTAACATTAAATAACTAGCTACATTAGTAACTATAATGCAATAAATTTCAAACATTTTTTTTAAATAACATTAACAAAGATTATTAAACAAATAACAAATGTAATGGGACCTTATTGTAAAGTGTAAATTAAAAATTATGACACTGAGGCAAGCAAGTGGAAACATTTGCTTTAATAGATTTTTATACAAAAAATTTTTTGCATGATATAAATTAGGTTCATTTGAATAATTACAATAAAAAATAATAAGCTTACTCCGTAATCACTTGATTATAATATCTCAGTATTGGGTAACACTTTATTTTACAGTGTCCTTGTTACATATGTTACATGTGCTTACCATGGTATAATTATGCATAATTGCATGCAACTAACCGTCACTCAAACCCTAATCCTAACCCTACAGTCAGTGCATGTTGTTAATTATTATTGCTACACTAACAATGAAACCTTAAAATAAAGTGTGACCCTCAGTAGTACATTATCATGTGAATGCATTGTAACGTGTGACTGGACTTAATTTACTGTGCGAGAAAAACTTTGCGTTTGCACGCACCCCTCTAAAAGAGGAACAAATATGACGGTGAGAAAGGCACGGAGAAAGACAAAGACTAGGAATTTGCGCTATTCTGCATAAATTGTTTCCTCAGTTCTTTGAGGTGGTCCACCTTTGTACAGCAGACCATCTGTGTGGAGCGTGGAGACAGAGCTGGTGTGGAATGCCACAAGAGCTTTTGTTCTCTGTTTGTTTGGTGTAAACGAACGTAGACAGCAGAAAATTGCTACCTACCATTAAAAAGGGCCAAACCAATGTTAAATATTTGTCTCAGTTTTGTCACATTGCAGTGGTGAGACCACTTCTTTCTTTCTTTTCTTCTTTTGTCCAGACAGAACAGAGGAATGGCATGGGTCTCAGCGGTCAGCTCACGCCGACTGATCTTCAGAGGAAGCCTTCAGCTCCACTAAATTCCACGTCGCAAAGTTTGGGGTAATAGGCTACTTCACTCTAAAAAAAAATGCTGGGTTGTTTTAACCCAAATGTGGGTCAAATGTGGACAAACCGAAACATTAGGTTAATTTTTTATTAAAAAATAACCAACCAAAAAAATTAATTAATTCAATTTAACCCAATGGCTGGGTTTGTCCATATTTGCCCAAACATTTTTTAGAGAGTTGCTCAAATCAAAAATATCATTAAAGTTTCAACACACTGCAAACAAATAATAATAAATAATAAATATAATAATAATGGTCTCAATCAGTATTTTAATGGCTAAACATGCTTAAAATATGATAATCAGCACAATTGCATATTCAGACCGTTTTAAGATCATATCTTGAAAGAAGTTTGGAAAATTATTTTGCCTAGTTTTAAGCAAAACAACATTTGAAAATGTTTATGCTTACAATCTGGAAAAAAAAAAAAAATAAACTATACTTCAAGATTAATAACCCATTTAGCTTGTTTAAGGATATTTTAAGGATTTTTATTTTTTTAATATTTTTTTACTTTTTATATTTAAGGATATATTGTACAGTAAACTTACGGATCTGCTGTGCATTTTATAATGTTTTTTAAAGTAAAACATTTTCAAATCTATTTACTTTTGCTGTTGCTGATAATTCAGTCAAGTTATTAAACTGAACATATATTTTCCGAACATGTTATGACCTTTTCATTAAGAAATATGACGATTAAACGATTAAAAATGCTGTATTCTGCTTACAGGCCAGTAGATGGCGATGTCCCTTTGTATATGAACACACTCGCCTATAGACTGAATTTGTAATACATATGCGCATGACGTCACTGTTTTCACAAATTCATGTTTTTGTAGTTCACAAACTTCTGAAATTCCAGCGTTTAGTGGATCCTGATTAGCGCTCATCGTCTCAGCTTTAAAGGGCACCTATTATGGCATTTAAAATGTTCCTAACATTGTTCTAGGAGTCCCCAACAACAGTTTTAGGATCATGCCATGACAAAAAAACACTTTTGTTGTCTTATAATATGCATTTATTTTTACCTGATTTGCTCACCGACTCCCATATGAATCGTTTAGCGAGTCATTTTTCCAAACCCCGCCCTTGCGTGACGCTAATCTGCGGTGATATGTTAGCTACCATAGCCCAAAGTTTAGAGGTAAAAGCACATTCAGTCTTTGTTTGCGTTAGCCCAACGCATAAACATATTGATAATGCAGTACTAAGAGGTAACGTTATAGCTATATTCTTTATGACAACTCCATTAACAACTACAAACACTTCACATATTTCAATACAACTGACGACCTATGCGCTGTGCGTACACAACACACACCACATACTTATTGAGCATGATACATAAAACATAAAAGCAACAATTAATATTAATAATACTCACAGTTTGTGATTCGGAGAAGGAAGCTGATCCAAATAAACTCGGTACTGAACCTTCAGTATCAGCTCGTGAATCCATACTTTATAGCATTTAGGTTTGTGAAGCAATCATCTTAAAAATGACGCAAACACAACAAGGTCCGGGCTACTTCTGTGGTATAGTTGTATATATGAACACAGAACAAGGTTGGGCTATACTTCTGTGGTATAGTTGTATATATGAACTGTAGCCACTTAGTCTTCAAATGCTCCTCACTGGGCAGATGAAAAAAGTTTGCTTTTGCATCGCACTTCAAAACAGCGTCTGGACATGTTAGTTTCCCCTGCGTCTCCGACAGGGTTGCCAGGTCTGCACAACAAAACCAGCCCAATTTCTCATCAAAACTAACCCAATCATGGCCAAAAATAGTCAAATAGCGTTCCCGGGTGTTTCCCCAATAACAATCATGTTCCAGTGGATAAAACAATCGCGTCAACCCGTGCACTACACAAACAACCCGCGCAAACAGTGCAGGCATATACGGACCTGGCAACACTGGTCTCCGAACGCAATAAGTGGGCGTAACTTATTCAAATAACTTGTCAAGTTGACGTCAACTAGACAAAGGAAAAGCATCGTTCGTCGAACGATTCATATCAGCGACTCAGAGTCGACTCTTACTTTTGAGAGACAATAACTTTGTATACGGTGAACTTTCATGTTTAAAACTTTGCAGGATGTTTTTGTTCACTTAGATCTATGTTACACACTACATGAAGGGCAATTTTCAAAAATCCATAATAGGTGCCCTTTAAACATGACGGCTTTCTTCTTCAATAAGGGGTTTGACATCGCTTTGTTTCCAGTGGATAGTTAAAGGATAATTCTGGTATTAAGCACTTTGAGTCTATTTTCTAGTGTGTTTTGGATGAACTAGAGTGGTGGACACAGAAATGTTGACGATGGGTCCTGTCTCGACTTTTTGACTCTTTTAGAATCGCCTCTGAGCGCTTCAGAGTGGCTGTCTATGGGCATGCACAAACATGTGCTTAAAACAACCCTTAACGTTCGTTTTCAAAACTGTGCAACTCACCGAGTGGTTAGTGGTGTTCGTTGATGATTAAAAACAAATATATCGGCGCAATGTGCTTGTTATCCGTGTTATTTACTATAGTGGAACTATTTTTCAGATACCTCACAACCGCGTATAAACTTCCGCTCGATATTTGAGTCTGAAGCGTTAGCACACTCCCGACCACTTGATGGCGACAACCACTTTGCCGCAGTTGCTCTGCTCACGCTAGCCTTCTGAGAGACGGAGAACCGAGCGAAAAGACTACAACCAAATGTAAACAGACCCTTTTCGGTATCCGGTAGCGCATTAATATCAGCGAGCACTGAGTCCTTCAACAGATATCAATGGGATTTAAAAAAATGGCAAATAAAACACGACAGAAACTGTATTTCGCTACGCTACTTGTTTTGGAACATCAACGAACACCACTAACCACTCGTGAGTGTCACAGTTTTGAAAACGATCGTTAAGGGTTGTTTTAAGCACATGTTTGTGCATGCCCATAGACAGCCACATCTGAAGCGCTCAGAGGCGATTCTAAAAGAGTCAAAAAGTCGAGACAGGACCCATCGTCAACATTTCTGTGTCCACCACTCTAGTTAATCCAAAACAAACTAGAAAATAGACTCAAAGTGCTAAATACCGGAATTATCCTTTAAAGAAAATCCTGTAAAATTCAACCAATCAGAAGGCGACTTTGAAACTTCCAAAGTGTTTAAAATTTGCGTGCCATATGCATCAGAAGGTCAGGTAATGATAACTATAATAACGATAAGGATATAGTTGTAAAAATCATTCTAAATGTAAAAGAATAGCAAAGTCCACACCTCTATAACTATAACAGCACAGAGGAATGATCTCGCTAGAATCACTAAAAGATCTTTTTGCAGCTGATAAACAACAAAAACATTGAAAGCCAATCAGAATCCATCCTGTTTTAAAGAGCTCAAGCATTTCAGACGACGTTTTTGTGCTGGTGTTGATATAGTCATCATTATAGTTATCTTTAGTTATCATTCTTGGTGTGAACAGGAAGGAACAACCCAGGCTCATTGGAACGCAAAATACGTACCAATATGTACAAATCACTGCAGTTTCAGTTATCAGTTGCAGTTAAGAAGAGTTCACAAACAAGCTAAAATGCCATGATAACACTTGCATTTTTGTGTCACATTTGCTTATGTTAGTTCACTTTAAAAAAAACTTTTGCTGATAATTTACTCACCCCCATGTCATCCAAGATGTCCATGTCTTTCTTTCTTCAGTCGAAAAGAAATTAAGGTTTTTGATGAAAACATTCCAGGATTTTTCTCCATATAATGGACTTCAATGGGACCCAAACGGTTAAAGGTCCAAATGACAGTTTCAGTGCAGCTTCAAAGGGCTTTAAACGACACCAGACGATGAATAAGGGTCTTATCTGGCCAAACCATCGCTCATTTCAAAAATAAATAAAAAAGTTTAAGTTTTATAAGCACAAATGCTCGCCTTGCTGTTCTGTGATGCGCGTTCATGTGACGCAATTACGTTGAAAAGGTCACGAACGAACGTCACATGAACGCACAGCACAGAACAGAGCAAGGGTCCGTTTGGGTCCCATTGAACCGTTTGGGTCCCATTGAAGTCCATTATATGGAGAAAAATTCTGGAATGTTTTCATCAAAAACCTTCATTTCTTCTCGACTGAAGAAAGAAAGACATGGACATCTTGGATGACATGGGGGTGAGTAAATTATCAGCAAAAGTTTTTTTAAAAGTGAACTAATCCTTTAACACATCGGGTAGGTTTAGGGTTTAGTGTAGGTGTATGTTATTTTAAAACTCAATGGAGCATTAATCTTTTAGCGCCACTTACCGAAAATTTCAGAACTGCATGATATGTACAAACTCCAAAGTAATAAAAACGTCTGAATATTCACTGCACTTTTAGCGCCACTCACTGGACATTTCACTTTGAAACTGTAGCTAAACGTGCACAGCGTGACACATTTTTTACGTTTTTCTAATGCCGGGAAGGAAGTAGTGAAGAGATTGATGGTGTATTGAAGGTTGTGAGTATGTGCTGTTGCTCAACTATGATGGCATCCTTCAGATCATTTATAACCAATTACATTCCAGACTAATCTGCTATGGCTACATTATCAAGAGCCACATTAAATTGTTCGTCGGATTTAGAATCATTACTCCTCACCTGTGCATGCAAGAGCACGTGAACCTTTCTGTCCTCTGTTACTATAAAAAAAGATTACAGCTTTATTCATGACAATGTGTTGTGTAATCCGTCTAGGGCCTTACAAAAATAGAAATGCACACATATGTGCCAAATTCTTGTGAGTATGTGTTGCTATTTTACACTTATTTGGGAAAATACCTTAATCTTGTCATGTACCATAAACAGAGAGTTGCACATCTTATTCCAGTTCAGCATCAAAGGGTAACCTGTGCTAACAACACGATCATGTAAGATTCAGGGCATGATGTTTGAAAGACAAAAACATGATAATCCTCCAAACGTCAATCTCTAGGCTGATTTCTGATTGCCTGGAGTAGAAAAGGAAAAACACACATGGAATATAATCCATTAATGCATTCTAAAACAACAAGCTAAATGCAAGGCCCTCTTTTTGTAAATATTTTAATAATTGTAAACAATTATAATGGAAACCTCACAATAAAGTATATTTGCATTTGGTTTTAAGAGCAAACAAATGAACATTAGAATCTTGCGATTAATGCTACATTGCTCGTTTCCATTATTTACATTTATTTCTTCAAACTTACTATCCAGTTTATGTTACTACACAAGGGTTTTCTTTATGACCATGATTATTTCATTTTATTGTTCCCGAAATATGAAAAAACTCAGTCGTCTCGCTTTACATGCTAGTCAAGTCACCTTTATTCATATAGCGCTTTTTACAATTCGAATTGTTTCAGAGCAGCTTTACAGAGATAACAGGAAAATAATGTTGTAAAAGTATTGTTAAATTCAAAATGAAATGTCCCCAAGGCATGGGCTAAAGACATTTCACAAAGTAGTAGTGGTCATTCTGTTCCTTTGCTTTGAAAAGCTGTATGTTTCTTATAGTAAAGCTAAATTTAGGATTATTAATTATGCCGTTGTTCCTTTTTTAGCCTTTAAGCCCCGTCAACCAGGCCATAGCATTGGACACTAAGCATTACTTTACTTTTCCTTCAGAAAATGCATAAAAATCTAGTTTGATTTATTGAAAACATTGTTTGAGGCACTTTGATATTTCATTTTTTTTTTACTGACAACCATGGGTACGTTGAAATGCATCAAAGCATCAGATTAATTCACGCGAAATTCCAATAAATTAGCAAAACAATGTTCCTCTGCAAGTTACTTGTAGTTTATGCTTGAACCACATAGTGTAGCTACTGTATGTTACGTTAGAAGCAATAACAACCGAGTAAAAGTGCTGTTTTTCCCAAATACCATCATGGCTGAGATTCGGATCAAGGCCGTGATGATATTCAGAAAAAAAACACATGATTGCAAATGCTCAATTAACAAGTCGTCTATACTGAGCATCTTTTATTTTAGACATGATATTACCAGTTTTCCTGACTGTTTTGCATCAAAAATAGTTCCAAACTAAGCTACAGCAGAAAATCCGGCACACAAAATCCACCAAAATCCCCAAAGCGTGGATGTAATCCTGTACATCACTGGCCTACAGGCTGCAGTGCGCTCCTCTTGAGGCAAATACTGGGAACCGTAGTTCAATAACACACATTCATTATGAGGAAAATAAAGATACTGTAATATTCAGGACATTTGGCTATTTTTAAGCAAATATACTGTGTGGGCAAGAATGTTTATTTCTGGGACAATTCTGAAAGCCCTTGTTCATCTTCCACTATTATATCTCGTCAAGTATGGAGGCTTTTCACACTTCCAGTGTTATTAGAAGCAGAAATCGGCATGGTCATCAAACCTGCGGTGAAAGGGAGACTACAGCAAATATGATTTTTCCGATTTGCTCCAATAGCAAAAGAAAAATTATATTTTTTTCACAATGTAAGGGTTAATTTGAGCAATTGAATGTAGTGTAAGTAGAGTAGGCTACTCACTATGCATGTTATGTTTAATGTAATTCACGAATCTCGATAAATATCACTGTTTCTTTAAAATTCAGTTTATTTGTTTTGTTTGGTTGAAATGTACTTGCTGGAAAATGTGTTTTTTACAAGCATGTTTGATCATTTATTTTGTCATTGGATAAGGGATAAGCCTTCCTCCTAGAGAGGGATTCTTGACGGTGATTGGCTGTTTTGAGAAAGGAGACGGAAAAAAGTCAGAAGGTGAAACGGAGAAATCCGGATTGGATTGGTTTCCTATATTATTGTTTGTTCTGTTTTACTAGCTAACCGTTAGTAATTGATTTGTGTCTACTGTTTAGGATTAGGGTGTGAAAGACAAATGTTTTGTTGAGTTTGATACAATGTGACTTCACAACGAAGACCGCGTCCTTCTGTTTTGCACCGATGGTCGCGACATGTGAGAGAGTATGGAAGTAAAATAATGGCAAAAGTTTTTAAAACAAAAACCCTGTTGAATTGTAGGCTACTACTTGAAAAACAAATATGCATTGCATTAACCATGCTTGTATTTTAATGCATTGTATTTTTTTTAGGGCTTGCATTTTTATGGGCTGAAATTTAGCATGGTTGAATATTTAAGCTGTGAATATTTAAATTCAAAACATTTCAAACACATTTTCATTAGTAAAATTCCAATAATCCATATTCACCTTTCACATTTTACTTCCAAAATATTCAAACTGATTAAAAATACAACCTATAATATTCAACAGGCATTTTTTTTGCAAATTCCACAAATTCAGTGGTTCAAATTCGACAGTAAATTCAACGTCGACATCCGGGAACTGCAGGAAAAGCAGTAGATTACCGAGCATAATCTCCATCTGCTGTTAGTCGACCTCACCAGCAGCATTCATAAAAAACATAACTCATTTACAGCAATGTAAGTGCATCTGTGATTATTATGACGTCTAAGGCTTTAAAGCTGTGGGTTTTACCGCAGGTTCATTAAAAACTATTCTGCCATTGTAAGACCTCTGACAGAGCTGACAAAAGGTTACTTACCTTTGAAGGGGAAAAGGAAAGTCACTTCTGAAGGGAATATGTATTTCAGGGAAATGACCCATTTGGAGAGCGTTGGGACCAAGAGTGCACAAATGCATTTGACAACATTATCTATTGTCTCACCCATGCTCCAGTCTTGGCCTTTGCTGATCCTGAAAAACACTATGTCCTCCATGTGGATATCGCGTTTTTAAGGGTCATCTAACTGACGCCTTGGGAATCAGTTTGACCATGCTTCAATATTCGACGTTAAAGGTACCCTTTAGCGTCAGTTAGATGACGCCCTTCTACCCAGACCTAAACCTACCCGCGTCATCTAACTGACGCTAAGGGTAACGCGTCAGTTAGATGACGCCCTGGGATCGCGTCAACTAACTGACGCTAAAGGGTACCTTTAGCGTCGAATATTGAAGCATGGTCAAAATTGTCAGTTAGATGACGCCTTGGGGTGAGAATGCGTTGATTATCTGTATGTCGCTAAGTTCACTGTGCGAACAGACAATAATCCTCTAACATATGTCTTGACGAGTGCTAAGGTGACTGCACATAGATGGTTATAGCTGCCTTGGCTACCTATGACTTCAGTTTACAGTATAAACCAGGCAAGCATAATTTGGATGCGGACGTGTTATCCCGATACCCGACAAGTTCAGTTGATTTGGACGAGTGGAAAGAAATATTAGATAATACTGTGAAAGCTGTGTGTCAAATGACCAGTTGTTCAGAGATTTCCGTCAGGTTGATTGATCAACTTGGGGTCCCTCCACAGATCATTCCACAGCTTTATGTGTGTCCTGTGAAACTTAGCCCTGATCAGATGGCTGGAGTTACAAAAAAAAAAAACACCAACTTCTATATCGGGTGACTAAAAATGACGATGGAAAGGAAAAATCACAGTTGGTGCTGCCTAATAAAAACACTTTCAAGTGATGACGTCTCTGTACGATGATAGTGGAAAAAACAACTGAACTTCAAAAAAATGGGTTGATGAAATGACGAATGGCATGTAGGTAATGATGGTAATGGCAGTTGTATGTGCAAAATTGTGGCATTTCCTACAAAAGATCATAAGGGCCCTAACTGTTGCTAAAGTTCTATGGGAAAAGTTATTTGTGCATTATGGTCTACCGGCCAGAATACACTCTGAGGAAGGGACTTTGAAAGTCATCTGATTAAAGAACTGTTCGAAAGTCCCGAACCTGAACCTGAACCTGATCCAGAACCATCTCAAAAGAACCATTGGAGGCAGCATATTAATCAGTTGGTGCATGCATACAACTGCACCAAAAATGAGTCAACTGGATACTCCCCATATTACCTCTTGTTTGGATGAGAGGTGAGATTGCCAGTATATCTGTGTTTTGGCCTGTCACTGGATGAGGAAGCAGGAAAAACTCACTTGTGTTTATATTTGCTCATGTCGTGAAAAATCGGGTTCGTTAGACAAATGTGCCCGTCTATCCACATTATTCATACGCCCCATGACGCTTTGCGCGAATTATGGGTGTAACTTCCGTTATGCTTTCCGTTTTTAAACTGTGTACAATGACATTACATTATTCTACTCACCCTTCAACCATTGAACTTTAAAAGGACAGTTTAAAGTGTAAAAGTATCAACAAGGTACTTTCAAGCGTGAATATGTCCACAGCAAAATCGGACGTTTAAATATCACTGTGGTAATCTGTATTATGTAAGATATGTTGCCTTAATAAAATATTTTCTATTTAATTTAGCTACTTCTGCATTGCGTGATAATATTTCAAAGTGATTTCAGTCATTTTTACTGATAATAAGTTACATTTACCTGTGAAAACAAACCTGGAAAGAGACGTAAGGATTTGGGGAGATTATTTGTGCATTCCAGTGAATTATTAATGGCATATATGGTAAATTAAACCGTTGAGAACAGACCACAAATGTGCTCTATATGTTGACCTTATATTAAACTGACGATAAGCTTTATTTGTAGGGCAACCTTATGATTTGAAATTATTCAGTCTTTTTGAATGGAAGTTCCCCAAACCGGAAGTGCCAGCCATAATTCAAAACGCAGTAAACTCGTCAGGAATAAGGTGGATAAGGCCTATTATTTGCACTCAGTATTGTGCCTGATTAGAAAACTTACTAATATGATTTATGATAGTGGTGAAAAGTGATTTAGCTGTGCTTTAAGTCAATTGTCAATTTTGCAGACATCATTTTTGGCCTGGCTGTCATACAAAGAAATTATGAACACATGCAAAAACAAGAGAGAACCAACAAAATATATTTAAAAAATGGTTATCTTGTAGTCAATGTATAAGAGTTTTGTTTTTCTATGCATATTTTTTTCTGCAAAGTAAAATAAAACCTGTAGATTTCCTTTTTTGCCAAATCATTTTGTCACATAAATACCTTATTTCCCTTATATTTACATAGTTTTATTGACAGTGTAGGGTCGTTAAAAACAAATATCCCCTCCAGACATGCACTTTTGGCCAATGCTGTATAAGGATTTGTTTAGCTTAGGGACCGTTCGGTATTTATGGAAAGGGCCACCGGAGGAAAATAGGGGAGGGTCATGTCTTTTTTTTCTTTGTTGAGGGGAGGGTCATCCAACTTTTTTTTAGTCTAGGGGGAGGGTCACCCAACTTTTGTATTCATGAAAACAGCAACATTTCAAGTGGCTTGTTTGGCGCATATTTTTTCCATGTAGCTCCATGTAGCTCTCTCGCTCTCGACCCCCCTTCCCTATCAGATGGTCTGACCCAACAAAAATCCAGTTTGGCGCTGTTTGACAGCGCGCGCACTTCAGTACGCGCTCAGAAAAAGTGCATTACAGAAGAAGGCCAATGAAATGTTTACCCGGAAAAGCTTTAAAGCACGAGCAAATAATAAACTTTTGTGATTGCGAATAAGGTCAGTGTCCCGTGAGTGTAACTCTACCGCTGCATTAACATGTGATGTGAATGTACGTCGAGTTTTACAGTATTAGGACTGAGGCGCCAGAACTGCAGCTGATATAATGTGCGCTGCACGATACTAACATATTTTAGTTTCCATTCTTATTGTGTTTCCACAACAATGTTAGTGAGTAAATCGACTGAAATTGCCACCATAACAGTGCGTGAGATGTGACGTAGGGCTACCACATTTTTAAATTACATTTGAAACTTAACATTTACGTATAGGCCTACACCAAAAAAACTAGTTGAGGATAAATTCTTTAAACTTGGGCAATTCTAGCGTTATGGACGTGACATTTGCAGTCAAAACATGAAATATAAATTCTCAGAAAATGCATTTAAAAACGTCTGTTTATATAGCCTACTCCCTTAATAAAGGAGTCCAGACATTAGAAAAATATCAGTCTACACATTTATACACGTTTTATATTTAATATGAGGGAAATACACATGCAATGCATTTGTCACAAAAAATATTTAACTTTTAGGTGGCAAAATATTTTTTTGTAGCTAATTCTATGAACTACGCTGCGCAAAACAAAAGTAATAGACTATACCCACCGGATGAAGAAGGGTCGGCCTCATAACATAAAATATTCTTTTTATTTTATTTTTCGTGTTCGCATTTAGAGGGGGATAAAAATATTACGGACGTTATAGTTCTCCGTTACGGTCCGGATATGACCGCTCTGAAAGTGACTTTAAAACTTTCAGAGACCTCAAACAGAATGCACAAAGCCTTTCTTTAACTTGAATTTCGTTTTTTATTAATTGTATCTTAATTTTACTCAATGTTTAATCAACCAATTGCCTGGATTTATTAAATAATAAGTAGGCCTAAGTAGAAAATAGATCATCATGACACGGAGGCGCCTGCATGTGAACTGGACTCTCGTCTAATAATAAATTAACCGAAACTCAGCGTTGGCCTATAGCCTATGGTGAGAAAGCTTGAAATGTCTACTTTTTAACAGAACAATTCAAAACGAAAGAAAACAGACAGACTGCTCTCTGCTTATGTAATCCGTATGAAATGTGCATTTCTCTCTGGCGCGTTCACTACTGCGAAGATCGCGAGTCAGCATCACCTTTATATTTGCAGCCGACACTGACAAAGACTTGTTTATTAATAAACAATCAAAATGTCTCCTTGCTATGACATATTCATAATCATTACTTTTGCCGGTTCTTTGTGGTATCTTTATTGGCATCGCTACCCTTATGTTACATCGTCACCACTGCATCGGCACCGAAAACATTATTTTTTTTTTAAATTAAAAATCGTGATATGAACCGAATTTTGGTCTATCGTTACAGCCCTAGTAAGACGAGAAAGCAGGAGTTTAGTCGTTTATCATGGTTGTAAAAAAACAATGGCTATTTGAACATCTTTGCCAAGCGCAAACCAGATTTAACAGATTACAGTGCAACGTGAGTAGCCTAATATAAGGTTTTGATTGTACTTTATTGTAGGCTACACTTTAATATTGTAGGCCTACTCGTGTTTTGAAAATAATTTATAAATGAAATAATTAAAAAGGGAAGAAAAAAAATAGAAATACACATCTAAATTAAATGAATGAAAAAAAAAATCATAAAACAAGTAATGTGGGAATTATTTTTTAAAAACTGTGCAAAATAGGGATGAATTAAAAAAAATTGTCAAGTACTTGCTGACGTGCACGAAAACCAGCCATGTAGCCTATTGGGCATTTCTTGCAGACCTCCTTCCCTGATCTTTGAACACCGCTGGCTGCAGTTAGTTTGCAATGTCCTCCCTGATGTTTTGTTTTTCCTTATTTGTATGGTGTCCTGTAGCCTACAATATCAGTCAGATAATATTATAATTATCTGTTAAAAATAAAATCTTTGTTTCGCTCTATCTCCTCTATAAAAGGACATTCATTTTACCTTTTTTCAGCCATTTTGTCAGTGCCTCCGCCTGTATAGGTGCTTTAGACTTGTCTTGATTTCTAATCCACAACAAATGACGATTTTTAGGTTAAACGTTCAGAATACGATTCCATATAAGGTTATATTTCAGCACTTCGCGAATGGACAGCGATGCTTAAAGCCTGTTTAAGTAGCACGTATAGAGCGCGTTCTCGCGCGTTCATGTTAAGTGCATTTTTGGGAAACGCGCGTGGAATTGCCGCGAGCGTTCGTAACCTTGGACGTAAAGAGCGCTCTTAAGAGCTAAGATACATCGTTGTCGGGAAACCCGGCCCAGTACAGAAGTAATCAATAAATTATCGGGGAGGGTCATGCCTTTTTTCACAATCATTTTGGAGGGTCATAGAAAAAATTATTGCTGGCGAAGGGAGGGTCAAGTCTTTTTTGACTACAGATCTCAAATCTCCTCCGGTGGCCCCTTAAATAAATAACGAACAGTCCCTTACTGCAACTAGAAGAACACTGCTAGTACTGCACACTGATAGTAAAGTTTCCTTTCCTTAAATCCCACTGTGTTGAAAATCCAGCTTTTAATGTTGCTTATATGTGTATGTGGTGTTTTTAATATGCTTTAATACAAACCATGTGTAAATTCATAAGTCGATAGCATTGCTGAGTATTTTCTCCTTAAAACTGCAGTGAACCAAAGACAGTCTCAAAAACACGCTTTGAAATCGCTGGTGTTTCTGACGTCACAAACTACCTTGTAACCAATCAGATCAACGTGTGATCGTCAACTAGTGGATCTCTGAGTGAGTGAGTGAGTGAGTGGAGGCGGGGCTCATTTGCATATTCATAGAACCGCACATACTAAATGAGGCAAGAGAGTAGAGTTACATTCAAGATAATTTAAGGCATGATGAATTTTTTTTCAAGGAAACCATTTTTTAATGTCATTTTAGTGATCAAAGATGAGTTATAAGGGATAAAATAATTGACTAAAGGGGGAATTTAAGGCATATTAAATACACCACATAGACATATAAACTATATTACACCTTGATTTTCACCACAGGGGGACTTTAAGCTTGCTAAACGTATAACTTGAGCTAAATGTGCACATATAAATTCTCAGGGAGGAAGTATAACACATTGTGATTCAGACTCCACTGGTCACCCTGAGCTCCTGGACTGAACAACTGCAGTTAATTGGAGTCACAAGCATGAGCAGTTGCTGTCCCACCATTCCCTCTAATCTCTAAAACAAGACAGAGGTGATGCGAAACCAATTGCTCGCATGATGTTATCTGAGAATGAAGTCATCCACAAATCCAGCCAAGATCCTCACATTAGAGCTTCGTAACTGTACTGACTGTGACAGAGAAAAGAAACATGCTCATTGCTTAAAAAGAATGTGCCATGCACCCACATGATGGTAAACTTGCATTGGAATTATAGGAAAAGATGGAAATGCAATTCAATTCTAACGAAAATGCAACTTTTTTTTAAAATTATTGCACATATTTCTCCAGAGCATTCTGATGTAAAGATTGACAAGCACTCTGTTTTTCCACAAAGACAGTTTTTTTTTTTGAGAAAGCGTTACAATAACACTGTTATTTATTATACTATAAGTCAAAAGCATTTGCTTCAGATGCCCAATTACTGGCCTCTACGTGTCACGGAAAATTTGTACATTCATCTTTCACACACACACACACACACACACACACACACACACACACACACACACACACACACACACACACACACACACACACACACACACACACACACACACACACACACACACACACACACAACACACACACACACACACACAAATCAAAGGTAACAGAGTCGCTCACAGACACATAAACACCAAACACAAATAACTTTGATTGCATTGTAAATACATTGGATATAAAAGGTCTACACCCTCTGTTAAAACAGCTGGGTTTTGTGATGTGAAAAATGTTTTGCACATTTAATTGAAAATAATGATAATAAATGTGCACACCCTTTTCTAATTGGATACCTGGCTGTGTTCAGAATTAACTAATCGGCTAATAACATTGCAGAAGTGTAACTATTAATGTTTTGTAGTACAAAAATATTGATTAGAATATCTGGTAATACTGGTAAACAGTTGTTGGACCCCATTGACTTCTATAGTACGGAAAAAAAATTACTATGGAAGTCAATGGGGTCCGTCAACTGTTTGGTTAATGACATTTTCAAAAAATAATCTTTTGTGTTCAGCAAAAGAAAGAAATTCATACAGATTTGAAACAACTTTGAGGGTGAGTATAAGATGACAATTTTTATTTTTAAGTGAACTATTCCTTTAATTTATATTACGGGCCATTTACACAACACCATTTTCAACTAAAACTGGAAAACGTATGTGTTTTGGCCATTCATTTACATTCATTTACATTTACATTTACGAAAACAGCATTTTGGGGGTCTGAAAACACAAAATAAACTACAATTTCTATATTTATCTCAGACACAAAACATATTTGAATGTAAACATGGACAATTCATATCCAAACATTTGTTTTTTATTTTAAATTATACTTCAGTTTTAAACTTTGAATTACAATAATTTTGTTCGCTACCTTTCAATTCAAATTGAGACATAAATTGTAGGCTACTCGTCCAGTTCACCACACTGCATGATCATTTGAGATCCTGTTATGAAGCATTATAAAAGCTGCAATTCTTGTCGCAGTGAGCGCATGATGTAAAACAGTCTCTTCTCGTGCCTTTTCTTGTCCATATGGAGGTGGTTAGGCCTCATTAGATGGTTTGTGTTAAGCAGTTACAGTGATGTGCTACTATAAAAACCCTGCGCTGATGAATTATCAAGGCTGAGACGTTTACAGCATCAGCCTCTGGCTATACAACCTCTCAGTACAGTACACACCAAACTACAAACCTAACAACCGCAAACTCGCTTTTAGTCAACTACAACAATATCTCAATAGTTGGATCCAATTACCGGTAAAAGCAATTCTGCCATTCAATATAAACCCACATCAGGAGTCAAGAGAGTATCCTCGAACAGGATCGCGAAATGTCACAAAATGGATTCACTTGCATCGTAAGCCATATTTTTGGTTTTTTTTTTTTTTTTGGCCATGAATTGAGAAATCAATAATTTCTTATAAGATATCATTGTATTATTTTTAAGAGTGTGGTGAAATATTTGTGCTTTTATTCAAAATCGTCCTGTAACAACATTGTAATAACATACTATAAGTTTAAGAACTCAAAACTTCCTTGTTAGACTTTTATTGAAAACAAGCTGCAAAAACGAATCATTTACTTAATACAGAGATGATTGCATCAGCACAAGACATTGTTTATTGCCATTTACATGACAACATTATGACATTTTTTATGTAAAAATTCTACTAACCTTTTTCTAAGGCCTCTAAATTATAAACCGGATCAAAGCTGAAAAACCTGTTGCACACAATAATTGCCTTCTGTCATCTTCTACATCACTACATGAGCCTTAACGTATCAAAGATGATCAACAAAAAACACATCTGCAAACATTTTTAAGATATATTTTATCTAAAGGTTCAATGAACTGTTCCATAAATAAATAAAAAAAAAATTAAAAATCAGACTATTATTTCATATGTCATGATTTACATGGTTAATAAAATGCAGTTCATGACCCCTTTAAAATTCCAAACACAATATGATCTACATCTGGTCAACAGACGCAAACTGTTCAATCTTTGAAAATAACATGTTCTCCAAACTGACCTTGAATGAAGGAACTTACTGGAATAACATTAGCAGTGTTGCTGTTGTCTGTGAGGTCAGATGTTTGATCTAAACAGCTCTTTATAGCTGACAGTGAGTGTGCCTTCGTGTGTTAAAGACATCACAACAGGAGAGCTGGAACTCCATGATGTGATTGATTAGGTATCATGGCAAAAGACATGTCATACAAGCTCCAATCAGTTTGCCTGACACTATGCAATTTCTGGGATTCAAGGTGCAGAATGGGTTTTAAAAAAGATACTGGGTTCATTATTATATATGCCAGGTTTGTGGCTTCAAATGTCTTTAAAACTGTATCCCACTTTGTGAAATAATCCGCTGGTAATTATTACTTTAGATTGCTTCAGTTTTCCACTTCACTATATTCTTTTTGCATCTTTTGTATTATTGTAGATCTTTCTTGCCTCTAATTGGCTTGTTAAAATCTTATTGTGGTTGGCTCTTGGCCAGAAACCCACTTTCACATTAATTTTATCGAGTTCTGTTGATTCAATATAAAGCAGAGACAGGACAGAATCCAGCATCTGAAGAAGCGGCTGATCTATTCCACACACGTGAGGAAATATAGTGTTATAAATCAGGGATGTGAGGCCAAACCTGTCGGTCTCCTTTCTGGAAAACTTCCTTTTATATTGATAAAGCAGAGAAAATCTAAACAACACCACCAACCAGAAACTGAAACGGATGAAAGATGTTCTACCTGTTGACATAATTGTCACATTCACATCTGAATCACTTCTGTAAGAAAACCAACAAAGCCAGCAAGTCGTTTCCTGTTTTCAACAAACAGCAAGACAGTGTAAAACTGAAACACATGTTTGATAGGTCATCAGAGTGGTTTGCTGTGAAATACAGCAGCTTAAACTGCAAAGCAAATATTGTACTGCCACCTAGTGTCTATTCTACCTCTGTGCCTTCAAAACTCTATTATTTATTTCAATAAATAATGTTAAAATCATCTCCTTTGAAAACGGTTACTCTAATTGTAAATATGCAGTGACAGTCTTATGTTAGATTTAAAATAATTTACATGTTAAAGTGCAAACAATAATTGAATCTATTACGTTGTAATACTCGTGAATGGGAACATATAGAGTAAATTGCATGACGCACTAAACAGAGTTAAATCTACCAAATAATGTGGCTAAGGTGGCATCATAAACTACACAAACATAAAATTAGTAAAAGCAACTGGCCAGTTAGAGACTCACTATCTGTTATATTAATGAATAAGTCTGAAGTCAGCGGGTGTCATTTTTAATGTAATCTAAACCCACTATAATAATAATAATAATAATAATAATAATAATAAACTTTATTTTATATAGCGCCTTTAAAAAGTAGGCTATCTCAAAGCGCTTCACAAATATAGAAACATAACAAAACATACAATTAAACAAACAATGCATTAGTAATTGCTGACAGAGAGAGATAAAAGGAAGTTATTTACTTGAAGTGACATTTTAAGCTATTTAACCACTCAAAAATGTAATGGATTTGACATATTTATACTTTAAATATTTTTGTATGCATTTAATATTTTATTTATTATCAGTTTTATCAGGGCTGTCAAAGTTACCACCTTAACAATTAACTGTTTGATGCCATTATTCACTTAACCACATTTATTCAATTAACATTCAATATTTTTTCTTGTCCCACATGCTCCTCTCTTTGACCAGGACAGCACTTGATGAAGCAAACTCTTCCATCACCTGGTTTTAACTCCATGCACTTCTCATTTCTACTGATTAACCTTTGACATCTGCAATCGACTGACTGCTCTCCTGAAGTGAACATCTACTAACAGTAATGCTGAAGCACTATTGACAGTCACCTCAATCAAAACCAATGCAAAGTCATTGATATTTTTTTTATTTATATTTTTAATTAAGTGCCTATGGTATAGGCACAGCCTGCTTTCCCTAGGCTGACGTGATGAACCGCAGATGTAGATGAGTGCATCTCTCCAGTGAAGAAGGCCACTGGGAAGACAATTTATAATTGTAAAACTGTTAACAGGAGCCAGGAAGAAGTTCAGCCAGTATTAAGTTGACTGAAAAGTCCTCAGAAACTGACCTTGAGAGATAGAGATGTGATTCCCAGGATGACCACGAGTAATCAAGGATGCGTCGTTGTTTGGAGGTTGGCAGCCGGAGAAGCCAAAGAAGGATCTTCACTAAGCTTTAGATGTTTAGATGTTTTGTCAACTAAAAAACAGCACTCAGAACTGAGCAGGGAACATTATTTGAGAACTAGTAGCCGTTCTTCCTAGCGTTTTGTGATGCATTCGTCCAGCTGGATTTTCTAATGGAGGCGTCACTGAATTCCAGCCATCCTGACCCACTGACGTCACAGATGTGACTGATGTCGAGCCCTACAAGACAAAGGAACTTTAGTATGACTGAACATGTAAAAGATGCTCTTACCACAATACAAACCCATCTTTTGAACAGATTGACACGCCGCCGCCTCCTGTGAGCACATATCTCCGCTCAATAAGAGCTTTGCATGTGCTGGGCTACATGAACACGGGAGCAGATACTCAGTCCCAGAACGGACCACCCCCTGGCGGTCTGCATAATTTGCAGTATTTTCAGCCAGGTGGAAGTGGATCTCTTTTCGTCAAAAGAGAATACCCACTGCCCAATATTCTTTTTGAAGAAAAAGGACGCATTGGCCCACAGGTGGCCCCCTTTGCGCCTACTCTAAATCCATCACATCCCTGCTTCCAATCATTGCTAAAACACTTGAGCGACTTGTTTTCAACCAAATCTCTGCCTTTCTCACACAGAACAACCTCCTGGACAACCAGTCTGGTTTCAAAAGCGGAGACTCAACTGAGACTGCCCTGCTTTCGGTTATTGAAGCTCTTACGGTGCGGATCCACTTGTCCGTGTGACACTTCTGTCGCGCCGCACTCCACTTTATTCCTATGGGTCACGTCACGCGACTTTAATGCGCCCGCAAAGCATCAGGCGGCGCTTCATTTGGAAAAATGCTGCGCGTCAAAAAGCTGGCCGATGCCCATCTTTATGCAAATGAATCTGTCAAACGCGACGCGTCTATCCAATAGAAGCAGTCTCTCGAGGGTCCTTTGTTCTTGACTGGCCAGTGGGTCAAAACCGCGCCCATAGCGGTAAACCTGAGGAACGCCCATCAACGTACAAATGTGGGGAGGCGTCGCGACATCACGCTTCAGTCGTGTCGCAAAAGTGGATCCGTACCGTTAAAGTGCCCTGCTCTCGGTTATTGAAGCTCTGAGACTGACGAGCAGCTTCTAAATCCTCAGTTCTCATCCTGCTGAAAGACAAAGGGTATTTCAGGAACCACACTCCAATGATTCAAGTCTTACCTCTCAGGTAGGTCCTTTAGGGTGTTGTGGAGAGGTGAGGTGTCTAAGTCGCAACATCTAGCTACTGGTATGCCTCAGGGCTCAGTGCTTGGACCACTTTTCTTCTCCATCTACATGTAATCACTAGGATCTGTCATTCAGAAACATGTTTTTTCCTATCACTGTTATGCTGATGACACACAACTCTACCTCTCATTCCAACCAGAGGATCCGACGGCTCGCATCTCAGCCTGCCTGAGAGACATGTCTTGCTAGGGGTGTAAGAAAAAATCGATACACTTGAGTATCGCGATATTTTATTTTGCAATACTGTATCGATTTTTAAAAACGCAATATCGATATTTTTTTTATTTATTTTTTTACAAGCAAAAGTATTCATGGGACCGTGGTTCCCGTTTACCGGTATGTTGTGTTTAAATCCCTACCACTAGATGGCTATGATGAGACGCACCACTAGTGTCATCCTATTTTGATTAATATATGCGCGAGGGAGAGAGAGCAAGACCATAGAAATCATGAGCAAGACAGCGCGCTTGTTTGAAGACGTGCGAGTGCGCGCGCGGCCGGGGCTCTCTCTCTCTCTCTCTGCTCGTTTGCGCAGCAGTCATTCTACATCACTCACCGATCAAAAAAGGCTTTGGCGGACACAAATTTGCTTTGGCGGTGCCAAAAAGCGGACGATCTGACGGGTTTTAGAAGATTAAATACAACCCGAAACTACAAAACAGACCCGGCCTTATTTGAGACCGGCCTTTATTTACCCAAACCTGTTGCCACACCAGGCGTGTAAAATGCTTCTATTTGGGACTCGGCTATTATTTGAAGTTTTACGGTATGTTGTGTTGGATGTGTATTAATAATAGTGCAAGCATTTTTTTAATGACATATTGCACCTCATTGCACCTTATGTGTTATGTATTAGCCTAGATGTCACAGACAGTCAGGGGCTATGTATTTTCTTTAACTGACTATTTAGCTACATTTGTTCCTCAATGTTTCCTTTAGGAATTGTGTTCGTGTTTTTGCAACACAAAACGTGTTGGACGTAGCCTACCCTGTGTACTAGGAAAAGTGCAAGCATTTTTTTATTGACACATAAATAATTATAATGATGAATAACATCACACATAATGTGTATGTGTTATGTATTGTGACAGGGGGTATGTATTTTCTTTTATTATGGCCTACTTGAGCATATACAAATTTGCTCACTAAGAACCTGTGAACCACAACCCCAAACTGGCAGTTTGATTTTCTGTGTACTGAATTGTTTACCTAAAGTAAACTTGTTTGACTTTTATGCACATCATGTCTTTTTTTTTAAAAAATAATACTTTTTCTAAAATTATAGTCCTACTTTAAAAAAATAAGAAAAAAAAAATCGCAATATATCGCCTTATGCACAGTATCGAAATATATTGCAATATATTGAATCGTGACCCATGTATCGTGATACGTATCGTATCGCCAGATTCTTGCCAATACACAGCCCTATGTCTTGCTGGGTGAAGGACCACCACCTTCAACTAAACCTTGCGAAGACAGAGCCAAGCCAACACTACACCACAACTTCTCCATTCAGCTAGGTTCATCATCCATAACTCTTTGTTCAAGTGCTTGTTCCATCCAGACTGGACTATTGTAATGCTCTCTTAGCAGGCCTTCCAGCATCACTGTCAAACCTCTGCAACTGATCCAGATGCTGAATCAAGAGTGGTCTTTAACTAGCCGAAGAGACGAACGTTACACCTCTCCTCGCAAAATTGCACTGGTTGGCAGTTGCTTCTTGCATCAAATTCAAGGCACTGATGCTTGCCTACAGAACAACCACTGGCTCTGCTCTCTTTTACCTAACATCATTACTCCAGATTTACGTGCCATCTAGAAGCTTGCGTTCTGCAAGTGAACATTGCCTTGTGGTGCCATCTCAAAAAGGCACAAAATCACTTTCAAGGACCTTCACCTTGACTGTTCCCTGCTGGTGGAATGACCATAGACAGTATAAGAAGTGGACAGAGTCATCTCTGTCACATTCACATTCACCTCCTTCATCTGTCTTCACTACACTTCCCAGCATCCCCAGTCATTATCATCTGCACCTGCACCTCATGATCACCGTCACCTGTGTCCCATCACCAGCACGGACTATATAACACTCACTCTCCCTGCAGTCACTGTCTGATCTCGTCGCTACATGACACACAGACTCTCCTACGCTCAACCTGAGACTTACCTGCTACTTACCTGCTACTTACCTGTCTTCTATTGGATTATCTTCATCACCGCATGCCGTCTTCAGTTCCCAGCCATCATACTGCAACCCTTTCCAGTGACAGACCATCTGCATCTGAAAGAGAAACTCTTATGATCCAGTGGCTAAGTTCTCATCCTATTATCATCTGTTTGAATACTCACCATAACTCCGTCTGCTTCTACTGTTCTGTAAATAAACACTGATTTCACTTACCACCTGTCTGACTCCTGTATCATCCGTGACAGAAGATCAGACCGCCCTAAGATAGACGATGGGGTAAAAATTATCGTCCTGGCTCAGGAGAGCCAAAGTTTGTATTCGTTTGTTGCAGGCTTTGTCCGCCTCGCACTCGTCAGTAATGAGGATGACGAGCGGTTGAGTACCTTATTCCGGCTCGGGGCCACCTTTCACCACCGGATCGACCTTCCAGACACCACCGGACTCAGCTGGAGGGAGACCGTGATCCGGTGTCTGGAGAGTGTCGGTTCCCGACCCGGGACTCAGCCTACCAGCACCAAGCCCACTTCGCTGCTGGTCCCATCCAGCACAGAGCCTTCGCCGCTGGTCCCATCCAGCCCAGTTGAACCTTCGCCGCTGGTCCCATCCAGCACAGAGCCCTCACCGCTGGTCCCGTCCAGCCCAGTTGAGCCTTCGCCGCTGGTCCCATCCAGCACAGAGCCCCCACCGCTGGCCTCTGCCAGCACTAATTTAATAGACTTTTTCACAGAGCCAGAGCCCGTTGACCCAGCGCCAGAGCCAGAGCCCGTTGACCCAGCGCCAGAGCCAGAGCCCGTTGACCCAGCGCCAGAGCCAGAGCCCGTTAACCCAGCGCCAGAGCCAGAGCCCGTTAACCCAGCGCCAGAGCCAGAGCCCGTTGACCCAGCGCCAGAGCCAGAGCCCGTTGACCCAGCGCCAGAGCCAGAGCCCGTTGACCCAGCGCCAGAGCCAGAGCCCGTTGACCCAGCGCCAGAGCCAGAGCCCGTTGACCCAGCGCCAGAGCCAGAGCCCGTTGACCCAGCGCCAGAGCCAGAGCCCGTTAACCCAGCGCCAGAGCCAGAGCCCGTTGACCCAGCGCCAGAGCCAGAGCCCGTTGACCCAGCGCCAGAGCCAGAGCCCGTTGACCCAGCGCCAGAGCCAGAGCCCGTTGACCCAGCGCCAGATCCAGAGCCCGTTGACCCAGCGCCAGAGCCCGTTGCCTGCCCGCCAGGGACCGCCGTCCAGCCAGGGACCGCCGTCCAGCCAGGGACCGCCGTCCAGCCAGAGACCGCCGTCCAGCCAGAGACTTCTTCCCCGCTGGTCCCGTCCAGCCCTGCCGAGCCCTCACCGCTGATCCCGTCCAGCCCTGCCGAGCCCTCACCGCTGGTCCCTCATCCAGTCACTCTCCCCATTAATTTTTGGGGGGGGGGGCATAGGCCCTCGCCGTGGGCGCCGAAGGACCCACGGCCACCCGAAGGGGCCTCACCGCCATGGCCACCCGAAGGGGCCTCACCGCCATGGTCACCCGAATGGGCTTCACCGCCATGGCCACCCGAAGGGGCCTCTCCGCCATGGCCACCCGAAGGGGCTTCACCGCCATGGTCGCCCGAATGGGCTTCACCGCCATGGCCACCCGAAGGGGCCTCTCCGCCATGGCCACCCGAGGGGGCTTCACCGCCATGGTCACCCGAAGGGTCCTCACCGCCGTGGTCGCCCGAGGGTCCAACAGCTCCGCCCTGGACACCCGAGGGGTCATCTGCTCCGCCATGGTCACGCCCACAGCCTGCTCCGCCCTGGACGCCCGAGGGTCCAACAGCTCCGCCCTGGACGCCCGAGGGGTCATCTGCTCCGCCATGGTCTCGCCCGCAGCCTGCTCCGTTCTGGCCACGTCCTTCGGCGCCCACGGCGAGGGCCTATGACGCCTACCGGGAGGGGGGAGTAATGTCCCGTCCAGCCCAGTCACGCCTACCGGGAGGGGGGAGTAATGTCACATTCACATTCACCTCCTTCATCTGTCTTCACTACACTTCCCAGCATCCCCATTCATTATCATCTGCACCTGCACCTCATGATCACCGTCACCTGTGTCCCATCACCAGCACGGACTATATAACACTCACTCTCCCTGCAGTCACTGTCTGATCTCGTCGCTACATGACACACAGACTCTCCTACGCTCAACCTGAGACTTACCTGCTACTTACCTGCTACTTACCTGTCTTCTATTGGATTATCTTCATCACCGCATGCCGTCTTCAGTTCCCAGCCATCATACTGCAACCCTTTCCAGTGACAGACCATCTGCATCTGAAAGAGAGACTCTTATGATCCAGTGGCTAAGTTCTCATCCTATTATCATCTGTTTGAATACTCACCATAACTCCGTCTGCTTCTACTGTTCTGTAAATAAACACTGATTTCACTTACCACCTGTCTGACTCCTGTATCATCCGTGACAATCTCATTGGAACTCAGTTGAAGCCCATTTTTAGCGATTTTTGAGCACTTCCGTTCCTGACACGCAGACTTAAACCAACTCAAACTAAGCTTGATGACGTGAGCAACCTGTCTGACAGAGAAGGTAATGGAGCACTTTATACATTGTCGTGTTTCTTTAGAAATAAATAATGGACAAATGGAGTCTTTAAACGCCTCAGATGTAAAGTTATTCGCTGTCAAAGTGACGCCAAAATGATTGGGAGTCAATGGAAATGCTAACGCAAGTGAAGTTCTGCTACAAGATGGCGGCACCCGGCGGGCTTCAACTTCCGGTCGATGGATTACCCCCTTGGGAATGACCCACCTAACTAAACCCGAGCAGCTGAAACCGTAGCCATTATCAAGAAGCATCTTTTTCAGCAACACTTGATCCATTAATACTAACACTTTCTTTTATTTTCTCTTCCATTCTATATCTTTTTTTTTTTTTTTGATTACCTATACTGCGTAAGGAGAGTAGCTCAGAGTTGAGGTGGCTCGGGCATCTGTTCTGGGAGGAGACCCCGAGGAAGACCTAGGACACGCTGGAGGGATGATGTCTCCTGGCTGGCCTGGGAACGCCTTGGTATTCCCCTGGAAGAGCTGGAGGAAGTGTCAAGGGAGAGTGAAGTCTGGGCGTCTCTGCTTAGACTGCTGCCCCCCGACCCTGTCCTGGATAAGCGGAAGAAGATCGATGGATGAAATTTGTTTGTTTGAACCTTTCTGGTTCCGCCATCAATCACCAGTGACACCTGGAGATTTACACGTTGTAAAATGCACAAAAGAGACTGCAACTGGGCCCATGCTAAAACAAGGAAAGATTTTTGAAGGGCATTAAATGTAGTCACGCAATGCTGATGTTGTTAACATTAAAAATTTACTGACAGCCGCACATTCTCCTCAAAACATTGGATTCATCCATGCCGAGGCACAACCCACGTAAAATTGATAATTCCACAAATAACAGCAATTGCAGATTTCGAACAGAGATGGCGACAAAGAGGAAAAACTACGGACTGCAGCTTTAAAATGTAATTTTTTTTAGTAGCAATTACTTGGTAGATTATTGGATAGTTTGTACATAACATGGACATGAACTTTCATTAATCAACATCAAGTTTTTGGTTTAAAATTTCTAATAGTTCAATTTTATGCACTTCACCGTGTTCGTCAATACGCCAGGTCAGAAGTCACTCTTCCGCCCGAACTCGACGTATGTCGTGTATGGCCGTTACTGGAAGCCAGTGATTATAGTTTATAAAGATATAAATATGGATACTTTTCTTAAAAAATCACTCCCATTATAGAGCTTCGAAGGATATGTTTTATTATATAAAAACTTCAAGAAGTTTGGCTGAAAGAAGAAAGTCATATTCATGGCTTGAGGGTGTGTAAATTATGGGATCATTTTTATTTTTGCGAGAACAAATGAAATATAAAAAGTGACCATCTAAAACAAAGACTAAAGCTTTTTTTGGCTTGTTTGAGAATATTTTATTCACACAGCACATACTACAGGAGTAGATAGATTCTGAGAACAGCGCAGTGTACTACTGACAGTTGATAAGGAGAGAAAACTCTATCAGTCATGTTTAGAAAAATAGTGTTGTTAAAAAAGTATAAATTAGACCTACAGCTGAAACAACTCAATACACCAAATCAGAAAAATGCCTTTCAAAGACAAATGTAGGCTGGACTACAATGGGAAGAAAAAAACAAAAAAAACAATGAGTGATACTAATAATTGTTGTACATCCATAAATAGTTGTGATTTAAACAGTGTTTTATACTTTCAGAGATTAGTATTTGTCAACACAAACTTGACTGCTGCTCAAGAGCATATTAAAAGTTTTGATGTTTCCCCAGAAATGCACACATTGGTCCAGGAAAGGGAAAATAAAATAAAAAAGACAGAAAAAAAATAATTAAAAAAAGTAAAACCTTCATGAAGTCCAACATATTCATAGACTGAGTTTATCAAAATAGTTGAAATGTTTGATTAGAAAACAGAGGTAAGATGTTTGGAGACTCTTTGCAAAGACAGATTTCTGAGACACTTCTGCCCTCTTGTGGTGACAGAGAAAGACGACAACATTCAAAAGCAGCTGTTTATATTTCTGGGCCAGGTCTATCAAAATAGTTTTTACATATGAACATTTCTGCACATGCTAGCCAGTATAATCATCACCTGTATTTTGGGTTATGTGAGATCCCAAGTCTGATCAACATGCATCCCTGCTCGGTTTTGTATGAACTAAATTCTTAAAGTCACCATGAAATAATTTTTTTTTTTTATGGAATATTGCGGTGTTTTATAGAAATTATCCACGCATGTCATAATTTTTTTTAATTCATGTGCCTCGTAACCATCGTAACTTCCCCTCCCTCTTGCAGCGACATTTCTTCTCTCGATAACGCGTTTTCTGGCGCGAGGGCGGGGCAACCTGTCAATCACATGAGATACACCAATGGCAAACCACAAACCATCCAATCAATTGCCCATTGACAAAATCAAGCCCTGGCCTTTTTTTTAAACCCCGTTCCTGAAGTCGTTTCACTCGGATAGTCACAGTAGGGAAGAAACAACTATTGCAAATGATGTTTCATGCTAACTTTAAGCAATTCAGGCCCTACGACTGCGCTCACACAATGGCTACGAACACATTGGAGCTAAATACGGTTGTTATTCCTTTGTTGAGTGCTTTGTGTTAGAGCCAGACTGCCAGACTCCTTACTTTGAAAATAATGACTGGAACGATGCTCAAAGTCTGACATCAGTCAACCTAGATCAATTAACTCTGTCTTTTTAAAAAGATATTTCAAAGATGGCGGAGACAGACGAGCATAGCAAAACATTAACGTTTATAGCCTAATGCAATATACAAAGACTCCTTGATTTGGTTTCCACTTCTCATTTTAAAGTTAACCCTAGCATTTAGTGCTGAGGTCTTCAACCTTGCTCCTGGAGACCCACTGCCGTGCAATGTTTATTGCTGCGTTTAACTCCACTTTTGGACATTAACTCATGAACTTCCCTATGCACTTCGAATGCCGCCATTTTGAAGTGCGTTCAACTTCGTCAAGTGGACGAGGGAAGTTTATATGGACAGACCCTTGACCCCTTGATTTTCAAAGGAGGAGTGAGTCTACTCATATGCACAGGCAGATCCAAAGACAACAATGCATCATGATTGGCAGGTAAAATGCCTTTCATCCGAGTGAAGGAGATGTGCGGAAGTGAGTGAGGCAAGGCCCTAAACAAAGTGGACTTAAACACTGCCTATATCCAACCTGCTTCCGCTTGTGATTTTCAATGATCCTGAAGAGCTGGTTCAGGTGTGTTTCATTAGGGTTGGAGTGAAACTACAGGACAGTGGATCCCCAGAACAGGGTTGAAGACCTCTGATTTAGTGTTCATGACTTTTTTGGCATGCGAACATGAAATATTTATGTTGGGTCATGGCACCATCTTGTGGTGTAATGTGTCCTGCGATTCATATTGAGGTCAGAAGCAATATATTTCAGTTGTCACCTCTGATTTAATCTGAAACGCGGTAATAATCCACTCTACAACTGACTTGACTTCTAAAAAATCTCAGGTATTGACAACAGCATTACCATAAAAAAATAAAACTTGTCAATGACGCAATTAAAAGCATAACTGTCTCTACAGGAAAATAACAGGTAAAGAGAATAACCAGCAGCTTCACGAGTATTAATAAAACACCAAGAGCCTTTGTCAATGGTGGTTCAGTTAAAATTGCACAATATTATGTGTCTTTGGTCGCTAATCTTTGGTCAAACATAGCGGACACCAACTAGTTTAAACTCTTGTTATACATGTTTCTTGTTCACAATCATGAGACCAAAACTAGTGTTTGCTATGGTTCTCTCAGTCAATTCCAATGTTGTTCCAAAATCAAATGTAGGGTTGCATACATCAAGTGTTTGGGATTAACAACCGTATTTGTTGTGACTTTTCCAATTGTTTTGAGCCTACAACAGCATAGCATAACGACAGGTAACCAAAGTCAGTCCCCATTTAGGCATGCAAATATCTTCAAGATTTTGTATTTACTTGAAACGATTCATGTATGTGGTCAAAAACTTTTGTAGACTTTAGTTCCTCTGTCCCACCACACGATACCATTACACATAACCTGAGAGGTCAACGGGCCCAAGCACACACATCATGCTAAACCCATTTCACTGTGATTGACACTACTTGATGCTGTTTTGTTCCTATAGCACACATAACTGAACTCTCAATTTGGTTGTGACTCCTTAAAAAAATCCGAGTTAATCCCTTTTGTAACAGAATGCGGTTCTCGCTCTTTTAAAACTGATCGGTGAATGAACGGAACCAGATTTAGCACTCAAAACAGGACTGACAACTGTATTCTGCTGTTGTGTGAACGTAGACTATACGTCTGCAGATCTCTGCCACTTTATTAAAGATAAAAAACTCTTATATTGTCTGCATGCATATCTGTATAATCACAAAGATGTTCAAGGCATTAACAAGACAAACTATATAATACTAAATCACACCTTTCCTTGGAAAAACTACTGCAAAATACTCCTGAAGATCATTTATTTTATCATGGAAGTGAAAATTGTTACTTCTGTTCGTTGACTAGAACAATTTTAAATAAACAGTTGTTCAAAGGCAGTGGACATTTATGAGGGCGAAACAGTTATGAGGAAGCATGAGTTTTATGAGATAACTACAAATTTGTTTGGAAACGGCAATTATTCACAATGACAAACTACTTTTTAACGATAATTTGGTCCTAATCTAGGCAAAGTTTTCTCTAGTTAATGTTATCTCTAATCTAATTATCGGCTGAAGATAAATGAGGAAAATAATAAGAGAAATCCAGTGCATCAATAATGAAATATTTGTTTAGCTTTATCCTCTTAAAATGCATTCAAACAATAATGCAATCAGCTGCTTCTGTTCAACGAGGTTCGTACTGAGACAGTGAGAGACAGACAGTTTCTGCATTTCATAGCCCTATTCCCACTTTTTCCAGAAAAAAAGACCAGGAAAAAAAAAAGAGGAAAAAAAAAGAATCAGATCAACTGGACCAGAACTTTACACAACATCAGATCATTCCCATACACTTCCATAACCCAATATTATTGGAAATCCAATCTTGGGTTTAAGTGGCCGTTTCAGGTATTGCAGATTGTATTGTAGAAGGAAATGATCCCAGTGAGCTGTAATGGGGAAAAAGGTTGCTACAAAGGTGCAAGGCATCGAAGTCAGCTTAAGAGTATAACTTCTGCTACGTAACATTTATTGCAACGTTATTGTGAGAACTGACAAAGAATTAAAATAAATAATTGCAAAACAGTTTACTAATGTGTGACCCAAGTATAAATTTGAGCTAAAACTCCTGAGTCTGACCAAGAGCTTAACACACTCAAACCGGTTAACTGAGATTATTGAATCAGGGCCTGCCTAAGACAAGACTTACACCTCTACAGCTTGACCTGCCCACTGATAAACGGCTAAAGAGAGGTATTGTTCAGTTGTCACAGCAAAGAGTGTTTGTGGTTTTCATAAAGGCGTAGTTGCAAAAAAAATGGCTTTTTCTAAGTACCCCGTTTGTTCCTTTTCTAGATGGAAAGTTGAAAGTAATTTCAATAATCTATTAACTGAATTCCAGATGGGTTCACAGAAAGAAAAGGATGGATGAACCACATACTGTTAAAAACATCACAATTTTAAGTGGTAGTTCAACTGAAACATTGAAAACACAAGTTCACATCCGTGTCCACGGGCAGACTGTATTTCCATCGAGTTGCTCTGTTGTCCTTGCCAAAGCCAAGCTATGGACTGAAGGGGTGTTTGAGAATTAATTGTCAATGTACCTTTCCTTTGTAAATCTCTATCATGTACCACATTGATAAACACTTACAGTAAATCAGGATTTTCGGAAGGGGTAAAGAGAAGTGACGGTACATCTGCTTCAAAAAGTCTCCATTTCAAACAGTCTATGGTGCCATTAGCTGAAAGCCCTGAGCCGTCTCAAGCAAAATTACTCTTGAGGAAGACCAGCTTGTTCATCTCCTCTGCAGAGACCTGCTGTGTTTTCTTCATAGCTAAGGTCTGCTCGCAGATGCTCACGCACTCCCCATGCACAGCTACAGCCGGTACAGCTAACAACCACAGCGCTAACCGCGACAGCCTGGGGTATCTGTCCATGACCGAACTCCAGTACTGCAGCAGGTCACCTGTGCCACTGAACAGTGGCTCGCCGAGGTACTGGAACAACTCTTTTCGTACCTGTGGCTCTTCAGCATCACACGTTGGCCTCTCTAATCCACAGTCCAGACGGCCACGCTTGGGTGCTGACAGCCCTTCGCTATCCCGCTCGTCCACAGATGTACTTCCAGAACCACCGCTTCCCGCTTCCCTCATATTAGCAGCCATGTCACACACCCTTGAGATAATATCCTCGTGCTGATACGCGGGGACTGGCCGCAGCTTCAGCTGCGGATCCAGGATCATTGCGACTTGATGGATACGTTCCACTTTGAAGTTCTCCTTCAGGGCTTCTAGGAAGTAGTGGCAAAGCTTACTGCCAGAACCCACTTCACCGGCTTTAGAGGTGAAAAGTTTTTCAAGACGGAGGTAGACGGGAAGGACGTGCTGGATCGTCGGGGAGCGTTCCACACTCAGCTCCTGCGCTGCCTGTCTTAGCGGCCCAAGCAGACATGCAAGCGTGCCAAGAAGGTGCTTGTTCAGGCCTTGCAAGAGCGGCACTGTGCTCTTCGAACGGCCGTACGCTTCGCAAGTGGCCTCAAAGTTCTCGTGAACCTTGATCAAAGCCTCAGCGACTGATCCCAGCAGGGTGGAGAAGCAGACTCTTCCCCAGCTTTCCCTTCATTACTGAAGCTGGTCGTTGCAGCAATGTCGCGACACGTAGCCAGAAGCTCACCTAGTTCATTGAGCCCTCGTGCTTGCAGGCTACGACGACCCAGAACAGCCTGAACCGTGGCTGTTAGAGAGCAACCTGCGCAGCGAAGGCCAACTCCGGTGCGACCGCAAAAGGCCAGGGAAGACAAGCGTGGCTCTGTCACGTAGACCGTGCGGATTTCTGACATTACAAACTCCGACAGAACATTCTGGACCCAGTGGTGTATCTGCTCAGGACTCTCCCTTAAAGAAGCCTCCTTGAGTCCCAGCACATAGCGTCGGAGTCGCACACCCTCTACTTGATACGCTGTTAGCAAATAGCAGGAGTCTGGTCCTATAGTCTGAGAATGACAGGTCACTGCAATACCCAAGGAAGAGTTGGAACCCAGGGCACAGGTGACTTTCACTTTGACCTGATTGTACATACGGGGGAGCTGTTTTAATGCCAGCGAGCTCATATCTCCCAGGGCTTCACGAATGGAGTAGGCCCCATTACGTGAACCTGTGTCCACCAGGGTCTGCGCAAGTTTCAGGAAGTCTTTGCTGCTGAGTACGCCAAGAAGGCCAAGGTCTACGCACATTACTCTCAGTAGGCGTTCAGCCACTTGTTGTCTCTCCTTTTCTGGGAGTAATCTGTTCTCTGCAAAAGCAGAACAAGACAATTAAATTAGTTTATGTTATTTCTACAAGTTAACTGACCTTACAAAACATCCATACATAACAGCAACAGTTGCAATCCATCAAATAAAAAAAATTAAAAAGCACATGCAAAAATGCCATGTCCTTCCTAGGTATCTTGTGGCATTCTTGTATTTTATAAATCTGTAGATAAATCTTGAAAAGTGTATGTTGTGGATTAATCTGAGTGACCTCAGATTTTTAAATAAACATGTAGAAAATCAATAAGGACACATACATTAAAGTTGCAGTTAGCCATTTCTGAGAAACACTGTTGGTATTTGATACAAACCCAAACAAACACACCCCTCCCCTCATTGCTCTGCCCCCCAAATGCACAAACACACAATGCAAGATTGAATGTCTCTTTATAATAGCTGAAGCAAAGCAAAAAATTAAGAATATAGTACTAGTACAAGTTTATACAAGCAAGAGTTCAGTATTAGCCACCAGCAGCTCCAGACAAACAATAGCTGTTTCCATGCCCTTTTTTTATGCGCATTTTGCTCATGATGGGAATTCCGGCTCATTTCAGGGAATGAACCATCAAAATGCCATCAAGCGCGATCGCACACACATACACATCAAAATAACGTTCACTTAAAGGCGCCGGCTCATAGAGTCGAACGACATCACTACTGTTTCTGCTGATGGGGCATTTGTTTTGTTTTTTGCGAACTTTGAAAAGATTCACTTCACGTTTGGGTGGAAACCCAGCTAATGACATTCAAAACTGTCCTGTTACTATAGCTAACAGTACAACAACAGCATATCTTGGTTCGGTATTCATGTTCAGCAGATATAACGCAACCTCAGCATATTTTTACAGGCCTTCCTGCTTAGGTCGCTCAAGCGCTGGAAAGCTTTTCTAATACATTAATGCGGTTCTTAAAGCTCTTGCCTGTTCATAACCCTTCTTTTCCAGTGATATTGATTTGACCTTTTCTCTTTTGTAATGTCTCTCAACCATCTCTCTTTCTACAGTCTTTCTTCAAATCTCCCGCTTGCTCATTCTGTCTCCTCCCCCATCATGAGTGGACACGCCCCCTACTGCTGATTGGCTCACTCTATCGTCCCCTATAATGAGTGGACATGCCCCCTACTGCTGATTGGCTCACTCTATCGTCCCCAATAATGAGTGGACATGCCCCCTACTGCTGATTGGCTCACTCTATCTTCCCCTATAATGAGTGGACACACCCCCTACTGCTGATTGGCTCACTCTATCTTCCCGTATAATGAGTGGACACGCCCCCTACTGCTGATTGGCTCACTCTATCTTCCCCCATAATGAGTGGACACAACCCTACTAACAATTGGCTCACTCTATCTTCCCTATAATGAGTGGACACACCCCTACTGCTGATTGGCTCACTCTATCTTCCCCCATAATGAGTGGACACACCCCCTACTGCCAATTGGGTCACTCTATCTTCCCCCATAATGAGTGGACACGCCCCCTAGTGCTGATTGGCTCACTCTATCTTCCCCCATCATGAGTGGAAACGCCCCCTACTGCTGATTGGCTACTAGTGTGTTTTGGTGCTTGGTCTGATCCACTTTCCACAACGTTTCTCAGAAATTGCTTACTGCCCCTTTAATTTACTTGGAACAAACCAACTTTAACATCAACACTTTTTCCTGAAACATTTTCCTGAATGAAATGAGAGCGAATGGATTCTGGTAACGGTGGTAAGAAATAACTCACGAAAAGACGGTGGTACGTGGTTCCTCTGTTGTGTCGGCTGAGGAGATTTCCACATCTGCTCCTGTGTGGCCACAGGCGCTTGGGAAGGCTTCGGAGAATCATCTTTAACATGGTTCTCATTATCAGCTAAAAGGGGAATAAAAGGAATAAAGACAACACGTTATGTACTCTGTCTTGTAAAAAGTGAAGGTATTCAATGAAAACCAACAAGAGAAATACACTGAGGTGAAAACAACTTACAAATCAGAAATAAGAATTATTAATTGATCAAGGTCCACAAAGAAAAGAGTTGATTTTGACAGATATATAGATTTTCCATAGATTTTTTAGTTTAAAGACACTGAATGTGCAAATAACCATCTTAGCCTGCTAAATATTTTAGTGGTAAACCACATTTTTTCTTTTCACTGCAGAAATTTCCATGACTTTTCCTGGCCTGGAAACACAATTTTCACCTAGAAATGAAAATGTTTTCATCATTTACTCACCCTCGTGTCGTTCCAAACTTATTCTTTTCTTTTCTTCTGTTGAACACAAAAGAAGATATTTTGAAAATTGTTTCAGCTGTTTTTGTCCATATTATAAGTCAAATTTGACTGAACGTTCATCTCCAAAATCAAAATAAAGTTAGTGTGAAATTGATCCACATAGTCTTCTAAAGTGACACAATCACTTTTTTAACAGATTTTTAAACAGAAATGTAAGCTTTTATTCACTCCCAAATCAAATCCTTGATCAATGCATGCATACAATCAAATATGTTGACAAAAAACGTGTGATGTGCGAGATGTATTTGACGTTAGCTTTGAGGTTGCCATATCTGTCGGTGTATGTGTGCGTTTGTGATGATCAGCGTTTTGATTTATAAATAAAGGCATACACGTCTGTTTGAACATTTTAGGGGTCCATTAACTGCCATAATAACAAAAACAGCTGAAACATTCTTTAATATATGATAATATATCCTCTGTGTTCCGCTGAAGAAAACATCATAGAAGTTTGGTATGACACAACAGTGTGTAAATGAAAATATTTTGTGATGACAGTGTTAAACAAAATGGCAGGGAGTGTGAGCTTGAACAAATGAATGACGAGAAAAAAAAAACTATGTGGAGTTACTATGGAGTTGTGCAGGCGCAGATTCATGCACGCCTATGAATAAGTGATGAGTAAAGATGTTAAGATAGTTTACGGATGTAAAAAGCACATGATGGAAACAAACTCAATATGCAGTGCACACATTATACAGTCTGTAAAATTGTGCCCTTTGCATTGAACCGTTACCCAAGTGGTGATGCAAAGAAGTAACGTAACGCAAATTTGGATGAGCTCAAAGCTGAAAATGTTTTTCATTTTCTGGGCTCACTCACCAGCATGGGACTGCATGTGCTCCAGGAGGTTGTTGTAGAACTGGAACTGAATTCCACAGGCTCCACACGTGTAGGTTTCTGGAACGAAACGTCCAGTTTCTCTCAGAACACAGAAAGGTTCTTATAACAGAGCCTCACATCAGAGCACTACATACAGCTAACACATTTAGGTCAGCATCAGGCATTCAGGAAAAAGGTTTTTGCGAGGTTTTGAAAGCAATGCAAATGGCACAAAAATGGGCATGAGTGAGGTCAGTCATGATTTACAAAAACAAAAAAATGGGACTATATGGAGCATGAAATGAGTGATATCAAGTGAAAATGAAAAAGGTAAAACTGATTTCCACAATACATACTCTGAGGGCTGGGGAGTGAAGCATAGGTCCGGCTGTTTGGAGTATCTGGAAGACAAATAATTCATGTCATTTTTTTATGATGAGTACACTTCCATGCAAAGTGCAACATATTAATACAATGGCCCAAAAATGACATTAAAGGGTTAGTTCACCTCAAAATTTAAATTACCTAATAATTTACTCACCCCAATGCCATCCCAGATATCCATGTCTTTCTTTCCTCAGTGGAAGAGAAAATTATTTTTTTGAGGAAAACATTTCTGGATTTTTCTTTGAATAATGGACTACCAACGTTTTGAAGTCCAAATCAATGCAGTTTCAAAGGTCTTTGAAGAGCTTCAACGGGCTGAGCTCGATCAGCTGAGGAAGAGTCTTATCTAGCCAAACCATAGCTCATTTTCAACAACAAAAAACTAAATAATAATAATATATAAGTGTCCACACACTTTTTATCTACAATTCGGATTGAGATGATCTGCAACGCGCCGGGAACTACGTCATCACGTTGAAAGGTCACACTCAAAAAAAAACGTTTAGGTTTTAAAAGATTTAAACACCCAGGATACGCACACGTAAGGACCATTTTAAACAATAATATGACACAAAGACATAAATATGTCATTCAACATACAATACAATTTGAACTATCCTCTTTCGCACGGTCGCTTTGTAAACAGTGGGCGATACTTCCGCCGGCGACATCGAGCGTGAGCTTTCAACATGATGACGTAGTTCAGGTCAATGATGATTGATGAGTGATGATTCGCGTTGCAGATCAGCTCAATCCGAACAATTGTAGTTAAAAACTATATATATATTTTTGTTTTTTGTTGTTGAAAATGAGCTATGGTTTGGCTAGATACGGCTCTTCCTCAGCTGATCGAGCTCAGCCCGTTGAAGCTCTTCAAAGACCTTTGAAACTGCATTGATTCGGACTTCAAAACGTTGGTGGTCCATTATTCAAAAAAAAAATCCAGAAATGTTTTCCTCAAAAAACGTATGTTCTCTTCCACTCAGGAAAGAAAGACATGGATATCTTGGATGGCATTGGAGTGAGTAAATTATAAGGAAATGTTAATTTTGAGGTGAACTAATCCTTTAAGCCTACTGTATTATTTGATCAAATTTCTAAGGAATCTAAATTATCAACATGCTCAAACAAGGTTATTCCAGTAATCTACTACATGTTCTGTTGTTTGATTGATAAATCATATCTTTTAGCAAGTTAAAGTGCAGTCTAATTCTAAAAAACGTCCAAATTCAGCTTGTGTTTCATGTCTTTTTGCTGTGAAATCGTCACTTATTTTTATAAAGTAAATGTAATAAGAATAACGTATTGCCAGTAATATTTCAGTAATATTTCATGTAGTAACTTAGGTTTACTTGATTATCAATACATTACATTTGTTTTATCACGTTCAATCGTGAGTCTCAAAAATGATCATCAGGCTTTAGAGGAAGGTTTATTTGTTCATCTGTCAATCATTGTATACCGTTGCGTTATGTTTTGAAATGTTTATGCAAAAATCAGCTATACGGTTATTAAGAACTCACTGATTTATATTACGAATATCAGCAACTGCACAAAATTGCAAATAAATTCAGGGTGTTTTTTTCCTGCGTTTGAATTGCATATTCTTGTATATGATACAAAGCGAGTCATAAAAGCCTGATGCATTAAACATGCACTTTTTTTATTTTGTATAAATGTTCAATAAACTCTTCCATTTGAAAACAGGGCCGGATATTAAGCAGGAGTGGTTTTCATGTTTCTGTTTCGGGTTGGTGTACATTATTCTCTACTGTAGTTCACTCATGAGCTTTTCCAGCTTTGATCAAACCCATTTTCTTTGACACTCGTATTTGAACAGTTGAAGCTCATGTTTATATAATTTAATTTTCTAGTTTGTAGAGATGTAGCTCCAGTTGAAAATATTAGACAAGTCTGCCAAATGGTGTGCTGTCTTCTGATCTTTTAGTCGGATTTTAATGGCAAAGCAGTTTGTTTTATGAATCTGCTGCAATCCAATACAGCCCTGGCAAATGAATAGTGGAGCACAAATTATACTAGACAGCGTAGCAAACACACAACCATGATGTTACGCAATTCACAAGTGAAAAAGGTTATCCAATCATAACAGGGGTCATATACTGTAGATACAGAAATAATTGAAATGTAGCAAAGAAAATAGTCTGTTCAATTTTAAAAGTCTGAAAATTATTGGAAAATGTACTTTGAAAATGTAATTTGACTGTTTTGAAGCAATCAACCTTGACAAACATTAGAAAAAAAAAGTGTGCCCTTTAAGAGACATTATAGTGAATACAAGGATCAACCTAATTTTCCAGTGAAAGCATCTATGCATGCATGACGCAGCAAAAGATATGCTTAAGTTAAAGGGAAAACAATGTGATTGTGAAAGGCAGAGTCTGGAGAGAGACACTGCAGATCATGACAGTAAAATATCACTCGGAGCAAAGTGCAAACACTTTACGAGATTCAAATATCAAAGGTGAAAGATTTCAAAGATTTCAATGTCACTTACCACTGGAGTTCTGGGAATTGTTGACGTCTGCACGACTGGACTGGCCTGACTGGCTAGACATTTTCCCCTCCATTTTAAGGCTATAAGTTCCTTCTGCAGTGCAAAAATCAAAGCAGCTTAAGTCATACATATCAGTCATAGTTGCGAAATAACTAAACGCTCATTTTGTCGTCCTTAGTTCATCTCTTGTCTGTTGCCTTTCACGTCTCATGATAGTCGAAGGTTTTGCAACTCTGTGTTCTTGTGCTGCCATCAGATACTAATATACATATTCCTACAGCGATAAAGTCACATGACAATTGCTCCTCATGTGTCGGTCTCAGAGACACAAATAAAGTTTGATATCCAGAACCGAGTACTCATGAACAGCTCTCAGATTTAATCACAAATATCTTCATTTGTGTTCCGAAGATGAACGAAGGTCTTACAGGGTTGGAACAACACGAGGGAGAGTAATCAGATTATAATAAGTAATCAGAATAAAAAGTTATTCTGAAAAGTCAGAATTGTGAGATAAAAAAGTCGCAATTATCTTTTAAAATGTTTTATTCTGTGGCGGAGTCAAGAAATCTGGTCATTAAAACGCACATCTAGTACATATATTTCTATTTAAGATTTTATAATTGTTATATATAATAATGAACCGGATGATATATAGTGTAATAATAAAGATTTCTGAACTTGGATTCAAATCCAAATGCTGCTAAATGGTTTAAAATCATTCTGTTTTCTTCAGCCAAAAAAAGGTACTTTATTCATGGAAAGTGACAAACAAAAAACTCATTACAACAAAACATATTTGAGAGTGATAAGTGTAAACTTATTTGATAAATGCGGATGGGTAAAGTAAAAGCATCACAGAAAAGTGATAAATCCCCATATTTATACATTCCTGGCAATGCCAATAGAAAGCCTGAAATGTTTCCTATGCATAAGATACATCACCAAAACATGTTTCATTGACAATAAGTCACAGGCATTTATCAATTATTGATAATAAATTCCCCTTCCACATGGAACACATTGCAGATTGATTTGAAGTTGTGAAATCTGATTTATTTTAGTCAATTTAAACACTACATGACATCTTCGGAAATAGATGCTATACATTTTTGTCACTGTTTTTAATATGCAACTAATAGTAATTAGATTTTTTTAAATCTACAGAATAAATAAATTTTAAATAGTCTAATGTTGATTGTTTATGTTGATATACGCGTGTTATTTGTTATTGTGCGCTGTCAATACATTGTCATTTTGGCCAGGTCTCTCTTGGAAAAGAGGTTTTAAATCTCAATGAGATAACCTGGTTAAATAAAAAATTAAAAAATAATGAAAAAATAAAAAGAACATGCTTTACCAATCAACAATTCGCATCTCCCTGCAATACCATGACTCTTTCAAATTTTGAAACAAATTGAAATTTAATTCTGCTAGCATCACTACAGTCTCTCTGACCCATTTCTATATTTTCATCACACTTTAAATAGCTTTCAATGTCAAACTCCACAGCATCTCCTCAATGCAGGACTGAGAGGAGAGACGAAGGACAAAGATAATAGGAAAGACTTTGCAGCGAGTGCAGTAACGAGGTTCATTGCAGACAGATTGGGTATTTTTACAGCAGGAATTATGATCTTGGTAGTAGTTTCGTGAACAAGCTCGCACAATCTCCATATATAATGATTAGAGATATAGATAATTTACAGCGAGTGTCTAATCTATAAGGTCTACACAGCTTTATTTCATCCATAAACACCACAAAACACTGGCAATGAAGCGAGGACTTACTCATCGGAGCGTGAAGCGCCACATGCTCCTGATAGGGGTTGAAGTATTTGTACTGTTTCCCACAATACTCACACGTGTAACTTCCGGTTTCTTCAGGACACAAAATACAGTAATTAGTCAACATGTAGTGATTAGCCAAAGACGCTTTACCACAAACTTTCCACTTAAACCATGATAATCTGTCATCATTTACTCACCCTCATGTCAATCCAAACATCTATGACTTACTTTCTGAAGAAGAATGTTTCAACTGTGTTTGTCCATACTATGAAAGTCAATAGGGTCCAAATCTACATTGGAACCCATTGGAGAAAAAACAAAATCGTATTCAAATAACAAAAAGAACTGTATTCAGCTTTGCAATGACATGAGGGTGAGAATATAATGACAGAAATAGTATTTTTTGGTACACTAGTCCTTTAAGCCAGTGGTTCTCAACCAGGCAGACCTTGACAACTCATTAAAAACAAGCATTAAAATAAGCTAAAACAAAAACAAGTTTATTTGAAGAACCAGGGCTGTCTTGGAAAACCCGGATATGTGTGCGGTAGCCTGATTATGTTGGTTTGACAAAGCCAACATAATGACCTCCAATTTAAGCTTCTTCTGAGCCCAAATTTAAACAGTATGTTCTCATTATAAACAACATGCTAATTCATGTTAGAAACATCATGCTAATTCATGTTAGAAACATCATGCTAATGCATTTTAGAAACATGCTAATTAAACCATGGTAGCAACATTCTAGCAACATGCTAATCATGTTAACTACCTGCTGATCATGTTAACAACATGATAAAACTTATCAATGTGTTAAAACATGCAAGCAACATGCTAATAATGGTAACATGTTCAAATGTGCTAACAATGTGTTAAAACATGCTAGCAAAGTGTTAAATCATCTTAACAAAACTATAATTATGCTAGCAACATGCTCATTCATGTTAACATGCTAAATCACACTAGCAACATGTTAAATAATGCTAGCAACAATATAACAAAATGCTAATCATTTTAACAACATGCTAAAACATGTTATCAACGTGTTAAAACATGCTAGCAACATGCAATTCATGGTAGCAACATGCTACAGCATGATAATTTATCCGAGTAAAATCTTCAGACTTCAAGCTGTTCAAAGTTATTTTAAACTTTCAGACCAGGCTATGTCAAGCCAACATCAAAGTGTGTCCTCAAACTTTACTCATCTAGTTTTAAGAGTGTGATTTTTTAAATGACCTGGAAAAGACATGCATTTAATAAAATTCATGCTAGCAAATGTGCTAATTCAGGCTAGCAACAAGCTAATTGCCTGATTCTAACAACATGCAAATTCATGCAAGTAACATGGTTATCATGCTAGCACTGTGCTAAATCATGTTAGCAACATGCTAATCCATTCTAGCAATGTGTTAAATCATGCTATCAACATGTTCAAACTTAAAACATGCTAACAATGTGCTAAATCATGCTAACCACATGTTAAAACATGCTAGCAACATGTTAATCATGACAATCTTTTTTTCTTTTCTTTTTTTTACTTTCTCTGAGTAAAACCTATAAACTTCAAGCTGTTCAAAATTATTTTAAACTTTCAGACCTGGCTTTGTCAAGCCAACATTAAAGTGTGTTATCAAACTTTACTCATCTAGTTAAAAAAGAAAAGACATTCATGGGCATTTTTATATTGAATATACGGTTTTATATTTATGCCAAGCTCTAAAATACTTGATCGGGTATAGAAATTGTGAGTACAACACATTTTTGTGAAAATCATTATCCATAAATTGCATACAACTAGAAAAGTCATGTAAATTCATTGATTAAAAAGAGTGTGAACCTTGAAAAGCATTCAGCTCTTAATACTTCTGCAATCATGGAATTTAATTTACAGAAAGTAGCCGTGTCGGGCCTTCAAATACTGTTGTGGACGATGTGGGGCCAAAAGGTTGAGAGCCACTGCTTTAAGCTGCAATTTCACAACCATAATCCTACATTCATTTTCTTGATTGCAGCATATTTAATCACTTCGGAAACAAATCAATCCTTTAAATCACAATTAGAAGGTCTGTGTTTTAAATATAACCCGGTTCCCTGTATGTAGGAACCGATGCGGTGGAAACTCGGCCCAGGAGTGATGACTTCTGTCAACCTGAATATTGTATATATGTATATATGCTGAATAAATTGCTGATCGTGCTTAAGCTCCGCCCATATGTGCATATAACTGAAGGATCAGTAGGCGCGTTTCCATTACAGATTTGCGCAAAACTTTTGCGATGACATTAACCGATGTTATGCGACTAAAGCGAGTCATTCCAAAAATCATGGCAACGGACGTTGGTAGGTTTATTTATATCCCAGCTACCGCACTGGCCATTATTATTAATAGAAGGAGACGAGTGTGTGTTATCCAAGCATTAATGGCAAGGAAAGACCCTTATACTGTGAGCGGCACATAATGAGTGTTTCTGGGTGTTTTTCACTCATTTCTACTTCGAAGTCGTGAGTGTGGCATTTCTTTGAGGTTTAGAATCCAGAATTCCTGTAAATCTTTTGTCTTTTATGAATTTAATAAAGAACTCTGTCTCGTATTCTTTCCAAACACACCGTGTCATCTACGTCAGATGATCTGTAAATGTGCAAAAACTGTTTCCATTGCAGTTTTGCTAAATATTTCTTTCTCGAATTGCCTGAAAAACACATCATGCGAGCGTAAAAACATTTTTGCAATAAATTGTGAATTTGACGTGTTTCCATCGGGCGTATTTTCAAGTAGCATAGCAATTTCAATTTGCGCAATTTGAAGGGTAATGGAAACGCGGCTAGTGTCAGGTTCATCAGATTTTCAGCTGAAGGAGCGACTCGAATCATTCTGCAGCATATCATTACTTCTTTCAGGGAATTGGGGTTAAATTCATAATAAACCAGACAGATCAGTCCCTTCAGCACAGCATCATTCAGCAGCTTATCCATTAAAATCCCCATGAAATCATAATTGACAATTCTTATTTTTATGGAATATTGCAGGTTATAATTAATGATTTATCCGTGCACATCAATATTATTTTTCATGTGTCTGTATTTTTCCCCTCCCTCTTGCAGCATCTCTTCTCTGATGATGAGGGCGGGGCAACCTGTCACTCACATGAGATCCACCAATAGGAAAACACAACCATTCAATTCAATTCCACACAGACAAAATTAAGCCCGCCCACATTTGTTCTTGTTCCAAAAGCCGTTCAGAATCCTGATTTTTCCATGGTCGTGATGTAGGCTAACATTTGGCTACTAACTAATAATTTATTTTGCATACGTCACTCGTGTACTAATACCCACGTTAAAAAAAAACAACAACATTGCTATGCACAGAAACGTGTTTTTTTGACCACGGTGGAGCAGTTTTCATGCAGATGGCCCAATCCTGCTTATATGGACACTGGGGCTTAAATGGTATATGCAAATTAATTTGCATGATTCTACACTGCAAAAAAAAAAAAAATCCATCAAACAACCTGCAATTTAAAAGCTTTTCAATTCAATGAACTCAAGATTAAGGCAACCAGTTAACTAAGTTAAACCAACAATTATTTTTTACAGTGTATGAATTGAATTTTTTTTCCATAAGTTAAGCAAACTTTGAAGCTGCATCATGTTTTTTAGCAGTGTATTTGGTCATCCAAAGTCATCGCTCCTGGGTTGAGTTCATAATATCAGCTACTGACGTGGCATCAAATTGACCGACATGTAAGAGAACCATGAGTCACAGAGATTTTGAGCACTCTTACTTGGTCCCATTTTCTGGTATGATTCAGTCTCCTCTTTTAGGTCTTCTACAGGGATCACATGGTCATATGGATCTGAACGACACAACAAAAAGAGGATGCAAAGTTAGTGTAGGTAAGCCTTTTCACCTTTTAGCAGACTCATACGTGTGTGTATAAGATCTCTAAGGATGACATAAAAGTACTGCTTCACCCATCGAGGTTCTTATCAATAATTTCACGCCATATGTGTTACCAATGTTAAAAACTAACATTTTGACATCACAAACAGTGAAACAGTGTTTGCAGAGAACAAGAGCAGAGGAAGATGACACTTTAATGAAGAATAAATTGCATCAATAGTATCTCAAACACCATCTTAGAATTAATTTGTGAAAATCTGCTCATTCTGACTTTTTTTGCCAGCATGGGTCACAATTTTCTAATTATTTTCACATTATCTATTAAAAAACCTTCAAAATTATGTATATTTGTTAGAATCTGACTAACTCAATTTTGAGAAAAATCTAGTTAAAGTTTTCTGAAGGTACCAAAACAAAAATCACCTTGCAAACATACCTTAAAATCACTAGTAATAACACCAAATTGAAAATAATATGAAAATAATTATGTGTAGAGTATTTAACATTGCTATCCAAGCAGTCAGATTGAGAAGCGCGTCACTGGTTAAGGACTACCAGTGTAAAAGAAATATGAAAACGTACAAATAAAGATAATTTTAGATGTTTAATTGCCATTTGGAGCATTGGGATCGCTAGACGAGGGCTTAATGAACTCGTATTTGTAAAATAAAAACTCAAATTTGACATGTTTCACTCGTTTTGCCTGTAGCTCGACATTATCCCGTGTGCATTCCCACTCATATTGCCAGCACGGGTCACAATTCATCTTTCATGAAAATGTCAGCGGTTTTATTGCCACTGGAGTTACAGCCCTCGCTTCATTAGTGAAAGAAAATAATAAAAGACAAAGAATTTATGATCAGCAATTAATGTCAAGGTGTTTATACATATTTGACATCAGCTTTTATGGGGAAAAAATGTTTTGTAGGATCAAGATCAACAAAGTTTGTTTCTGTTAATAAGGAATGCTTTAGGTAAAAGTTATATTGACAACTTAAAGAAAAAGACAGCTTTCTTCATATTTTCTCTTTTAAATTGAGACATTTTACACAAATATAGTTCAGGACCCAAAACACTTGGCAATGATCAGTACTCAACCTTCAGAAAATGTTGATCGTCAACCAAAATGTAGTATGTTGGAGATGAAACTAAATATATTGAGCCATAAGAACACATATATAGCCTATCTAACGGCAGATTAAGTAAAACCGTAAATCTTCATTATGAGTCCGTAATCATAAATACAGTACATGTTCACAATAACAGTTTAAATAATATAAAAGAATGAAAACTGTTTTACTTCTGATAAACTCATTAATGGAGTTAAACACTTAAACTAGCCTACATGAAATTACTGAGAAGTTACAACATTTTTTATATTCAATAAATAGAAATATGTGTTGTGGATGTAATGCTTTTGAACACTTTTCCTCTGGCATGCTGTGTTTTATTGTTTTAAATACAGAGATAATTGCTTATCATGATAATAGAAGATTGTCTGGAGAAAATTGTTTCGTGCAAATAATACACAACAAGGTCTATCTGTTTCCATTCAAAATATATAAAGCAATTAAAAATACTATTTGGCCAGTGGAAAAGATTGAGAAAAGCTTTCTCTGAAACGTATTTTACACTATTTGATTTATTTATTTTAATAAAGCTAGTAAATGATTTTTATTAATGTAACGTGACGGCAAATCCATATTTCATATTTTTATAATGGCTTGTACCGTTTAACATGTTATCACGTGGATGAATAATCATATGCAAATGATATGCAGATGAGGATAGCCTATGCATTAGCCTGGCTAACGCCAGACCCAATCTCGTTGAGAATTGGGTCTGGGAACCACATGCGCAATTTCTCGTATTTGAGGCGTGGTTTCAGAATGCCCGTCGCAGTTTATTGGGTGCTAAGAATGTCTATCAAATATGCCTGTACGTAGCTCATAGCCAATCGTTTCGATTATACCAGATGACGTATGTAGAGCGACAGAAATTAGACAAGGAAGAAGACGATGGGAAAGATCTTTTTTGTAAACAATGACGTTAAGTTTTTTATCAAAGAGTAGCTTCGCGTCTTCAGCCATGTTAAATCGATATAAACAAACTGTTTCCGTGTGTCGCATAGATGTCGTCATCGTCTAGCTGCTCCCTCCCCGTTCTGTGATTGGTTCCCTAAATGAGGCGAAAAATCTGGCCATGGTATCCAGACTGCCTTTCAGCGTGAATTGAATCGCGCTGCGGTAAGGCAGTATGGGGAAACCCAGGCTAGATATGCATAGTGAAACTAGGCGTTGTAAGCTCATATATGGTTATTTCGGGAGGAGACGCATGTACACACAATCTCCCGCTGACTGTGATTTATAAAGTGAATTCTGCGCAGGTTCTGGCATACACGCGCTTTTATAAGTCTGAATATTGTTTTTGCGTACGACATTTTTGGCTTTCGGGCGCACGTACACTTTTAGTAAGAATCCTACGCACAGTTTTATAAATGAGACCCCTGGTGTTTCTCTTTTGGTGTAAATAGATGGGTACGGCCTTCTGACGCAAGCTAGTTATTTTAGTTGATAAAGTTTTAAATATGGATATTTTTCTTACACGGACTTCAGGGCGAGTAAATCATGAGCTAATATAAATTTTTGGGTGAACTATCCCTTTAAAGAAAAGCATTGGATTGATCCTGGCAATAATTTAATAATAATAAAAAAATAAAAAATTGGGGGTGGGGCAAACCAGCAACAGGCTAATATTTAGTCTATATTTTGTGGTATATTTTATATAATAGTTAAACTAACAAAAAACATGGGATTTGTGATTAAAAAATAAGTAATTGTTATCATATTTGTGGAAAGTACCTTGAAAGACTATTAAGCGATTTAAATGTCATTTATCAGTTCATTAAAGCGTCTGAACTGAAAGGTTGCGGTTGAAATGTCAAAGTGTCTAGTCTTGTTCTGGGTCTATTTGGTTTCGACTACAACTCAAACCGAAACCGAATTATCCGTACATGGATCAACTGAATACCGAGACATTTCAAACAGCTGTGACAGCAACCAACCATGTGCTTACTGACATCGTATAGTAAACCAAGAACTATATATTAATAAAAAGAGTATATATTAATGAAAAAACACACAGCTCACCATCAACAGCATGGAGGTCTCGGTGCTCCTGAAAACAGCTGTAGTACTTGTATTTTTTCCCACATACGTCACATGTATAACGGAAAGAACCTGGATTAGAAAAAAAAACAAAGACTTCTATGAATAGAAACTTTAGATGTCATTGTGTGACAAAGATGTTGAGACGGAACTCAAAGTTTTATCCACTTTATTTAGAAATGTCCAGGACAATTACCCAAAAATCTGTCCCACAAATAAGAAAATGTGCAACTCACTATTGATTCCCAGAGATGCTCCTTCTCCTGAAGCCGTACCATCGGCCTCTAAATAAAACCACACAAAATACAGACAGATATATAAACTGGTTATGTAATAAGGAATTTTATGATTCTTGTTGCGATTCAGACTTCAGTTCATTAATCGATCCTTCCAGAAAAACGGGGAGTTTTTTTGTGATTGTTGCGGACAAAAATCCTTGATTATGCGGCACGTTTTCTTAAAGGGGTCATATAATGGTACATGTACAAGTTGATTGTACTGAAATGTGTGTTGCAGTGCCTGTACACAACCATCATAATGATAAAAATCCATCCAGTGTTTTTGTTTTAATCTCCTTATATGTTTTCCCCTGCCTCAAATCGAGCCGTTCGACCGTGTGACGTCACAGCTCGCACGCCCCTCCCACGATTGTTGATTGACAGCAGCGTTTCAACATAGACCCGCCCTGAGCGAGCTGTCAATCATAGTCCGTCATTGTTTACACTGGAGCAGAATGGCGCGTAAGTGATTGTGGTGTTCGGTTCTTGGGTGTAATAAGGAACACAGCAGTCATTTTAATGTTCCTAAATCCGAACCGCTGAAGACGCAGTGGCTGAGTTTGTTTTCGAAGGGAATATTCCCCACGATAAAACGTCAATGGCTCATGTTTGCGCAAATCATTTCTCACTAGACTGCTTTATAAACGGGAGGGTCAGTATAAAGCTGGTTTTGCTAAGAAGCTGCTCCTGAAAAAAGAATCGGTACCAACTATACCTGTCCCTGCTGGACCTTCAGAAGAACTGAGTGTAACTTTTTATTAACCTTTATATTAATCTTTGCAAATCGCTTGCACGCTTCATGTGAATGCGGCTAATGTTTACACTCAGGGTACATTACGGCATGTATTCTATCTAACGGACGTTCTCAATATAATTCATAATCCCACGTTTATTAAAACCTGTGTAGAGAGGGGCGGAGTCAGCAAGCTCATTATCATTTAAAGGCATATAATAAAGGCAGTTTTCATTTAGACCCTAAAGATTCATAATAACTTGTACAAAAATGGCATTATATGACCCCTTTAAACAATGCGATGAAATAAGCTGGATTTTTCTGCAATTTTATGTGATGAAATTGCGGGAACTTGCAAAAACTGCGGTTTGATGAAAAAGAGAAAAAAAAAGTGATTCCCCTGTTCCCTGTTCTCACTAGACTACTACCTTAATGTAAAGAGTCATTTCTTATTACTTCTATGATAAGCAAGCACACTACATCACAGAAAGTGCTGGAATATTTCAGTTCATCTTGTTGCATTTCAGATCTTAATAAACACATCAAACTTACAAAACATTGATGAGTCAAACAAGTTCTGCAGCTTTACAAAAGGAATATGCTACAACTTCTGTAAAAATGAATGAATAAAATATATAAAAACAAAAAGTGTGCTTTCTGTTTTACAGCTTTTCGATGATGTTCACGTCACTTCTTAACGTTCCCATGGCACGTTATGTGAACGGCTCTTGTGTGAAGCAAACGCAACATTTTTCAACTTTCTGCTAAGATATTTTTTGCAATGTGGGGATTATGAAATCATGCAAGCCCCCAATATTTTGCGCGTAAAACGGCAATTTATGCAGAAAAAGTGCGGCGTATTCGAAAAAATGCCCCCGCATAAATATGTGGACTTTGGCTGATTATGCATTGAATCATGCAATCACATAATCGCGTTTTTCTGGACGGACTGATTAATGATCCATTTCAGTACTTTTGAAGATGCATTCACCCAATAAGTGATCCTAACTACACTTCCATTCAAAAGTTTATTTTGAAAAGACATTCTGATGTTCTTGAAAGAAATTCATGCTTCTGTTAATATGACATTTCACCCAACATTGAAAAATCTCTCATCCAACCTCATGTCATCCCTAATGTATATGACTTTCTGTCTTTATATAAACACAAACGGATATTTTTAGGGAAATAATGCATCTCTTTGAGCCCATATAATGCCATTGAACGGCTGTCGCTCGAAAAACACACAAAGAGATTGTCACGGTGATCCATACGACCTCAGTGGATGAATCAATGTTTTCCGAAGCAAAACAATATGTGTGGAAGAAAAATACTCTATATATTTATTAACCGGCTCAAAAGAGTCATTTGTTTGCGAGTCAGATGTTTGCTGTTGTGAGAAACCAACAATATGATAGAAAGACGTGTTGTTTGTTTATTGTAAACTTCATGTGTAGTTCTGAGAATGAATCAGTTCATGATTCCAACTTTCAACTATCCTAAATGAAATTGAGTAGGTGAAGAATAGGACGGCACCTGTGTGAGCTCGGACATGCGTCTGAAAGCAGTTGTAGTATTTGTACTTCTTGCCACATACTCCACAGATGTAAGAGCCTGTAAGAGAGAGAACAGAAATATCAGATAAATGTGTTTCAGTGTTAGTGAGGAGTAATTACAGCTTCAGGCCGGACACTTTAACACAAGCTGTGAAACTACAAGGTGTTCCTTGGAGAGAGAAATAAACAGATTTCATTCAGATATTTCTGCAAATATCCACTTCTCAGTTTTGATTTGCTCACTATATAAAATCACGGTAAACAGTGGTCAACCAATATTTATTGCCATGGCCGATATTTGGCATTTCTTAATGATCACATCAGCCGATAAGTGTTCCTGTTTTGCAAGCGCACTGAAAACATGTTAATATCTCAGAAAATGCAGTGCTTCAAGACACTTTAATAAAAAATTTAAATTTCCCCTGAAGTCAATAATTGTATCCCTTAAAACTCATCTTTGATCACCAAAATGGCATATTTAAAGGATTTTTTCCTTGAAAAAAAAGTATTCATGCTTGAGTGTAACCCGACACCCTTGCCTCATTTAGTATGCCTGGATCTATGAATATGCAAATGAGCCCCGCCTCCACTCACTCACTCACTCACTCACTCAGAGATCCACTCGTTGACGATCACAAGTTGATCTGGGGTGCGTTTCCCGAAAGCATCGTTAGCCAACTCTGGTCGCAAGTTTGTCGCAATTTCCACTGAACTCTATTGGTAACGACGGAACTTGCGACCATAGTTGGCTAACGATGCTTTCGGGAAACGCACCCCAGATTGGTTACAAGGTAGTTTGTGACGTCAGAAACACCACCGTGTTTTTGAGACTGTCTTTGGTTCACTGCAGTTTTAAGGAGAAAATACTCAGCAATGCTGTCGACTTATGAATTTACACATGGTTTGAATGAATGAGGGATTCTACTGTACACCCAAAGCGCTTTACAATCCTGTCAGGGTCTCTCCTCAGACACCACCAGTTTGCGGTATTCACAGCCACAGCACAACGGCGCTCACCACACACCAGATATAGGTGGAGAAGAGCGAGTGATTGAGTATTTCATGGATGGGGATTATTAGGAGGCCATGATTGGTAAAGGCCAATAGAGGGAATGTGGCCAGGACACCAGGTTACACCCCTACTCTTTATGAGAAGTGCCATGGGATTTTTAACCCTTTAGAACCGGCTGTGTCGTCGCCGACTCAGACCAGCAAGCTGTATTCATTGTACCGTAACACTTCAACCGTTCGCACTATCAAAACCGGCAATATACGGCTTATTACAATAATTTCATGCTTCCGTCAGCAAATGACAGCGGTTTTCTGGCAGAGCGGGAAGGAATGATTTGAACAGAGAGATACGAAGCGCGGCAGGTTAGAGTGTTTTGGATTGTATAAAATAATAAAAGAAACTAACAAATACATGGCGAAAGAAGTGGTAAACAGCAGAAGAGGGGATTGGGATGATTTTTTATGAAACTTGAGAGCCGTTACTCTTTCACGTATCTCTACATGTGGTGTGTGCATGTGTATGTGTGCGTGCCTATGAGTGTACGCATTTGTATTTGTGCGTGTATGAAAAAAAGTGTCCTAAATGAAAACTGTGCAACCCAATGTCACAAAAAAGACTTACGTATAGATGTATTATACTTAATTTTTCAACTTTAAAGTGTTAGTTTCTTTCGTTCGTGATCTTTGTTTTTTTCTAAATAAAAATCAGAAAATGTACTCTCATTTTTTTTAATTTTTGTCTATTTAAATTCTATTTACAAACTCACCACACACAATAATGGTCAATAACTGTAATTTGTTGAAAGCTAATCTTTTTCTGAAAAAGATGACACCTTGCACATGAAGATAGCACATTGTTTTAGAATTTTACAGTCAAAAAATCTAAATATGTGAAAAACACCTATTTTAGCTTCAGGTTCTAAAGGGTTAATGACCATAGAGACACAGGACATCGGTTTAGCGTCTCATCCGAAGGACGGTTGTCTTATTGTCATATTAAAAACCCCACATAAACATATAAAAAAACATTAAAAGCTTGATTTTCACCACAGGGTTTTCACCACAAAAAAATCTGTCAATCATCAATAATTTCTGACAAACATAAAACAGAATATAAAGTAATAAAGAAGGTGGAGACTTCAAGTTTGCATAACCTTTTCACTGATAAAGTCATATTTACACCTACACTACTGGCCAAAAGTTTGAGATAAGATTTTAAATATTTTAAAGGTTTTTAAAAGAAATCTCTTCTGCTCACCAAGGTTGCATGTACTGTTAAAAATACAGTTTTCTATTGTAAAATATTATTACAACTTAATTCCAAACTTGACAAGTAGTGTGTGTATATATGAGGGATACACATGGCACCCATTTGTAGAATGTCTCATGGCTAAAAACTATTTCATACCTTGTGTTTGCGAGTTGCGAGAGCTCCCCAAAACCACACAGATCTCAGCCGGGATGTTCCCGTCACTCGCTTTGCCGTTACTGGCCACAGACTCGGCGGTGGACGCCACCTCGGTCTTTACGGTGACTGAGGGAAGCTTCGGGGAGGTTGTCGGCACCGCTTGCGTGGCTCCTGCCTCAGTCGGGACCACAGCTGTGTCCTTCGGCTCCTGGCTGGGGTTAGGAACCTCCTGACAACTCATGACTCCACGACTGCTCAGCAAGAGCAAAGGAAACTGTCCAAAACAAAAACAGGAGGCGGCATTTAAAAGGGGACCTAATATGCTCATTTTCAAAGTCTTGATTTTTTTTTTTTTGGGGGGGGGGTGCTCTTCCACATAAAGGTTTTCATGCTTGAATGCTCACTAAGCATTTTTTTTACTTTTTTCCCCATATTCTCCATTGTTGCAGCTCCTCTCTTCCCAGTCTGTCAGTAACGCCAGAGACAATTTATATAGAGACATGCCACTTCCTCAATCCTCAATACAACTATATAGGGAAAACCCGTAACGCCAAAGATGGCGGTTTTATGCACATGTCCCGCCCCTCCCGCTGGAAAGCCAATCGTCTGCTTTTAAAAGGGATACTCCACTTTATTTGGAAATAGGCTCATTTTACAACTCCCCCAGAGTTAAACAGTTGAGTTTTACCATTTTCGAATCCATTCAGCCGATTTTCTGATATTTAGAAGAATATCAGTAACCAGACAGTTTCTGGTCCCATTGACTTCCATAGTAGGAAAAAATATATACTATGGGAGTCAATGGGATCAGAAACTCTGGGGGAGTTGTAAAATTAGCCTATTTCCAAAAAAAGTGGATTACCCCTTTAACAGTCAAGCCGGGAAACATTTAAGCCTATCGGGTTCCACTGATGCATGCGCACAGTTGATGTTTGCGACAGTGGAGATGAGAACCCTTGCGCATGTGCAGTAAAAGTATAACCTGTGGGGGAAAAGAGCGTTTTAAACCTTATTTTGGGGCAAGTCATCAAACTTTTTCAGCGATTTTTATCATATTTTACTGCTGTTTCTATACATACAGTTTTTATGTCCCGGTGACCAGTGAAAGTGCAGTTCTGACTCTCTGCCCATTCATTTATATAGGAGCCTGGTCTTGTCCCTTGGCGTTGCCAAGATGGCGGCCGAGTGGCAGGACTTGCCTAAAAGGACTTTGGTAACGCTCGGTTTAGTTCCTGTCTCTATGAAGCCCCTCCTTCTGAAAAGCACACTGTGCTCTGATTGGTCGGCTGGAGCAGTGTGTTGTGACTGGTCGAGCGCTTTGAGTGTGTTTAGGAAATGTCCCGCCCCTTACCATAACCGCCAGTTTCAACACACTACTAACTAACTCAACCAGGCCCCGCCCCTTTATTCTGCGTATTAATTATTTAAATGAGGAATATTGTGACGTGTTCGTTCCCGGAAGAAACTCAAGACTACAATGGAGGCGTTTCAGGGAGTTTAGAAACACTGACACTGATATAGAGAAGAACTGGAGCTTTGCAGAGTTTTTTCATGCTCAAACAGCAACAATACACACTAAAGAAAGAAGAACATGTTAAAAAGCATAAGGGCCCTCTTTAAGTGCCCAAATGTGAATTTGGGGCAATGCATGTCTTGTAAACTATTAAAATACAATAAGAACAAGATTAGAGAAAAACTAGACGCAATCAAAACAAATTCAGAAACTCTATACAGAAGCATAATCTAATTTAACATTGAATTATGTAATGCAGAGGAACTATTTTAAAGCATACAATATTTCCTTCTGTGCAGGAGACCTTCATAACAGTTCAGAATAGCAGAGATTTATGTTTGAGAGAACTACAACTGTAAATGCATTACCCAGAACTCTCTGCAGAGAAATAAAATCAACGTGATACATGTGTCTGCAATCTACAGAATCTACAGCTCCACCTTTATCTATATCTCCATCTATATCGACCAGAAGTGTTTTCGTTGAGGAGGAAAGAGAGGCAGTTCCTTCTAAAAAAAAATAAAAGCAGCAAAATATCACAGAACATGAAATTAAGTTATGCATAAATCACTATTTTTGGCTCATCAACATCATCAGCTGATAAAATTGCTTGCGATTGTGAGGGGGAAGACATAACGTTATTAGAATATGAATTATTTTACAACCAGCTTTCTTTTTCAGGTCTACAACCATTGTCTGTGACTGAAATCAAATTCTTCCCTACTACATAGTATGCAAGAAACCGCACAGCAAAAAAAGTAGTACGTCTGTTCATAAAACAGTAGGTGAAAAGTCCCTGGATGACCTACTACTTCCACCGAGACTCTGGCCCTGTCCCAAATGGAGCACTTCATGTGGACTATCAGTCTTGTGGACTTAAATTGCGTGTGCTCGCTGAGTCTACGAGTCCATAGGCCGTCCCATTCATCATGGGGCAATTTTCTGATATTCAGCAGCGCCCCCTTCGTACACTTGAAGCCCGCATGGATGCAGGCTTCACACTAGAGATGCACGGATGGGCTATTATTTCATCCGCAACCGCATCACAAAACTCATCATCTGTCCGCCATCCATCCGCACCAACGTTTTTGACCAATTTTCAAAACCGCACCCGCCCGCCATCCGCTGATTGGGCGATACAAGGCGACACTTCGGCAAACCTGACCTTATCTGATAGGCTACTGTACAATATTTTCATTGTAGCCTAATAGAAAATGCATTTTGGCACATCATTTCAACATGCTGCTATTGTATGGGGCGCCATTTGTAAAGCGGCTCACGGTGAAAATAACAGCAACATTTTGTCACATTTAGCTTCAAACAATGTTTAAAAAACTAGTATGAATTTTTGACGGTCACTTTTTACCACATTTACCGGTACAACAAAATTTGTACACTTAGAGATATTTTAAATATTTAAATCTAAATATTAAATGTTACACCTAAATCTAAATGTTAAATCTAAATGCTAAATCTAAATAAATCTAAATCTAAATGTTAAATCTAAATGTTTAATCTAAATCTAAATGTTAAATCTAAATGTTAAATCTAAATCTAAATGTTAAATCTAAATCTAAATGTTAAATCTAAATGTTAAATCTAAATGTTAAATCTAAATCCGTACCTTCTTCGCCGGTATTTGCCATCTCTGATAATAATAGCAGTCTCTGCATAGACTCGACTAGCTGCCTGATGAAAATTTGACTATTTCAAAGTGTGCTCGATTTTTTTTTTTTGGATGTAGGTATAGTCACATAGGCTAATAATAGCGTGCTGAATAATATGATCACATTATGGATCATTAAATAAATAGAACCGAAGGTCAGGGCTTTTCTGAGTCATATGCAAAAACAACAACAACAGGCAGCATATTTCCCCGAACCTGCAGCTCCTGTCCATAACAACAACCAGACCGTCTTCCCATTTCCGGCATGATGATTGAGTTTGTCCCAAAAATTCCTCTCAATGCGCCCTCGCGCCAAATTTTAAAACTCGTGCCACAAAGTGTGGACTCTGAGGAAGTCCACAAGTCTGGAGTGTGCCAATTGGGACAGGGCCTCTGTAGTGAGCATTTAACACTTAACTATCCCATGAGGTCACGGGAGAGGATTTATGAATGACACTGCATTTAGACCATAGACATAATAAATACATAGACACCCTATTGGCCGCTTTGGAACGTTGCTGCGATACATCAACGTGTCCGCCATTTTGCTGAGGGCAAGACTGCACTGTAAACAAATGCAAGTAAAGGGGTGAGCTGCGGTTTTCCTGGATAAAAACAATAACTTTTATATTTATCAGCCGATTTCAGTGGTTTGTACGTGGTGTAAGTTATTATTACTAATTACATAATGACCAAATACAACCAGAATTTTTTTTTTCAGTCTTGTTTGTGAAAGGTAATTCCCCGAGACCTGTTTTCAATTGTGTGGCGATTTGTACAGCCCCAAGCAGCGCACGAAACAGGCATTTTTCTCTATTCCCGTAATGAGAGGTATAGGAAAGTTGCCCTACGCAATATGGCGGCGCCGTTGACGTACGCTCCAGCAGCCAATAGGGCGTCTATGTATTTATTATGTCTATGATTTAGATGCCAAGTTATCTGCGCTGTCAAAATAAAAGTCCAGGTTCTGACAATTATTAGCCAAACAGAACAACTTATTGGCCAATGCAAAAATCATATATATATAAATAATCTCATCACTAATAATAACAATAATAATGTTGATATAGTTTGATGACCGACGGCCAACACATTCAATAAATGATATTACACCGTTTAATTTAAATAACACAAGCATAACAATTGCAATTAAATATATACATTTACATAATATTTATTCAAATAAATGGGTGTTCCAATATGCCTGAATTTAGGAGCTATGTTCTCAGCACTGTCAAAATAAAAGTCCCTCTTACAACACTTATTGGCCAAACGGAAAATTATTTGGCTGATGCCAATAATTGAAAAAAAAAAAAAAAACATACACACACACACTACCACTAATTGAAACATTTGTAACAATATCAACACTGGAAAACAAATCATGCTATTATCTGTGTTATGGATCATGTTAGTTGGTTTCTAAAAACAAACTAGCTGATCTAACTTGGTTTTTGAAACGTGGCTCCAGCCTAAGCCGGATTCTCAGCTGCTACAGACCTTTTATTAATAGAAAGAAAAACCTAAATATACAATAAAAGGTAAATAAATAAAACACCGAATTAACATGCCTTGACTGAAACATTACTGTCATGACTAAAATGCTCAAATTTAAAACAAATACAAATCAAACACAAAGTAATCATTTTTAAATGTACTTTTCTTCAAAAATAAGAAAAAAGCCAATACACACTATTGTATCAGATAGCACCTCTTAATTACATGTCCTTCACAAAAAGAGCCAGAGGCATTATTAGTGTGCACAGGTGCACTCTTTCACCGATTCATTTTGAAAACCAACTCCAAACTGTGGTAGAGAATTTCAACAGTGTCACCTAATGAGAATTTATTACTCTCAGGCTATTTCAGGAGATGACTGGGAGAGATTAGGCTGACAGCCCTAGTTTCCTTGAACCAGAATACACTGACACGTTCCCATCATGAAAAACCCTGGCATGCCTGTACCACTTTCATAAAAATGAATAATGTGATGAAAAAAAATTTCCTTTTTTGTTTATTTGTTTTTTTTTTTTCTTTTTACTATTTTACATTTAATTGGAAGTGGAGAAAAAAGAAATATTGCCTCTCAAATTTCATCTGAAAGAGTGGGCACCTAAAAAAAAAAGCCTTTTCAATTTATATGCTAATGATCTCCGAATTAAAATTTAATAACCGGGAGATATTGAAAAGCGCTCTTGAATTATACAAAAAATAAATCCTGAAAGAATAGACTAAAATTAGAAATTCAGGGCAGCACACAGGCCAGTGCTGAGCCCTGATTAAATTTTTGATGGAAATCAAAATTGCAAAACAAGCAGGAGATGAAAAGACTGAACCTGGTCTGGGATGGAGGGATATGCATGCATGCATTATATATACACATATACATACATATATATACACACACACACACACACCAATACATTTATATAAAATCATTACATTCCTACGATTTTGTGTGTTGTGTCTTTATTACTTGTATATATTTTAATTAACATTTTTAAAATGACTGTATTCATAATTACATTTTCCATCTTTTCATTTTGTTGGATTTTTATTATTTTTCCCCTAGAGATTTAATCATCTCAGAGATCAGAGAAAGAAGAGCAGGTTTGCGGTCGGGTTTATTTTTATAACCTGCACTGTTATTATTTTACCCGATGAAGACTGAGACACTGCCATACACTACAAATAAGGGTTACATGATCTATTCTTCTGCGTCATCAACATGTTATCGTTTTACACGATTGGAAATAACAATATTATTGCATAATACTTTCATGTGTAATGCTTATTTAACATTTTTCTAGTGATAAAATGTGTTTATGAATGGTTTAAATCATAAAACTAAATTAATAAAACTAAACCAAGAATCTGATCCCATGAAGGAAATCCCTTAAAGTTTCTATATATGAAGCACCTAAAATAACCATTTAAGGTTCTACATAGAACCCTTTCTTCTAAGAGTAAGAGCCATCAGCTAAATGTCTTTATTTAACGAAAACAATGACAAAAAAAATGTCTACAAGCTTTTCCCACTAAGGACTAAGGACGTTTTAAGGACTAAGACGAGACACCAATGTCATTAAAGAATAACTGACAATATCAATGCAATATCGTAAAAAAGACGAGAATAAAATGTAGTTAAAAATAGAAACGAGGAGACAAAATATTACAGACTGTTTTTACAAGCCTCTACCAGCTTTCATTATGTCAAGAGTATCCATCGATAGTCTGGGTTAAATAAAAGAGTTGTTTGTTTTCTCAGTGATGAACTGTAATAAATCCAAACATTAAATCTCGACCGTGGTTGTCTTTTTTCCTGCTGTTTTAACACAAAAACGTTAAAATAATTTGGAATTACTATTAAGAATTCCACAATTTATAAACTAATTTTATACAATTTGACCTGTTTTCATAATGTAGAGTGTGTTATTTGATAGCCTATAATAAATAAGGGAACTAGATGAGGTCAAATAAACCATGCGTTCGAATTGCCATTCGCTTGATTTGAGCTTATAGGTGAAAATAAATACTCAATAACAATTGTTGCTATTATAAATTTCAGCCATAAAATCATGATTATCAATTCAACAATAATGCAGCATGACGAAAATGTGTTTTCAATGACTAAAACTAGACTAAAATGCCTAGAGGACTGTTGAATGAAGTGAGTTAACAAAACAAGCTGCATTTTAGAAGATCCACTCAAAAAGACAAACAAATCATTTTAAAAACATAAGGTTGCATGCATTACAAACAATGCGCATCAGATTTCTGCCACTTTGCTCACAACTGATGGCACAGTTTTGGTTAGCAATCTCTAACCCAGAATAAACCGAGTAGCGCAAGTTATCATGGTGATAAACATAAAAAAACCGGTAGAAACTGAAACCGGCTTCATGCAACAAAAGACAGCAGTATAAGCTTGACTAAATATGATAAAAACTACAAAGTACATTTGACAGCACTATGACTAAGACTAAATTAACAAAACATGCAAGTTGTGCTTCATGCTAAATTTTAATCCCAAAATTTGAGGGCGTTTGGAGCGTAAGTGCATGGGATTTAGCAAGCGCCACTAATAATAAAAAGGTGAGGAAATGTAGCACAATTATTATAAATCTGCCCAGAACTGGCAACCCTCCAAAGTATCCGAGCAAAAAGACCCACACCAAAGGAGGCCATCAAGAAGCCTTCGGCAACTCACAGTCCACCATGAAATAACATGAACATAGAATAATTACTACATGAACCATGTGCTTGCACTTTATTTTACAGTATGTGTACTTACAGTGTACATGCCTAAGAGAGTACTGGTTAATATAAGGCAACTACATGGGTCAAGGGTAGGTTTAAGGGTACACTGCAAAAACTACTTTTCTTACTAAGTATTTTTGTCATGTTTCCAGTCCAAATATCTAAAAATTCTTAAATCAAGATGCCATAAGATATCATGTCTTCTTTTCTAGGAAAATATATCAAAATTAAGTGAGTTGATGCTTAAAAAAGGCTAAATTATCTGCCAAAGGGGTAAGAAAAATAATCTTAACTCAAACAGAAATAACATTATTTTTCTGACCCCATTGGCAGATCATTTTGCTTGTTTTAAGCAAAAACTCAATTTTTATTTATTCCCCCGGAAAACAAGACTTAATATCTTATAAATCAAACATTATTAAATATTTCTTAAATCAAGATGCATTTACTAAAGTAGTAAAATGTTACTACTTTAGTAAATGCATCTTGATTTAAGAAATGTTTGATATTTGGACTGGAATCAAGACAAAAATACTGAGTAAGAAAAGCATTTTTTGCAGGTTCATGGTAGACTTGTAGTCAAGACCGCCTAAACCGAGACCAAGACACTACAAAGACAAGAGTGTATCAAGACCAAGACCAAGAACAACACCAATAACAAGACAGACCAAGTTGAGACTGAGACCAAGACAAGACCAAGACCAAGACGAGACCAAGACCAAGACCAAGACCAACACCAAGACCAACACCAATAACAACACAGACCAAGTTGAGACCAAGACAAGACCAAGACAAGACCAAGACCAAGACCAAGACCAAGACCAAGACCAAGACCAGACCAAGACAAGACAAGACCAAGACCAAGACAGACCAAGTCGAGACCAAGACAGACCAAGTCGAGACCAAGACAAGACCAAGACAAGACCAAGACCAAGACAGACCAAGTCGAGACCAAGACAGACCAAGTCGAGACCAAGACAAGACCAAGACAAGACCAAGACCAAGACAGACCAAGTCGAGACCAAGACAGACCAAGTCGAGACCAAGACAAGACCAAGACAAGACCAAGACCAAGACAAGACCAAGACCAAGACCAAGACCAAGTGGAGACCAAGTGGAGACCAAGACAAGACCAAGAACAAGACCAAGACCAAGACCAAGACGAGACCAAGACAAGACCAAGACAAGACCAAGACAAGACCAAGACCAAGTGGAGACCAAGTGGAGACCAAGACGAGACCAAGACCAAGACAAGACCAAGACCAAGACCAAGACCAAGACCAAGACCAAGACCAAGACGAGACCAAGACGAGACCAAGACGAGACCAAGACAAGACCAAGACAAGACCAAGACCAAGACCAAGACCAAGAACAAGACCAAGAACAAGACCAAGAACAAGACCAAGACCAAGACCATGACGAGACCAAGACCAAGACCAAGTCGAGACCAAGACAAGACCAAGACCAAGACCAAGACCAGACCAAGACCAAGACAGACCAAGTCGAGACCAAGACAGACCAAGTCGAGACCAAGACAGACCAAGTCGAGACCAAGACAAGACCAAGACAAGACCAAGACCAAGACAAGACCAAGACCAAGACCAAGACCAAGACCAAGACCAAGACCAAGACCAAGACCAAGACCAAGACCAAGACCAAGTGGAGACCAAGTGGAGACCAAGACGAGACCAAGACCAAGACCAAGACCAAGACAAGACCAAGACCAAGACCAAGACCAAGACCAAGACCAAGACCAAGACCAAGACCAAGACCAAGACCAAGACCAAGACGAGACCAAGACAAGACCAAGACGAGACCAAGACAAGACCAAGACCAAGAACAAGACGAGACCAAGACCAAGACCAAGACCAAGAACAAGACCAAGACAGACCAAGTCGAGACCAAGACAAGACCATGACGAGACCAAGACCAAGTCGAGACCAAGACAAGACCAAGACCAAGACCAAGTCAAGACCAAGACGAGACCAAGACGAGACCAAGACCAACACCGAGACCAACACCACGACCAAGACAAGACCAACACCAAGACCAAGTCGAGACCAAGTCAAGACCAAGACGAGACCGGAGGGAAAAAAACAGACTAGTGTTGAAGCTAAGCAATAACTTGTAAGATTTTGTTTTGCATTGCCTGCCTATCTCTGCCAATTTTGAAGTCTCCAAATGAATCCATTCTGCAACTTTTAAACACATAATTATATTTTTAAAAACAAAATTATAGGCTTAAGTGCAGGATCCAAAAGTTGGTCGTTTTACACACCGTTGGCGGTGCGCTCAAAGTCATCTGTCACTTGTGCAGTTACCCAAAATTTCCTGAATGAAGTTAAAACCCATAATGTCACTGCTATGTGTTTTACTAAATATTAATACATCAAAAACTGTACTTGATATGTGTTTTTTAAATCAAGTGATCAAAGTGCTCGTTGCCGCTGCGATCAGTGGCGCGGGTACGGTGTTTTCTCGTGTGTCTTCACTCGGACACGCGGTTCAATTCGTTGCGGATATCGTCATGGATATTGTAGTATAGTATTGCTAAATCCCCCGACCACTATGTCGGTCTGAGACAGCGAGACCTAGACAAGACCAAGAGGTCCGAGACCAAGACAAGACCAAGACCAAAGATCGTCAAGGCCGTGACAAGACCGAGACCACGTAAAAGTGGTTTTGAGACCAAGACCGGTCTCGAGACATACATCACTAGTTCAGAGTTAAAACAGTTATTACACAGTTATTGTGATTGCTAAAATAAGTACATATGTACCTGGGACTGTCAGATAAAGTGCTACCAAAAAGGACAAAAACATTTTCCACAGAGCAGTGATTTTGAGTTGGGTTGCAGATGTAAATGCACTGCTATTAACAACAGTAGCCGACGGCGTGTAAATAGTAAAGCTGATCACTAATATATTTTAAAGTACGACAATCCAATCACCCACGCTTATGTTCATTTTCAAGCTAAAAATGCAACACACTGAAAAATGACAGACATTATATTTAGTGGAATGTTATACATTATGTATTTTTAGAGCTTGAAAGTCCTGCAACCTATTGATTTTCATTGAATAGGGAATACAAATCTTCTTTTGTATTGCACAGAATCTAAGAATATGACAGTGAATTTTCGTTTTAGGTGAACTATTCTTTTAGAGTCTAGAGTACGTCTAAGTCACGAAACAAATGCAAGCACATTTGCGACACTGACCATGTTTGTGCAAAAGGTCAGATTTTCTTGCTTCCACTCAAGCACATAAGATGCTCTTTGGAAATTTCACGAATCATGCTGGGATAACATGGATCATCAGTTGGGAACAATCGCATGGAGTCCACGTCAGTTTGAGTGAGAGCTGCCATTCAAAGCAAAACCAAGACATATACCAAATAATGAGAAAATATGCATTATACACACACAATACAATATAACTTGTTAGTGACAAGTTTTAATGACTTGTATGAACACCAAATTGGCTTTTTGAACTAAAAGAAAAAAGGTTGCAAGACACTTGGCTTGCTTTTATTGCTGTGTAATCTCATCCTAAATTATGTATTATTCGAAAGATTAAACGCTTAAATTAATCCTGTGAAAACCGTTTCTAAAATTGGCCATTGTGTTACCATGAAAATGTTTCTTTAAAACCTTTTAGATATCAACTTCAAATTTTTTAACACACCTTGGTTAGACACATGGCTTTAATTTTCTAGCAATTTGAGTCCAAATTATTTCGTAAAATATACATTTTGTATAAAATAAATGCTTAGTTCAGTACATTTGCTTTACAGTAAACTTTGCAGCATGCTTTCACTTCAGCAATAATCTGTGTGTCTTTAAAAGAGACCAACCTTAGCTCTGTACTCCAATGCATTCATGATTTTACCAACAATTTTAAATTCAGATAATCAAAACAGGAGCTGGCAGTTAAACGGTTAAATATTAAAATAAATCTGTCAAATAATCACCATGGCTTAAAGGGATTGTAACTCCAAACTGAAATTCCTGTCATTTTCTCAACCGCATGTGGCTCCAAACCTGTCTGCATTTCTTTCTTCTGTGTAAAACAAAATATGATTTAAATAATAATAATAATAATAATAAGTTTTCTTGACTGTTTGGTTTTGGTCTATACAATAAATGGTGGTTTTGGACTCCAAGGACTTTAATAGTGTCTTTGTTATGTTTGGATGTCACAAGTTTCTACCAACATGAATGAAGAATAATTAAATGAATTAATGTATATTAGGTGACACTGTGTCCTGAGGCGAGGCTGGAGTTTCCCACGTTACAGAAGTGCTTGGACTGTTACTGTACTGAGAATCAACATCATGAGAGTGATCTTTCAGGCTTTGGGTTAAAAAAAAAAAAATTTAAAAAAAATTCCTTCACACATCCATAATTTTGTAGTAATTCCTCTCGGAGTCCTCTGAACGGAGTCGGTTTAGCAGCGAGAGTGGAGGAGTTTGCTATGAGCAACAAACAGGAGTCAATGTAGCGCATTATGAAATCTGCGTTCCCAGAGTGATGTAACGTTAATAATTACCAGAGTAAAAAATAAGGCCCAAATTTACATAAAGGCAGTTGGGCTTAGCATTATCCTACAGAGCCGCAATATCAGGGAGTCATTTTGTATTTATTGCTTTTGGGAAAAAGCAGGACATTAATGGAGTTTCTAAGGGATTTAAAGGAAAACACAGCATGCAGCATCTGTGTTAATTTATAGCTTAGTTGCTTCATTTTATGAAGAATTTCAAGGACTAGTTCACCAAAAATATATACTGTCGTAATTCACTCAGTGTCATGTTGAACACTTCTAAATCATTATTTTCAAAAACATTTTAAAAATTATTTTTAACCGTTATACATGAATTATTAAAGTCACACCACATTTTACAACCTGAAGTGAATTTGAAATGGTCATCAAATCATCATATTATCATTTTAAGAGTCTTAATTGCCTTTAACACACAGTCGTGCATGTCTACAGTGCTCCTCAATATCCATTTACAACATTCTGAAATATGCCTCTAAGTGAACAGACTTTACTTGAAAAGGGACTTTGGTAACACCAGTGTAAACAAAAAATGTATCAAATTTCAAAATGGTCCAAGCAAAATTGGTATTGTTGGATTCTGCTTGACCCAAGAAACCCGTAGACACCAAGATCAAGATTTATCTCATAGACAAGACTTTCTGATCAACATTTCAAAGTTATGAGCAAAATTTCACATCTCATGGCCTGTAGGTGGCGCTGTTCCCAAATTTGGAACATACCCTCATATCAAGGTGTTGATGAAGTATACCAAATTTAATTTCAATAGATCAAAGTTTCACCAAGATATAGCATATAATCCAATTTGGTTTGACACGGTTAGCTTCACATCATCATAACTTTTGAACAAAAATGAACATTAACATTTTGTCCAGTCATTTCAGTGTGGCTTGGCCCAGCGATCACCTGAGTCAATTTGGGTAAGAATCTGACAAAACTTTAAACAGTAGCGGTGAAAAAAATGTATTACAGTACATTTCAAAACAGCGACTATGAAGGGGCGGAGTCTAGATGTAAGGCGTTAATTGTTCTCAGCATCAAATGCATAATCAGATCAACAAAAAAAAATTGTTTCTCAGACAAAGTGTTCATAAGTTATGTCAATAAGAAATGTTGAACTGGTGGTGGAGATATAGAGTTCGTCCTAGAGACTGTTGGTCAGATTACTATTTAGGACCACCTCTATAAGTGTGCATCATTTTCCTATTCACGGATCATAGTGATGCCATACACTCCCATTCAGGATAAAAGAAAAACAATTACAAATGCTAAGATATGCATCTTCGGTGATTATGCAAAACTAAAAGATTTTCTTTCATTTAATGAGGCTTTTCTTCATTATGATATGAGAACATACATCTTTTATTTTCTGGGGTGTGGAAGGGGCTTATTAAAATTTATTTTAATTCAGAAATAAAAAAAAAAAAAACATCAAAGAGCAGCATTAAATGCATTATGTTAATGAATTGCATTTTATGCATTTTTGAATTAATTGAAACGAACCAACAAAAAAAAAACGTTTGCCATATTTCATGTCCTTTGAAACCAAACAATAGCTTTGTGTGAAGAACAGAAAAAAAGTTGTGATCAAACTAAATTTATTCACTAATAACCTTCCATCGAAGCTGGAAATAACTTGCACTGAGAAGAAAATATTGCAGCAGTTCAATTGGGAAAATGATATTTGAAAACAGCAGGAATAGAAATATGACTTGGGTCTGTTTTTCCAAGCAAAGATATCGCAAATATCTGAAGTCATCATAAAATACTGTGTGTAAAACACAAAGACCACCGTCAACCACCTCACATGGCTTGATGAAAACGTCCTGAGAAAAATGGTTTACCTTGTTGTGCAGAGCTCGAGGCCTCAACCGCTCTCTTCTCTTTCTCCTGAATTCAGCCAAACAAGAGGAAGATCTGAAAACAAAAGGGTCAATGGGTTAAAAATTAGCCACTTGTTCCAAGTTACATCAACTGACATTGAAATGCAGTGGAAAATTACAGAGCTCAGACGCCTTGCATGGAAAATCCCTAAATTTATTACACAAAAGGGGAAAGGCAGGCTTCTGAAAATTTCCATGAAAATTCTATTCTTAGATTAGTAACAGTTGGAGGGCAGAGTGTGGGTTTGGTGTTCGAGCAGAAAATCCTGACCTAAACAGGCCGGATTCACCAATATAGATCTGAAGACTTCCGACTAAACCATTTACGGCTCAAATTAAACCTCAGCGTAAAAAAAAAATCATGCTTTGACATCTATGTAGCGATGTTGTTTTCCTTAAGAAAGCAGAGGGAGAAAACAAATGCAATTTATGTGGTTCCAAAGTTCTAAGAACACATTGAAACCTGGGGTTTTATTTCAGTTGTAAACTTAACAATAAAGTTTTAGGATTATTAAATGTCAAAAGAAGAAATTCTAGCTCACATTTGAGACATAAGCCATGAAAACCTGATGATTTATGCACAAAATCATGATTCTTTGTACAAAAGGTCAGCATGTTTCTACTCAAACACAGAAGTTTCTTAAAATCATTCTGAAATTATGGTTTTGCAAAAACTAGCAGAGTTCATAGAAAAGGGCGAAACAAAAAATACTAAGAAATCACAAATTCATCTACATATTCCAATTCAACCTCATTAAAATGGCAATGCTGATGATAACATTTGTAATGAACTTGCAATTAATGTTGCATGAAACTATAAAAATGCAAAAGAGAAGCATTTTCTCCAGTGCTCTCAGACTTTTTAGGGCCCACTAAAGATAAAGATAAATAATTTCTTTTTGACATTTTGTTAATTTGCATCAACTAGTTCATCCAAAAATAGCAAATTCAGTAATTTACTAAACCTCATGTTGTTCCAAACCTGCATGACTAACTTTCTTTTGTAATGTATTTGTTTAATTAATTTGTACAATTCAATGTGGTCCAAAGCTGTTTTGCATCCCAGCATTTTTCGTGTTGCACAGAAGTCAGTCAGGAACGCATGAGGATGAGTAAATTACTGAATTTTTCATTTTTTAACTATCCCTTTAAAGCCTCTTACGTGCTGGGCCCCTTTTTCTAAAATGAGATGATGAAAACAGCAGGTCATAAAGCACACTGCCTTTCTCTCATTTGTGTATTCAGCACAAGTAAGGGAAACTGATAAAACTATATTTCCACATGCAAAAAGGTTGTCCATTTAAATAGCAAGTCTGTCAATGATTACAGCAACTGTTCAATTATAATCAGTGGCGCATTTATACATTTTGTTTTCAGGCACAAGTATTGAAAATTGTAAATTGACATCTTTGTTTTGATTTTTTTTTCCTCCAGACAGATGAGTCATCAAATTTCAGACACTGACAGAAAATAAAACACTGCTGCCCAGAATAGGAAATTACTATTTAATGCAAACTGCAAACAAAAATCACTTTATTTTAATAACGGAAAGAAAAAAACGGATGACCTTTTTTCTCCTTCAATTTTCTAAATATATTTTAAAAAATGTGGAAATATGTCTTTTAACTGTAACATGCAGTGCTGCTTGAAACACAGTTTTTCAGTGCATTTAAAGGAAGTTAAAAATATTCTCACTTCCCTCGTGTAACTAGCAAAAATCAATCTGAACATTACATTTCACTGTTTCTGTTCATGACACAGGAACAAAATCCCGTCCATTCTGCACCCTCTCAAGCTCTCACTGATCATTACAATATTTGCAGTTGGGCTGTGCAAAAAGAAAACAGAAAAGTGAAAATGTCATTAAAGATGTTGTGTTTTCTTAACACGTTGAGAAAATTAGCTGCGTTACAAAAAAATAATAATACAAAACAGCATGAAGTTTGTCTGAAACCACAACAAATGAATCCGTCTGATTCACAAAGATAATAGAAAGAGTCGAATGTGTCAGAGAAAAATAAATATGCCTGCAAGCAAAATTAATTGTAATTTCTTAATTTCTCGAAATATCTCCCGACAGAGGGCGCTAATTTCGCTGCAAAAACGAAAACGACATTTACACTCTGATTTCATCGAAAATAAAGCTGTCTTTCAGTAATCACACTTCCATCACTTTCACCTGCATCAAAGTTCAGCGCGTGGAGTTGTTTAGTGCGCGAGCGAGCAGTTCGAGGCGAGCTTTCCTTCCCGTCGCCAGTGAGGAGTAGGGCTCAAAAAATTCACAGGAAAATTCAGCAAACATGGCTGCTGCGTGTGCTTTTTGTGTTTTCAGATTCTACCCTACCTCGTCTGATTTCAACTCCACAAATCTGCTGCAAAAGCCTCGGCTCGATCCGAGCACACACGCTGCAGGACGCATGCAACAATTCACTGCAACACTAACTCGCTGCAAAACTTTATTTCGAAAGCAGATCCGCAAAAAGAGAAAAAAAATCATCACCAGATCCATGCAGTGCACGACACATTCAGATCACATCTGAGAGAGAATTGGGATTCGATCTTACCGCGCGCACAAACACGAGCTCCGGATGATTGCGATCAAAGCGCCCGTTACATTGTATCATTTGTGAATGAGGAAAGACGCGCGCGCCACTTTGTTTCCTCCCAAAATGATGCGGGTCATGCGGAGAAATTTTCTGGGAATGAAGAAATCCTCCCCTTCGGGTCTCAAAATGACGAAACGAGCGGGTCTTTCCGGGGCATTTTTTTCTCTCTCTCTCGCCCCCCTCTACCTCTCTCTTTTAGAAACAGAGCTCCAGAAATTGTTTTCAGTGAATTTGCTTGTTCTCTTCCTGATGTCTCGATGCTATAGAAATGTTGCGGTCTGCCCCACGGCCACACTCATCCGCCATCATGCTAGGGCAGGTTCTCAGTTTGCAAATGCATTAATTTCACACAATGCTTTTATGAAGCTGATATCACGTCAGCTGGCCCGGCATTCGGGTTAGAAAAGCAAAATCATTTACCTGTGGGTTTCAATGCAATTCTAATTTTGTCCATGCAAAGCAAGTTTTTTTTTTTACATTTATGACCAAACTTATTTTTCTTTTGCCTGAATGGAAAAAAGCATCTTCTGTTAGACCTACAAGTTACTTGTTTCACGTTTTTTTTTTTTTTTTTTTTTTTTTGCCTGAATTTAAACTAGAGCTTTTTTGCTAGTTTTTGTCATAATGCTTTACAGAGATGCACACACATGTAGTGAGGGAAATATTAATGTCTTGATTTACAGAAAATAAAGATTATATCAGTAGCACGTTTTTGTAGCAAAAACCATGAACATAGCAAAGCTCGAATGAAAGGACTTTTATCTTTTATGTGTTTTATGCTGTTTCCTTTTTTCCCTTCTCCACTCGTCGCCCCGCAGCGCCTCTAGCGGACACTCTGAGGATCCACACTAACAAATGCAATTCAGGAAATTTGTCATGCAAATTCTAATTTTCAAAAAAAAAACTTGTTTCTTTGAATTCTCATATTTAGAAGCTTGCCAATACAACCTCACACATCTCATATCCTGTAGTCATTTATACAAAATAAAAACATTAATTTGCTCTTTACCCTCCAACCCAGATTATCTTTTGTCTGTTTCTATTTTAGACCCATGATGATCTAAACACTTTACAATAAGCTTATTTGTTTAAAAAAACTAACAATGAGTGAGATATTTTTGCAGCATCTATTAACCTTTGTTAATGTTAATTAATTAAAATGTTCATGTCGGTTCACAGAGTTCACATTAATAGGCCTAAATATTATTAGATACAACTTTTGACCTTAAACGTGTATTTATTAATTAATGTCTGATATTATAAATTGTTGTAGAAGTATTGTTCATCTTTAATTAATGTGTAACATTTTTATAAAAAAGGATATATTTTTTTAATGAAAAAAAAAAGAGTTTCCTAGTATTTGGGATGTCCATGTTTTGTTTTAAGGACAATATGCACTCCTGCTAGCATGGGCTAGTAAAATATAGTTTATATATATATATATATATATATATATATATATATATATATATATAATATATATATATATATATATATATATATATATATATATATACATTATCATGAGAACACATTTTTTTAGTTAAAACCACTTTGAACTATATACCAACAAGCTAGACAAAACTAGCATTCCTGCTTAAAACCTTACAGTTACGGACTGTGTGTATTTTCTTTAATCACATTGTAACTGTACCTCATCTGCGTTTGTAAAGGTGAGACTCAAATGGCCCATACAGCCAAACATATGGGAAACGACCAATGCTATTAGAATTATAAAGGGATTATTTACAGGGTCTCCAGTGGGACGTCCTAACAGTCTCTTTAGATACAGAGTTCTGACCCATAGACAGTGCTTTGGGTTAAATTGATAGTTCACCCAAAAATTAAAATTCTGTCATTAATTACTCGCCCTCATGTCGTTCCGAACCCGTAAGACTTTCGTTCATCTTCAGAAACAAATGAAGATATTTTTGTTAAAATCTGAGAGCTTTCTGTCCCTCATTGACAGCTACACAACTACGACTTTGACGCTTTAAAAAGTTCATAAAGAGATCGTAAAACTAATCCACTGAGCGTTTTATTTTAAATGTTCTCACACGTAAAGCAGTATCGGTTGAGCTTCTGTTTATGTTTGCTGAACAATATCTGAATAAAATAATTAAATCTGTTCATCATATAAAGCGATCGAGTCTATTCGGAAAATTTGGACTAAACCGCTCAATTCACATGGATTAGTTTCACGATCTCTTTATGAACTTTTTGAAGCATCAAAGTGGTAGTTGCATAGCTGTCAACGAAGACATCCAGGGGCGTCGGACTGGGGGGGGAAAGGGTACCGAGTACCCAGGGCCCGAGGTGGGGGGGGGGCCCTTAGTAGTCAGTTTTCTATACATACATATACATGCACTAACATTTGTATAGCATTAATGTACAAATAAAAAAGATCCTGTGCAAAACTAAACTTGTAGTTAGGCACTGGTTTGGTATAAAAAAAGTTATTTTCATGCTGTGCAGGGCCCCACCACCCCTCTCGAATCAATGTAAATGGTACGAGCCGCAGGTTAGGGGCTTCTGCTGCGGACCTGCGGTTAATCAGTTAATGAGACAGGAGCTGGAGTGTGTGATAGGAACTAGGAAGACAGGGGAAGATTCATGTCTTTCCTTAAGAAAGGAAAATCAGGGGCTCAAAAACGAAAAGAATAGAAGATTAAAGAGAAAAGCAAATGAGGGCAAGCAGTTGCTCACTCAGTTTTTTTAAAAGAAAGGTGAGCTCCAAATGCATCATCGAGCATTGACATTCAATGTCTCCAGCTTGTCTCCTCTTCTGCTGCAGTTCTCCCCAGAGACAGAAGTTTACATGTAGCCTATATTTCCCTTTATTGTCAAAATCTAACACCCGCGAAAACACAGATCGTTAGCGCCTATTTTACCGCATTGTTATGCAAATTAGATCGCGCACGCTCTTACATTATAAGTACGATTGTTCTCAGTTGAATGCAAATCTTAATGATTGAAAATGACTTATTTTAAAACGTAATTCAAAGACTGAATGTCTAGTTTGGCGGTTAGTGTACCCTGTGATTCAAGTCTGCATTTTTTTTAAACAGAAAAATAATCGTCAATTTAACTTGTAGCCTTTAATACACTTTAAAAAGGTATTGTGACAATAAAGGATATGTTAGCAACCATTAGAAGCCATATATTTCAGTTTCAGACCTGCTAGACCTTTTGTCATCTCAGTAACTAGTAGTTTTGACAATAAAACAAAAATATATTAATGAGTGTGTGGCTTATTTTGTTTACATTTTAAGTGTTTTTATGATAAAAGTGCAATACCCCACCCATTGGTATCACTATGGTATTTGGTATGGGGGGCCCAGCAAGGTGGTTTGTACCCAGGGCCCAAAATTTGGTGCTACGCCCCTGAAGACATCTCTCAGATTTCATCAAAAATATTTTCATTTATGCTGTAATTTCTCCCTAAAACTCAAACTTAACGACAGAATCAGCACGATCAGTGATTTTTGTAAAATGCAGTCTAGCTACTTTTGCTAAATTGCGGGACGCGTTTAATAATAAAAAGAGCTATTAAATGCACAAAAATCTGCAAGAGATGCTGTTCCCAATGCAGCGCGCGCTCTGAAACAGACCGCAACGAGACAAGCAAATTATACTTTGGGTTTCATGTGTATGTCTAAACGAGCAAATAATGTACACAAAATATGTCAAAATGACCGGAATGATCCATAACGTAGTTATGGAAATAGTTGGGAGAAAATATGGTGCATCAGTAGACTATTAGATCTGCACTCGTTCTTAAAGGGGCAGCAGTCTAATACATGTGCTGACGATTGACCCATTACTGCCAATCAAACAACAAAAGGCAAAGTGAAAATCACTCACAGATCTTGAATGAATAACTTCAGCTTTAGTAAACATTAATCTATCTATGATAAACTATGCAGTGTTATTATTTTACATTTGATTACTTTATTAATTTATTTTTAGACTATACCTGATTAGTAATGTGCGTAGACCTTCCTGAAATTAAAGCACTCTCTAGGCCTATATAATGTGTATCTTTGTTTAATTGTTTATCTTTTGTTTATCTTTGTTTTATATATATATATATATATTATATATATATATAAAATAAGCAGTATCGGTAAGAGCAGTAATACCGTAAAAACCTTATCGATACCCATCCCTAGCTCCGATCTCCCTTTTATTTGAAATAATCTTTTAAAAATATAATAGAATGAAGTTAAAACAGAGTTTATATTTACTGTAGGAAGACTTGCACACAGACTAATAATTTGCTCAAGATCTTTTGAACTGGATGGAGACTATTTAAACTGTAGTGTGAAATATCTGTACAGTAATTGATGCAGTAATTGATGCTTTCTCAGCAAGACTGGCCTAGGTTTTCAACAAACACACATTTTGTAATCTGTTTCCAAATTGATAAGTCTCTTATGTCATGTAGGCCGGGCTTATGTTTGTTATAAAGCACATTTATGACTCTTGATGGTGTCCTTTATTGCGCCTCTTCAGTCCGGTTTACAGTATTTGTGGGGCAATGGCATGTTATCATAATACAGTATATGAGTTTAATTGACATGATGGGAACCAGTGTTTTTTGACAATACTACGGTGGCTGAGAGAGCTCAACACACTGCAACTGAAGGAAACATGCGAATAGAAAAACACCCGCCGCAAATTCAGAAAACATCTTCATCAGTTTCACAACTCCTGTGTGCTCCAAATACTCACAACACAACCACATACAGAAACACACTGCAAATAACACAGACCACAACGGAAACTTTCCAGGTGACCCCAATCAGTAGCTCAAAGTCTACTTATTTTATTTTTTAAACTTTTGTTTGTGTGCAAAACATACAGAGATGACATGTGACATATAACTTTGTATACAATCAAGAAAATTTATTACAAATATGTTCAATGTCATCAGAATACAAATAAGAAAAGAAGAGTTTACAATGAGCTTTCAGTTAGCTTTTTTTTATTAAATTATAAAAAAATAAAGATAGAGAAAAATATCATATTAATCTATACATCAGCTACATTGTACACATTTTGTCATGGTATGTTTAAATAAGATTCATAAGAAATGTTGTAATTGTAGAACGTTTTCATTTGTTGGTATGAGTCAATGATCACACCGAATGTAAATGACAGTATTTAATACAAACATAAGATAACTGCCAGCCAATACAGAACAGATGTAAGTTGAACCTGGCCACCGGGCATTCTGATTGGATGAGGCGACATCCTACGGTGGCTCATAATAAACAAAATGCATAATCATTTAACCAAACGCCTACATCCCTTTCTTTTAGTCTTTAGCCCTATCAAACAAGGAAACACTGGTAAACATATCTTTACAACACAAACCAAACAAATAAGGTTAACTGAATACCTCATATTGCACTTTAACATTTAGGCCTCTGCACAGTCTACTAATCACCAAGAGTGTTTAAGTCCATGAAATGTCACAATACTGAACACGCTGGATAGCTGGGATGAAATCACACCAAGAAGAAAACTTTTTTTTTCACATGTATTTGGGATTAGGGGCTCGTTCTTCGTACGTCGCTAACTCAGTTAGCTGGATTTGATTGTTGACGATTTGCCATGATCTTGGATTGTTTGGTTCTTTGAAGCTCATCCTAGACTTGCTGTCATAGCAACATGTGCGCTAGCTTGAACCTGCTCGCGAGCAGGCTTATTTCATGTAAACAGGATTAGATCGCGGCTTCATAAGCGCAGGTGATACCAGAAGTCTTTTAACGCAGCGCGATAGTGTACTTTTTGAGAGATATAATTATTCTCGGATGTCGTTTACATCAATTATTTTTTGGAAACGCACATTAAATGTTCGACTCGTCGGAGTCGGCCTTTAATAACAGCACAAACTGTGTGCATTGTCCTGATATTATTTGCGAGTGGCTCTTTCCTTTAAAGTTTAAACTATTGGAGATGCGGAGAACTTGATAAGTGCTGTCTGTCGTGTCATTCACAAAGTTTACCCTGGCGCTCAAGCAGTTTTTAGGGGGTTTTTTGTGGCATTTCCAAGCCAGTTTAGACCCAAGGTTGTAGGCTATAGCAGGTTTTTTTTTTTTTTTTTTTGCCAACGCAGGTATATTATAATTTTTAATGAAGATCATGCAATCATGAACATGCCGATTAATATGACACAGAGATATGTCCCTCAGGCTTCACTAATGTGATTGGTCAATAGACTGCACACATGTTCCCATCAAGGCCTCTATGAAGGGGATTTTGTGTACAGAAAGGGAGATCACAATGTAAATGTGCAGCTAAGTTACAATTAAAATTCTTAATATTCCAGATTAGTAATATTATATTAAATTTTAAAAAAAGCAGTTGACAGACTAAAATCTCTAGATGGCGTGTGACTATTCATATTACTAATGTGGAAGCACAGAGACATTCACATTTATGCACATTACTTGAACATGGTAAGGAAAAATATAAATATCAAGCTCACTGTATTACATATGTAAATGTAAAATGTAAATGTATGTACATACACAGTTACAATGCAGCTCTAGCCAGGACAAGGTCACACAATGAAATGAACTTTGGCCAACTAAAGGGAAGATTTCAGTGTCTGAAAAGCCTGAGGGTTGCACCTGACAGGACCTGTGACATTACATGTGCCATATTACACAACATTGCCAACATCAGAAAAAGAAGGGGAAAAAAGGTTTAATTAAGCCTAAATGTTTAATAAAAGACAAGACACATTTGATTAGTTCATTGAGTCTTATTTCAATAGTTCTTTGTAAAGAAAAGCCAGTCATTCAGTCATCTTTTGCCTGCAATAAGAGATATTATGCAAGGTCAGCAATAGTACTCTGTGTGAAATAGTGTATTTTACTCTGAAGTTTATTTTGAAGCAACTCTATTTCTAGTGCAATTTCTTTCTTTAAGTAGTCAAGTTCTATTTCTCCCCCTGATTTTTGTTTTTTTTTCAAAATACTCTATTTTCTGTTGAAGACTCATAGGGAATGAATTTCACCCTGTGTCATTTGTCAAATTGTCACACATGCCTCATGCAACAAATAAAAAGGAAAAGTTACACTGCCCACACCTGTATCACTGCGTTGTGCAGACTCTTCTGTAGGCCTTTCTGTACATGTGGACTCATGTCAGAAATAATAGACATAGGCACAAGTATAAATCAATTAAAATTATTTATGTATTTGCAGGTAGTCTACTTCCTTCAAAGGACAGTCATCTGAGAAGGTTTCTTCACTCTCCAGTGCAATGTGATTAATAACTCATGGCAAAATATTTTCACATTAACATAAGTTTATCAGTTTTTTACTTTCACAAGTCAAAGCAATTTATCATTACTCAAGATTTAACAGTTGAAATGACTATACCAGCCAATATGCATTATAGGACTTAATTTAATGCAGCAACAAATTATTTCACAGTGTACTTTCCATCTCATTTACCAGTAATGAAGGTGTTGCTGCTACTGGTCCCTGGATGTGTGTCTGGAAGAGCTGAACCCAGGGATGCCCTCCACAACAACAGGTCAATTCACACTCAACCCAGGGGTCAGCTCTTCTGCCAGGGTGCAGGAGCATCTGTTTCTTGGTTGCTTTTATAAACAGACAATCATTTATTTAACAGTGCCTTTTTGAAAGAGACTAGTAGGCCTATAAGGCCTAGTAAAAATTACCGTTACGTAGAAGATTTTTGTACTTCACTTTCATCATGTTCACTATAGTGTGGTGACTCTGACATGACAATGAACAAAGTAATTATGAAATTATTAAAATAGAAAAAAAAAAAAAAGTTATTAAAACATCTAACATGGCCACCACAAACGCATAATTCATCTGCTACTTTTGCCAGCCCTCTCTCCTGGCTTTTGCACACTTAGAAGTGTTCCCTGGCGTTTTAATTAAAGACTCAAAATCGGCATAACCTTCTCTTTCTCTGCTTGGGAGAAAAACTGGGCGTGTTCTTTGGCCATGCTGAACAGCCAATAGCAGCGTCGCTGATCACTGTTTCTGCTATCGATACATATCCCCTTTTAAACCAACGCGTGAACGCGCAGTTATCTCAGATAACTCAATCCAGCGATACTAATCATAAACAACAGGAGTGTTCGAAGAACCCACTTAGCCGGATCATGATTAGCCCGATGATATTATCTTGGATGTCTCATTTGATCTCGGATGTTTTAAGCAACGTACGAAGAACGAGCCCTAGGTCTGCAGATACGACCTGAGCGTGTGGTGTATTGTGTGTTGTGACTAGGGCTGGAAAAAAATCAATCGCGATTAATCGCATCCAAAATAAAAGTTTTGTTTACATAAAATATGTGTGTGTAGTGTGTATAATTATTTTGTATATATAAATACACACACATACATGTATATATTTAAGATAAATGTGTTATTAATATAAAAAATATGTATATTTATATATAATATAAATGATGTATAAATATATATACAGTATATACATGCAAATATTTCGTACATATATACATGCATATGTGTGTATTTATATATACAAAATAATTATACACACTACACACACATATTTTATGTAAACAAAACTTTTATTTTGGATGCGATTAATCGCGATTGATTTTTTTCCAGCCCTAGTTGTGACTCTCGATGGGTGAGTGTGCTGTGGACTTGGGCTGGGGGAGGATGGGTTGCACAGTGTTTGGTGTCGGCATTTGTGGCGAAGGAAAAACTGTCCACCGTAGGGGGCTGGTGTCCTGAGGGTCTGGGTCATCAAGGAGCTGCGGTGTTGGTGGCTTAAGCACAGGAAGTATGTGGCGTCAATTTCTCCTATAAGTCTTCCCAACTGCTTGAACTATGTAGGACCATGGTTCCCTAATCATCTCCTTTACCGTTCCAAGTTTGTTGTAGCCTTTCGCTGTCTGCATACGGACCACTTGTCCCTCTGTCAGTGGCTGTAGTGGGTGACTCGACTTGTCATAGTAGCGCTTCAGCGTGAGCCTCTTGTTGAGGAGTTGGGCGGTGACCTGCTTGACATTCTTTGTGGTAGTTTATTGCTCACCGGAATGGCTGCACGAGTTTGGCGAGACATAAGGCGCTCAGCTGGAGAGCCTAATGTTGGGTCACGGGGAGTGTTTCTGAGGTTCAGGATATTGAGAAACACATCAGACCCATCCCTGTGCGATTTCTCCATGAGTTGCTTGGCAATGCGGATTGCTCTTTCTGCTCTTTCTGGAAACTCTGGGCTGCTTGTGGTATGAGTAAAATCCCATTGCTCAGCAAAATTCTTGAAGTGTTGGCTGGTGTATTGTCTAGCATTGTCAGTGATGAGTATGTGACGTACCAAAAAGTGTCTTTTTAATTTGGATATGACGGCTGATGAGGTTAAGTCTCGAAGGAGGTCAACTTCAAACCAGCCTGAATATGAATCCACGAGAACTTGATAATGTTTGCCATGCCACTCAAGAATGTCTGCGGCCACTGTGGACCATGGCAGATCTGAAACAGGGTGGAGCTGAGGGGCTCTTTGTGCTATTGCATACTGCACATGCACTGCTCTAGCTCTACGCTTGGTTGCCTCAATACCTGGGTGGCCATTGTGTACAATTTTGATGTACTCCTTGTGCAGGGATCGAGAAATGACTGCTTTATGGCCTTTCATGATGATACCATCCTCCACTGTCAGCTCATCTCTGTATGGAAAAAATGGCCAATGGCAGACTGCAACTAGCTTTCTCTGGTGGGCCATCCGCGCCGAATGATAGTGTTAAGAGTTTGTAGCACCTTTTTGTAGACCAGGCTGATGTCGTAGCTTTGCAGGCGAAGCAACATTCTCTGGAGACGGGCAGGAGTGGCATGGATGGGCTTTTTCAAGATGGTCACCAAAGGCTGGTGGTCGGTTTCCACGATTGTGGGCTTTCCGTAGATATAGTCTTTGAATTTTGTGCAGGCAAACACAACAGCCAGAAGCTCCTTTTCTATTTGAGCGTATCGTGTCTCCGTGTCTGTGAGAGCACGTGACGCAAAGGCCACTGGTCTACCGTTTGGTAAGCATGCTGCTCCTAGTCCATAACATGACGCGTCACAAGTTAGTGCAACTGGGCTGGACAGGCATGATTTGAGGCGCTCGAAAGCCTCTTGATGCCGTTAAAAACAGCACCATGCTGTCTCTTTGCGGGTGAGTTTCCTAAGGGGCGCTGCGATGTCGCTGAGATTTGGGATGTATTTGCTGAGGTAATTGACCATTCCCAGGAAGCGTTGTAGTGCGGTCACATCCGTGGGGACAGGCATGTCAGTGATCGCTGCAGTTTTAGACGGGTCTAATTTTAGGCCTTCGCTTGTGAAGATGTGGCCTACATACGCTACCTGGCCCAGGCGAAATTTACACTTGTTCGGGTTTAACCTGAGATTGACTTCCCATGCCCTTTCGAGCACCTTTCTCAAGTTGGCGTCGTGTTCAGCCATTCCGTGGCCTCCTATGATAATGTCATCGACAATGACTGAGCAGGGGTAACCCGCAAACAGTTGTTCCATGGAGCGCTGAAATACTTCACTTGCGGAACTAATGCCGAAGGGCATCCTTAGAAATCTGTAGCGCCCAAATGGAGTGCTGAATGTGGTCAGCAGTGACGATTTCTTGTCGAGACGTATCTGCCAGAACAAATTCTTTGCATCCAGGACTGAAAACACTGTTGCCCCAGACATTTGAGCTGAAGTCCGAGCTGCTCTACACGCTGATCTGGTGGATGTCTGGACTCATTTTCACAACCCCATGTCCATACATGCACGAAATCCTAGCAGTGGCTGCACTGCTCTGTCCACAATAAAAAATGGCAGTGAGTGGTTTTGCTCCTTTAAGCAGCACCGCAGTGTGGCGATGCCACTGGTCTCAATTCTGGTGCCTCCATAAGCAACAAGTCTAGCTGCCTTCTTCTGCTTTACAAGTTGTTCGCTGCCATTAAGTCTTCTGAAGGTGTCAAGTGACATCACATTGCATTTTGCTCCAGTGTCCACTTTCATCTCGGTGGGCTTGCCGTTTATATGCATTGTGACAAATCCTTCATCCTTTTCAATGGCTTTTAGATTCACGCAATCAACATGACTGTCCAATTCAATGCCGTCCACATAAAACGTTCCATCTCATTAACGGTCTGTCTGCCAGTTTTCTGTCTAGGATGTTGCCTATTTTGGCTGCTCGGTTTAGACTTGCAGCAACTTTTAAAGTGGTAAAACTTTTGGCAACTGTGACACTGTTGTCCGAATGCTGGACACTTTTCCCGCTTAGCTGCGTAGCTGCCTCCACAATTATTGCACCTCGTGATAGTCTGTGAGCGGGGCTGGGGCTTTGGCCACTGCATTCTATTTGAAACTAGCTTAACTGCATCCACACTGGCAGAGTTACTTTGTGATGCTAACGTCTTTCTACTTTCCCCGGTCATCTCGTGTATCCGACAGATTGAAATGGCTTTGGCAAGTGTTAGCTCGCTATCTCTTAACAGAGCTCTTCTCAACGTGTCACTGGTAACGCCACACACGATGCGGTCACAGATTAGCTCCTCTGTTAGGTCTCCAAAGTGGCAACATTTAGCCTTAATCCTTAAATCACTAATGAATGATTGAAATTTGTGTCCTTCCATAGTCCTGTTGTTTTGAGGATTGCAGATTTCCCGAAAACATTTTTTTCAAACATTCGGGGTCCTCTCGACATTCAGCAGAGGTAATGATCCTCCTGTACAGATATGCGACTGACACATTAGCTGGTAAGTATTCAACTGCCTTTATTACGCATTTCGTGACGTTACAGTTTTCTGCTACGGTAGCCTCTTAGGACACTAATAGTGTCTCACAGGATATCCTTACATCTCCCTTATTCAGTAAACAAAAACTGATTCACTTTGCATTCTTTAAGCATAAAAATTAGGGCCGGGACTCGATTAAAAAAATTAATCTAATTAATTAGAGGCTTTGTAATTAATTAATCGAAATTAATCGCATTTTAATCGCATAAATATTTGACCTGAGAACAGTGAGAAGTCATTTTTTTCACATGGATTTTTAGTATACCATTGAATAATGACTGAATACATAAGCTTAAGCAACAACATATTGTTTATTTTTGTTCAACCAAGTCCAACAGACCAGTGCAATTTTTGCCATTAAGTGTAGCAATAGCATATTGCAACATTACACTAATAGCAATAGCGAATTCCTCGTTGCAGCTTGCACACAACCATACTCTTATCGACGCTTCCATCCGTTCGTTTATTATAACAAAATTTCCCATCCACGGGGCCAACCAAAGCGATCGAGGCGATCTATTTTTTTTTTTTTTTTATTGCAGAACTTATACATAACTACCAACTCAGGGAAGTTAAGCAAGGTGTACAAACAAACAAACAAAGGTACCTAACAGAAAATAAATATCCTGGGTTTGCATACATCAAATTATGTAATACATAAAAAAGAAAGAAAAGCATAATAATGTCAAGTCATGTCTTTGAATAAATCATCATAATGCATCAAAACATTTTCACTTTTCTTAAGTCTAAGGGACGAAATAAAAGAGTCAAAATCAGCCAGAAAAAGAGGAAAGCTCGAAGGAGATTTAAGCCATTTTTTCTTGTGGATGAAGAATTTTGCATACAAGATAAAGAAGTTAACAACATACTCAAGGGAAAGCAACTTTGGATTTTCATAATAAAAAATAACCTCTTTGAGAGTGAAGGTGTGAGTCACATTTGTAGGGCTAAATACAAAAGAACTTAATTTAGTCCGACTGAGGCGATCTATGAAGCGCGATCCCGTCAGCTCTTCTGACGCTAGTTGGTGCTCCAGTATAATCGGTCCGCCGAAACTCATCCAGTGACAAACGTTCCGCGGTGCAAAGTCTAAAGTCTGTAATTAATTAATCTTAATTAACGCGTTAAAGTCTGTAATTAATTAATCTTAATTAACGCGTTAAAGTCCCGGCCCTAATAAAAATAAATATATAATTTGGTGCCAGAGGTTGCCAGTAATTAGCAAACCATAGGAGGAAGGTCTTTACCACCGCCTCATTCAAGACAGACTGTATCACGATTACTTTAGCCTAACCTGAGCATGGAACATGACTCAAACATAGGGCTATACATTACCTGATGAACTCATGACCAGATACTAAGGCTCAACACATTTAACTTTTTTTTTTTTTTTAAAACAATAAACTTGTTATACCTCAACTATGTAATAATGAGCTTAAAGCTGTTTGCTATAAATCAAGTCTGTCAGGGGCTTTTCTAATGCACTCTGACCGTCTCTCTGGAGCTGCCTCTGGCTCCGTCATGACAGGTGCGTTCTCTTCTAAAACCCCTGGCTGATTGTTTGTTTCTGTTCCATGCTGTGCACCTTTGTCCTTGTACTCCTCTACTGAAGGAACTGCATTGCTGGCCTGTGTTTTAAGTAGCTGCAACCTGTTTCGTCTGACCAGAGCCCCGGTGTCCGTCTGGACTGCATAGGACGTCGGAGCCACTTCATTCAGCACTGTTCCAGCGCGCTGCCAGTCCTGACTTTCTGTGTTGAAAACTCTGACTCTGTCACCTGCCTGCAGAGGTTGCATTGCTTTTGCTGTGCGATCAAAGTATCTCTTTTGTTTTTCCTTTAATTTTTTCATGGCCTCCAGCACAGATGTGTGGACTTGTTTCTTCACTGTTGGGATCTGTGTTCGTAGTCGTCTGCCCATGAGCAGTTCAGCCGGAGACTTCCCACTCGCCAGAGGTGCTGCTCTATAAGCCAGCAGAGCCAAATAAGGATCCTCACCATTCTCTGTTGCCTTTTTCAGAAGACTTTTCACTATTTGAACACCCTTTTCAGCCTTGCCATTTGCCTGTGGAAAGTGTGGGCTTACTGTGATGTGTTCAAATCCATACTCTCTGGCAAACTGCTTGAACTCCTGACTGGCATACTGAGGCCCATTGTCCGAGACGACAGTTCCTGGAATGCCATGTCGTGCAAAGCTGCACTTCATATGCTTAACTATTCCTGTTGCTGTTGTGCTCGTGAGCAAAGCCATCTCAGGATAGTTGGAGTAGTAGTCGATCATCAGTAAATACTCTCTGCCTCTGAAGTGGAACAGGTCCGTCCCAATTTTTTCCCAGGGGTGCTCCGCCCTCATGTCTGTGAGCAGCGGTTCTCTTTGCTGTCTGTTATGGTAAGTAAGGCAAGTGGCACAGTCATTGATCATCTCTGCTATGTCACGATTCATGCCTGGCCAGTAAACAGTCCTCACTCTGCTGTTGAGCTGTTCTTGGGTCTCCGCCCATATTATGACATCATCAATATAAACCCTGACCCCCTCCAGTCCTTCAAACACATTCTCCATTGCACAGTGAAAAATTTCTGGTGCTGAGGAAATTCCAAAGGGGAGTCTCTGATAACTGTAGCGCCCAAAGGGCGTGTTGAAAGTGCATAGGTCTGCGCTTGCACTGTCAATTCTTGCTCCGGCTTTAACTTCATGATATTCTGCAGCATTGCCACAATGGACCGAATTGCTTCGCTCGCATCTTTCTCCACTGCCATTACTGAACTACACCTCAAAATAACACACGAGTCGACATCAACGTCATCGTTCTCAGACACTCCCTCTGTTCGCTGATTGGCCGGTAAAAAATTGACCGGAGAAAACCAAAGACTACAGCAGAATCCCAGACGTAGTACTGAAGGAAAATGAAAATTTAGCGGAAGTACGTAGGAGAGCGGAGCCAGGCTAGCACAAGACACAATTCACTAGCTTAATAATAAATAATAAATAAAATAATATTCTGTATCAAAATTTATAGGCAAGACAAGTAGTTTGTTTAGTCATGGTTTGTATGGAGTTACAAACCTGCACACATATATTCAAACGCACATAACTATAGAATCAATTCTTAATGTGCATGTGAACACCATCAGTGTTTATCACAGGTTCAGTTTAAAGTCTAGAGAGAGCAGTGTTGTCTTAGGCCCTGTCCACACGGACACGGGTATTTTTATAACCGTGACTTTTTTTACGCGGTTCGGCCGTTCGTCCACACGGAAACGCAGTATCAGGGGCATGTTCAAGATCACAACAGTGCGCAACGTTTCGCTACGGTTTCTGTGTTGAACGTCATGTTTCCTGGAAACGGCTTGCACCGTTGTGCAACGGGGTTTGAGATGCGTTTTCTCTTGTTTGGTGGGCGTGTCAGAACTCCAGTCCAATCAGCAGCAACATGTGTATACAGCACGCGGGATTAAAGTGAACGCGCACAATGGAAGTGATTTACAAATGTGTTCGATACGCAACAACTGAGGATATTAGAAGACATGTTTGTCGTAAGTTTTATTGTAAAAATATAGGATATCAACATAATGATGTAGTTGTTTATATTTTTAGTTTCATTGCAAGTGTATGACATTTTGTATAAAAATAAACAATTCATGTAAAGTGCTTTTCCTAAAAATGAGAAAGAAAATACAGGTTATTAATAAAACAGTATGAACAACAAATAAAGTCAGTATGTGAGGCTAAATAGATGTGTTTTAGTCTTTATTAGGTAAGATGTGCTTCCATTTCAGTTTCCACAAATCCCTTCACTCGATTGGGATGTTCTCTTGTGTTCTGGGCGGCAAGTGCAGAAGCTGTAACATCGGCATATTTTGTATTAAACACATATTTATACTGACTTCATCATGCTCCGAAAATTCTTCACAAAGAACACAAAAGGCCTTCTCAGCTGCCGTAGTTGGAACTCTTGCGTCATCACAACAGTGCGTTCAACGCATCACCGTTTCTGTTTAAAAAACGTTCTGCAACGTTTTGTCGGCGCTGAACGCAGCCCTGGTCACTGAAACCGAACATTTTTGAAAGCCGCTGCCAGGGTGAGGATTTTCAGAAACGCCGGTTACAGTGTTGTCGTGTAGACAGTGAAACCGGGGTTTTTGCCTTGCGACGTCAGAGTGTGCGTCGTTATCCGCTGTGTTTGACGTCAGATTTGCGCCTACCGGAACTGGTAATAACTTTTTGTTAGGCTTCTGATTGGCCAACGTGGCTTTACGTTTAGGGTTATATCGCCGCTGCTGGTGTGGCATACTCTTGACCGCGCTTTATAGCGTGTTTTTGCATTTTCATGTAGACATGCATGTGTGGAGGGGATTTTTTATAAAACGCTGGAGGAAAAACTCTGGTTATAAAAATACCCGTGTCCGTGTGGACCCAGTGGCCCCCAATTTAATAACTAATGATCATTTCGACGGAAGTGAATCAATCAAAACTAACTTTAGCTGGAAAATAACATTATTCAAGAACCGCTATAAAGCCAAAACAATCTCTGTTACCTTAAATTATATGTTTATCTCTGTAAAGCTGCTTTGAAACAATCTACATTGTTAAAAGCGCTATATAAATGAAGATGACTTGACTTGAAGGAGTGAGTTTAGGTGTAGAGGAGCAGAGCCAGTGGTTGTTCTGTAAACATCAGTGCCTTGAATTTGATGCCACTGAGTAACCAGTGCAGGTTTATGAGGAGAGATGTGTGGCGTGTGTCTCTTCGACTCATTATAGACCAGGATCAGTTGCAGAGGTTTGACAGTGATGCTGGAAGGATCCCATTATAATAGTCCAGTCTGGATCTTGGAGAGCTTGGACAAGGAGTTGTGTAGCTCCGAGATGTTGTATAATGCCCGTACACATTGTAGGATTTTGGGTTGTCCCAAACGAAAGATGACCAATCGTGGAGATTTCAGTTGTCGTGGCTCTTAAACATCGTACAGTGAGAGAGGCTCAAATATGGCCGTTGTCATGCTCTTTTTCTGAGCCTGCCATCATTTTCTGATAGTGTCATGAATTTAGCATTAACATTTAATAGTGTGTTTGCTGCTACGACATACATCTACTGACTAGCCAATAAAAATGCTAATAAAAGTTTTTGTGAGAAGTGGCAAATATTGATGCAATAAAGCCTCCCTCTGTATAAGTTAAATCTGCAACATAAAAAAATGTAAAGTTGCTTATAGACATCACTACACATCACAACAGATCTGTACTAATGCATTTCCACCGGTTTCAACCTAAAAACTTAAAGTCCCCCTGTAGTCGAACTCACTCGGAGATCCACTGGTTGACGATCACACGTTGATCTGATTGGTTACAAGGTAGTTTGTGACGTCAGAAACACCAGCGGTTTCAAACCGTGTTTTTGAGAATGTCTTTGGTCAGCGCAGTCTCATCCCAAGAAGTCATATACTGACGTCTTGGGACGTCTTTTGACCATACGTCAATATCTGCCTTTTTAGGGTACCCTTAAACGTCGGTTAGATGACGTTATCGGATCCTAACTCTACCCCAGACCTAAACCTACCCCTAAACCTACCCCGTCACCTACTGACGTTAAAGCTAAAGCGTCAGTTGTATGACGTCCCAGGATCGTCATTTACCAAAGTTTAAGGGTACCCTAAAAAGGCGGATATTGACGTATGGTCAAAAGACGTCCCAAGACGTCAATATATGACTTCTTGGGATGAGACTGTGTTACTTTGGTTCACTGCAGTTTTAAGGAAAGAAATACTCAGCAATGCTGTCGACTTATGAATTTACAGATGGTTTGTTTTAAAGCATATTAAAAACACCACATATACATATAAACAACATTAAAAACTTGATTTTCACAACAAGGGGACTTTTAGTTCAGTTGCTACTTAGATTTGCAAGTATAATCAACTTTGTTGTACAAGTAACTTCGACTTATATTAAACTCGACTAATCTAACTTTATTTTTTTTATTATTATTATTTCTTAAATTATTTTGATGATAAAGTAAAATTAAGTTGCTATTATTTACAGATATCATTTTTTACAATGTTTTTTCTTAGGCACATAATGTATATATTTTTTGTCACAGGAACTGAAACAATTACAGAAACACTACGATAAAGGTGCACATCACCAATGCATATCTGTGCTGCGTTTCCCAAGAGCATCAGTCCTGTTCAGTTCTGTCCTGTTATATTCAGTCCTTTTGTATTCAGTTCTATCCTGTTATATTCAGTCATGTTATATTCAGTTCAGTTCTGTTCAGTTCTGTTATATTCAGTCCTGTTATATTCAGTCCTGTTATATTCAGTTCTGTCCTGTTATATTCAGTTCAGTTCTGTTATTTTCAGTTCTGTTCAGTTCAGTCCTGTTATATTCAGTCCTGTTATATTCAGTCCTGTTATATTCAGTCCTGTTATATTCAGTTCTGTCCTGTTATATTCAGTCCTGTTATATTCAGTTCAGTTCTGTTATTTTCAGTTCTGTTCAGTTCAGTCCTGTTATATTCAGTTCAGTTCTGTTCAGTTCAGTCCTGTTATATTCAGTCCTGTTATATTCTGTTCAGTTCTGTTATTTTCAGATCTGTACAGTTCAGTCCTGTTATATTCAGTTCAGTTCTGTTCAGTTCAGTTCTGTTATATTCAGTTCAGTTCTGTTCAGTTCTGTCCTGTTATATTCAGTCCTGTTATATTCAGTTCAGTTCTGTTCAGTCCTGTTATATTTAGTCCTGTTATATTCAGTCCTGTTATATTCAGTTCAGTTCTGTTCAGTTCAGTCCTGTTATATTCAGTTCAGTTCTGTTCAGTTCTGTCCTGTTATATTCAGTCCTGTTATATTCAGTTCAGTTCTGTTCAGTCCTGTTATATTTAGTCCTGTTATATTCAGTTCTGTCCTGTTATATTCAGTCCTGTTATATTCAGTTCAGTTCTGTTCAGTCCTTTTATATTCAGTTCTGTCCTGTTATATTCAGTTAAGTCCTGTTATATTCAGTCCTGTTACTGTATATTCGGTTCTGTTATTTTCAGTTCTGTTCGGTTCTTTTCAGTTCTTTTCAGTTCAGTTCTGTTCGGTTCAGTTATGTCCAGTTATGTTATGTTATGTTAATTTTTGTTATGTTCAGTTCTGTTATATTCAGTTCTGTCCTGTTATATTCAGTCCTGTTACTGTATATTCGGTTCTGTTGTTTTCAGTTCTTTTCAGTTCAGTTCAGTTCAGTTCTGTTCAGTCCAGTTATGTTATGTTTTGTTATGTTATGTTATGTTTTATGTTATATGTTATATGTTATGTTATGTTATGTTATGTTATGTTATGTTATGTTATGTTATATGTTATATGTTATGTTATGTTATGTTATGTTATGTTATGTTATGTTATGTTATGTTATGTTATGTTATGTTCAGTCCAGTTCTGTTCTGTTCTGTTATGTTATGTTATGTTATGTTATGTTATGTTATGTTATGTTATGTTATGTTATGTTATGTTATGTTCAGTCCAGTTCTGTTCTGTTCTGTTCTGTTCTGTTCTGTTATATTATGTTATGTTCAGTTCAGTTTAGTTCTGTTCTGTTCAGTTAATTCTGTTGTGTTGTGTTGTGTTGTTTTCAGTTAGTTATGTTATGTTATGTTATGTTATGTTATGTTATGTTATATTATGTTATGTTATGTTATGTTATGTTCAGTTCAGTTCTGTTATGTTATGTTATGTTATGTTATGTTATGTTATGTTATGTTATGTTATGTTATGTTATGTTCAGTTCTGTTATGTTATGTTATGTTATGTTATGTTATGTTATGTTATGTTATGTTATGTTAATTCTGTTCAGTTATGTTAATTCTGTTCAGTTCAGTTCTGTTCTGTTCAGTTTTGGTCAGTTCAGTTCATCTGTCTGTTTTTTACTTGATTGTTCTGAGAGAGTTCCTGAGAATGTGTCTGTAAACATTTAGCCCAGCAGATGTCAGTAGAACATCACAAACAATGTTGCTAGAAGTACTCATTGTTTGAGAAATAGTCTTATTAATAATAAAATAATAATAATGATTCTCATGTATTTTGCAAGAAGTGTTTCAGAAATGTGTGTTTGGCAGTAATATACTGTATGTTTGTTTAAAACAAAACAGGAAAAGATATTTAAATAGTAAAGATTATGAAATTTTCTTACACTGCTCGAATGAGATCCCGTAATATTTGAATGTGGCTTTTTACTATTACTGTATACAATTACATTTTATTATTAATATCATATTTTGTATGTATGATAGTTTTTTATCATTTTAAATATGGTGATTTATGTCTAAGGTGGACACCAAACTTAAAATATATATAGAGAGAGAGAGAAGAGAAGAGAGAGAAGAGAAGAGAAGAAGAGAAGAGAAGAGAAGAGAAGAGAAGAGACGAGAAGAGAAGAGAAGAGAAGAGAAGAAGAGAGAGAAGAGAAGAGAAGAGAAGAGAAGAAAGAGAAGCTATTTTGATTAAACATACATGCATACATGTTGTGTGTGTGTTGAGTTGACACGAGATGTTATGTGAACGCTGTATCGTTGGAGATTGATATTTTGTAAATAAAGTGGTAAATTATGTTGTTGTTTTTTTGTTGTTGTTGTTGTGTGTGTTGTGTGTGTGTGTGTGTGTGTGTGTGTGTGTGTGTGTGTGTGTGTGTGTGTGTGTGTGTGTGTGTGTGTGTGTGTGTGTGTGTGTGTGTGTGTGTGTGTGTGTGTGTGTGTGTGTGTGTGTGTGTGTGTGTGTGTGTGTGTGTGTGTGTGTGTGTGTGTGTGTGTGTGTGTGTGTGTAAACAAAGCATTCACGTAGCTTCATAAAATGTAATTGTAACCACTGGAGTCACATGGGTAATTTTAATGATGTCTTTATCTTTCTGGGGCTTGAAACTGGTAGTTGCTTATCTGTCAATGGAGGGACAGAAATCTCTCAAAGCTTTGTGTTCCATAGATGAACTGAAGTCTTACGGGTTTGTAACGACATGAGGGTGAGTAATTAATGACATAATTTTTATTTTTGGGTGAACTATCCCTTTAAAGAAAGAGTGAAGTAAAGAAAGAGCATGGATCATGAGAACTCTGCCTGCAGTAATACATACAGACCACTAGAGGCCAGTCTAATCCTTCTCTTCATGCGACACACACACACACACACACACACACACAACACACACACACACACACACACACACACACACACACACACACACACACACACACACACACACACACAGAGAGACTCAGAGAGAGAGACACGTGCGGGCACACACACACGCACACACGCATACGCACACACACACGCACACACGCATACGCACACACACACACACACTCTCTCTCTCTCTCTCTCTCTCTCTTTCTCTTCTCTCCTCTCTCTCTCTCTCTCTCTCTCTCTCTCTCTCTCTCTCTCTCTCTCTCTCTCTCTTCAGGAAGTGTTCTGTATACTTTGAAGTTGCTGCAGACTCCACAGTATCTGGAGTACACACACACACACACACACACACACACACACACACACACACACACACACACACACACACGTAACAAAACCCCTTCTGAAATAGATTTACCAGAAAAGCATTAAGGTGTTCTGGTTTAATGAGGTCAGACACAAGGGATTTTTGCCCATTAGGGTAAATAGGTATTAATTGAACTTCTCATCAAAGGTTTCATTTACAATATGTTTCTCTTATTCTAAAAAACACATTGCATAGTACTCTAGTTCTTAAGAAGTCACTTCAACAATGGCAACGCTAAATTGATGTGAATTGTTTATAAAATGGAATAATAAGTAAAGGAGCATATGTGAAATAAGAAATAATGACTAGCTGACACCAATAAACCTGTTCTCCTCCAATGACTCACACTGCTGATGTTTTACACCGTCCTCCTACATATCTCAGCTTTACATATCAAACCACATCAGTGTTACACCAAGGCAATATTGCACATTTTTATTAAAATCGTTAGAAAGATTCACAAGACAATATCAGCATGGCATTCACCAAGATCACAATAATTATTGATTGATAATATACACGGGTTCCAGTCATGCATGAATAATGCAGTTATACTGCTTTAACCTAATTCAGATTTCTCTCAATTAAACGTTATGTAACGGTACTCCAGTAATGTTTGGTTTCTGGGTCAAAGAAACCCTATAAAGACAGAGCTGGGATTTGTCTGATTAGAACACGAGCCTCATCAGGTGAGATTGAATTGAAGACATGCGTCAGGGATTGGATCCTGCGAGGGTTGGAGGGGAAATTGAACTTGAACGTTGACATTTTCCAAATGATGTTCCTAAAATTGGAATCCCATTAGTGTGATGTGCGAAGAAACCCGGCCCTCACAACACGCAGATATGAAGACATAAACCCAGAGACATGTCACGCAAGCTTTCAGGAATTATAATGATCAAGCAATTTTGTGACGTTCATACACATTACTAATTATAGATTTCTTTTGTGGTTTCGTCAATCCGGTATTGAACATGATTACCTGCTTCACCTGATTAGTCAGATCTTGGTTTATTCTCCATTATGGATGAAGCATGCAAGCATTTGGGATTTATTTTTGTGTACATTTGAAGTAAGCTTGCTTCATATCTCACACGTTTTGGATTTGCTGACAGTTTAATAGGCATATATGTAAGTTTATAGTCAGTGGTTCTTTGTTTCCTGGGCTATTTGTTCAATTTATGAAAGATGTGCACACTCAATATAACAAAAACGATAATAGTTCTAAAAACATTTTCTAAATATAAAAGAATAGCAGATTCCACAGCATTAACGATAACGGCACAGAGGAAGATATTGTTGGAAGCACTTTCAGAACGATTTTTTTCTAGCTGATGAACAATAGAGGGTTTTCACTAGGCGTCATCAATCCGGAAGTCGGCCATATTGGAGGTACTGAACGTAAACAATGCCACTGAACTGAACCGACTTACATACTTGGCTGAATATTGCTGCTGAAAAATGGTCATGTTTTGGTCTGTACTAATCGGAAAAAACATTTCGAGTTCTATAGACTTCCAAAAGTTAAAGAGAAGAGTGCAAAAAACGGATGAAAGAAGGCGTTTGTGGTTGAGAGAGGCACAGCATCAGCCACATGTGTAAATGAAGCGTTGACTATGGCTAAAATGTTGATGTAAAGTATAACTATGGCTACATTAACACGGTCTGTCCAAATCCGATTATCTTTGTATCCGACTGGAATCTGATCTAAAATGATGTCCACACTGTGTATCGCAACTGTTCAGATCCGAGTCGTGTGTTCATGCAGCTCTTTGGCAATATGGTAATGACGTTGCGTTGATGGAGGGGTTTGCATTAGCAATAGAGATATTGTCTTGATTAAATTTTACAACATGGGAATGTGTATCCGGCGCGCTGGACTCCTGCGTCTCGAGCTGCAGAACTGGAGGATGCTGGGATGCACAGCTTTTTTTCAGCGCCGGTTTCAAAAATAATAATCTTCTGCTTGTCCGGTACTTTGAATCAACACAGCCTTGTTTCGGCAGCGACTTTCAGCATGTTCCCTATAACAACGTCTGACGTGTATCTTGGAACGGATTTCATGTGTTTTTTTTTTTTGGACTGACAATCTGAACGTAGCCTATGTCGGGATAAGAAATAGAAGGAAGAATAGCAGTAAGGGCTAGAGACGCTAACGTTAGCTCGTTCGGATCTTTACCACAAATTCCATGCTCTTTCCTGCTTACTAAGTCCTCTATATGATTTTGCAGCTTCCATGTGTTTTTTCCCGTGGTTTAGACATCATAAATTAGTTTAACGATGTGTTCAGTAGTACATAAACAGTGCAATCCATGCTGTTGTTTACATCCGAGTCCCTCCAATATGGCCGTGCATCCGGGTAACTGACCAAATCGTGACGTAGGTGAAAAACCGCTGTAAAAACATTGACAACCCATCAGAACCCACCATACTTTAAAGAGCTCAAGCATTTAAAGCGACAGATGACAAAACTGCAGGATAAACAGACCAGTGGTTTATTTTCATAGCAGTTCTGGTTCTGAAATAGATCTATCATGACAGAAACAGTTATTCACAATCACTTCATCTTTAGTGATTTTGCCTTCAATCGTACGATAATGTTTTTGCAGCTATGTTTTATTTTGAGATTAATTGAGAGCTTTTAATTTGAAAAGTCCTGAAAGACATCTAAAAGAGTCTGTAGATCGCTGCGTTGCAGAATAAGACACACCGGCCTTGCATTCACAAAACTGAACGCATTGTCTTTCCATTCTTCCCCATTTTCGCTGTCAACTTTCCTCTTTAGACTCTTTGATAGTGCCAGTTTCTCTCTTTAATGTTAACATCACTCTGCACGACGTAATAGCGTAGGCTACGTCCAGCACGCAAACAATACAAAAATGCAGTTTATACGTGAGGATGCTTAATCTGTGTTGCAAGTTGGTCAATGAAGATACTTGCCAGGTTACTGCTTTATTAGCCTAATTTACCCCAGTGTAAAACCCGGACACCGCCACATAAATGTGTCTTTTTGTTAATGACTGTACAGGATTTAACATTGAGAAACAGATCGACACCAGTTACAAAAGACACTGTAACAGTCTGTCACAAGCAATCATAGTTGCATTTTTCATCATATTAATTTCTTAAATTATCCTTTGACTGTTTTGGCCCGCCATCTAGTGGCAAAACATTTAGTAGACCTTATTCAGAGCAGTGCCATAACAGTTATGAGAGCGAGGCTGTGAGGATAGACATGCTGTGTCTTTAATGGTATCCGCTGTAAAATCCTGTATAAATCTCTAGATCACTAATCATTTTCCTAAGCTCATGTTGACTGAAGTTTTTTTCATCAAATAGATTTGAACCCCTCCACCTCCCCAGCTCCACCTGCATATATCTAATACTGGGTTTATGTCTGTCTATTTATGTAATACAATAATAAACAGTGTAGCAAGACCAAATACATTAACATTGACATATTCAATATCATGCTAAAACTATTTAGAGAGTTGCCATGATTAAATTAAATTACTTATAAAATAAATTACTTAAATGCAATTATTTAAGTTACATTTATTTTTGGTGCAGTGACAATGAAATTGCTTTCCACAGAACAACACACACAAATTGTTCTTCTAAGTTATGTTTCTCTAGTTTCTCTAGTCTCCAGTAATAACCTCCAGAGAGCTCAGCGTGACTTCACTTGCAAATCAAACGTGTTTCTGAAAGTACAGAAAAGAACATCAGCATAAAATACCTCTTCCTCAACCGTCACACCTCTGCATCTGTAACTCTTATTACGTGTGGTGGCGTTGCTGTTATACCGCGGGCAGGGACGTGCACAGGAATTTTGAGGGGCAGTTGCTCTGACCCCTCACCCCCCCCCCCCCCCCCCCCCCCCACACATCAATATCCTATCAAGTCACTGATAGGTTTCTCCAAATTTAAACACTAAACAATTCTATAAATTGAATTAATCTTGCACTTGTTCATAATTTTTGTATTATGTCTGAATATATTCAGTTGCATTTTGCCCATACAAATTGCCTTATCTGACCGTGTTTATGTCCAAACTCAATGCCTCAAATTATGGTCTTATTATTATTTATAAAGATTGCAAAACGTCAGAGATGACAGGTTTATGATATACAACTTTGTAAACAGTATACAAAATGTATTAAAAATATGTTAAATGTCACCAAAATACACAAAGAGTTCCTCATATTATTATTATTATTTTTTTATTATTATTTATATATTTTTTTATTTGAAAAGAAATAATCTGGATTGAATTGACAAATGGGGAAAAACTCGCTTCTAATAAAAAAAAAAACGCTTAGATTTCGGGAAAAAAATACAATCCTTTTTTAACCTTTTGGCTTCCCGTACATTCAGTTCAGTTGTACTTCTTGCTCGTAGGCTACAGGTGATGATACACGGCGCAACTTTTTGAGCAATGTTGCTGGGCAATCTTGCCGAGCGATTGTTGCTTGGCCACTTTCTCATTGAAAATGGGCAATACATTTCTATCTGGATAATTTAGATCGGTCGTGACGGGTGGGCCCTGTGTCTCATTTGGTTGCCCGTAGATGACAACATTGCCCAGCAACATTGCTCAAAAAGTTGCCCTGTGTATCATCACCTGTAGTCTATATGGTATTCAGTTCTGATGGTACGTATGGTAACTGGGCAACTACGCATGATTTGTAGTATGATTCGGTCGCGTGCAGCGCTGCAGCCACGTAAACAGAGTTTGCCCTGCACCTACTGACTTTCACTTTCGGTGCCCGAATGGAAGTGAATGAGGCTTTGCGATTTTTTTTGATTTTTTTAATCTAGGCCTATGTGAAATTCTGCATCCATTGTACGATTTATTTTATTTATTTTTTCCCCCTCGGAAGGGCAACATGAGTCGAGAAGGGCATATGGGCAGTTGCCCGGGCAACCTGAGCAACCCCCCTGTGCACGTCCCTGACCGCGGGTATTACTCATCAAATCATTATTCCTGCGTTCATGAGTTCATGATGGTGTGATGCACACATGCGTTATGAACTGCACTGACAGCGTTTTGGGACTAATGCTACTTACATGCAGAAAATAAAGGCATATAAAGATGATTTACAAGTGACAAAAAATTATTTAGAACAAAAATCAACCAAAATACAACACATATAACTAAAAACAAAGCGCACTTTGAAAAAAACAAAAAACAAATCAGAGTATAAAAGGTCCCTTATGAAATGTTAAATGCAATTAAATTAACTTTAGAATGTTTTTTTGTTGTTGCTTATTTAAGTACGATTTAAGTAATTTCATAATTACTTCTATTGTCTTTGAAATATGTTTAAAGTGTACTGATGAATGTACTGACAAGCATTTATGGCAAACTAATATACTTTAATGTAATTTCTATTGGAACTTGTATTGTATGAATTCAATTAGATGTATGTATTAGATAAACTTTTAATTTAGCACTTTTCAACTATACTAACTTTAAATTTAATATTGAATAACACACTGTTGAAATTATAATCAAGTACTTTACATGTGCTTTACTATGTTAGTCAACACTTCAAAATAAATTTCTTTAAAGCACGACAAAGGACTATTACAACAATGATTTAAATGTATTTTAAAATAAAACGGTAACACTTTACAATAAGGTTCGTTAGTTAACATTAGTTAACTACATTAGTTAACATGAACTAATAATGAACTACACTTCTACAGCATTTATTAATCTTTTGTCATGTTAATTTCAACATTTACTAATACTTTATTAAAATCTTGTTAACATTAGTTCATGTTCTGTGAACTAACATGAACAAACAATGAATAGCACTATTTCTATTAATTAACATTAACAAAGATTAACAAATACAGTAACAAATGTATTGCTCATGGTTAGTTAATGTTAGTTAATGCATTAACTAATGAACCTTATTGTAAAGTGTTACCATAAAACATTAAATGTGGCGCTTTTGCATTTTTTTAAGAGTACTTAAGTGTGTTAAGAAACAGTTGTGAGAGTACTTTAAGTGGGCTTTTATTTAATTAACATTATATTATCTGCAAGTAGTTTAAAATATACCTTTAAGATTTGAAGAACACTATAGTGCACATTCAGTACAATTAAGCACACTTCTTTTTCACAGTACTGTATATTTCATTTAAATGTAGGCCTAATATTTAATACATTAAAAATAGTGTTACAAGCAGTGTTAGGGGTAGCCCATTACAATACCTTGAGTTACGTAATCAGATTACTTTACCAGATACTAGATACTAAAATGCATTACTTTTAAGTTTACAACAAAATATCTTACGAAAAACGGAAGGGGTAGAGGAGCGCTTCCTGGACTCCAAAGTTTGATTTAGATAGAGGTGCTCTTTGGATGGGAAACTAAATACCAAAAATCAAAGAAAGAGGAATTCCAAGGCACTCTCAATTGAAAAAGTTAAAAAGCCTTTATTCTTATGGCTTGGTCAAGTAAACCATCTAAAAAACTGGGAGTTTAAGACCAGAAAGAAGGCATGTAGCCAAAACGCGTTGGAGTTTTTTAGATGGTTTACTTGACCAAGCCATAAGAATAAAGGCTTTTTAACTTTTTCAATTGAGAGTGCATTGGAATTCCCCTGTCTTTGATTTTTAACAAAATATCTTAGTTAAACTTTAAAAAATAAGTATTACATTATTACATTGCATTAAAATAAGTAATGCAAGATAATTATGTATTGACTGACAGCTCTCCTGTGCTCATGTTGGGTTGAATCATGAGTAAGTTCAGAGGCGTTGTGTGTGAACATGATGGGTCTTTTACTTCTAGACTAATGTGAACATGCATTTACTCATCTCACTTGCACAAAACAGATTCAGTAATCCTCAAAACGATGAAATGCAAAACGTACTCGGTTACTAACGTAACCTCGGTTCTCTCTAGAGAGGGAACGAGTACTGCGTAATATCTTACGCTATGGGGAAACACTCTTTCCTCGAGATATTGAAGCCAAAAATTATCCTTAATTTTTTTAATCATGCAAAACGCTTTTGCAGCAGCAAGCAGACAAGGGCGAAACAGCTCGCGCGCCCATTGGCTGCCTCGCTGGAAAAGCTGCAGCCTATCGAGTGAAGGCACTGCGTGACGTAATGACGAATGAAGACGCTTCGCGCTCATTTCGTCATGTTCCGCCAGTATAGGCGTGGTCTCGCCCTGTAAATACCCCTCGATAGCTGTATTTCTCTGATTTTGTACACCGAAGCGAACCAGAGCATAGTTCAAGCACGGCAAGATACGCAGTACTCGTTCCCTCTCTAGAGAGAACCGAGGTTACGTTAGTAACCGAGTACGTTCTCTTACGAGAGTATCTCTCGCACTGCGTAATATCTTACGCTATGGGGACCCCATACAAAACGCCGTGCGGACAGGGATCCAACACCAGAGTCCCGGGGCCAAGCCCGGGGCACATCTAGTGCATAATCACCATAACTCACATAGAGTAGAGGAGGAGAGGCTAGAAGCATCCGTGCAGGTTTTTTTTTTTTTTTTTTTTTTTTTTTTTTTTTTTTTTTAGTAGAGGAAAGGAGAGGCTAGAAGCATCCGTGCAGGTTTTTTTTTTTTTTTTTTTTTTTTTAGTTGATGGGACGCTATTTGTATTTGTATTTGAAAATAGGCGTCTTTCAGATCTATTGACATGAACCAGTCTCCTTGGCGCACTTGCGCGAGGATTTTCCTGGTCGTAAGCATTCTGAACTGGCGCTTCCCGAGCGTTCTGTTCAGCAGTCGCAGATCTAGAATGGGTCTGAGCCCACCATCTTTTTCGGTACCAGAAAATATCTGCTGTATAAGCCCCCTTCGCCCTGAGATAGAGGTTCTATAGCCCCTTTTCAGAGGTGGAAAGTAACGAATTACATTTACTCGCGTTACTGTAATTGAGTAGTTTTTTTGTGTACTTCTACTTTTTTAAGTAGTTTTTAAAATCTGTAATTTTACTTTTACTTAAGTATGTTTTGTTTGAAGTATTGTAATTCGCTACATTTAAAAACATATCCGTTACTGAGTAAAAAAAAAAAAAATACAAAAAAAAATATGCTTTTGATGAAAACATCGCGCTCCGGAAGGGCGGGAGAACAGACGCGCTAAAATCACAACACAATATGGATAGGATGACGGACAAGACAGACGCAGACCCAGCTGAACGCGAAATGCTGTCGAAATCTCACTCGCACACATACCGGTATGTGAAGCCCTGGTCAGGGAATACTTTGGATAGAGAAAAAAATGGAGTTTAAAGTATAATGCGGATGTCACGTAAAACAAGCAAACTGGTAGATGTATGGATGAATAAATAGAAAGTAAGCTGTACAACAAATCAAATCGCGACATGATCTGTGAATATTAAAGCACAAAAGACTGCTATGTAAATATATAATCTGCTTGTTCTGCGTGTCTCTGTGTGAATGAGCTGTGCTGTTTCGTCTACTTACTACATACTCAAGTACGCGACGCGCTAATGCTGTTTTCAGCATCTCACAAACAATACGAGGACATGAATGAACATTTCCAGAGCTGCTCTGAAAGAACTCCTGATGAGCATTTTCATAATTTTATTTGAGAAAAAACATTGTCAAATACACTCTGAAACAGGACTTAACAACCCGTCAAAATAAAAGTTCGGTTTTACTAGAAGAAATTATATAGGCTATTACTATTTTAGGCCTACAATAGAATGTAGGCTACCTACTTCTCATATAATAATTTTAACAACAACAATAATAATACTACAATTTATTTAAACATTATTTAAGGAATATATATTATTTGTCCATGGTTTGAGTAAATCTGTTTTGTACTTTGCCAAAAACTAAAAGGATAAAACGTTTGCTAAACATTTATTTGATTACCACCGTTTTTGATAATATATGTATTAAATCATAAAAAGAAAAAAAAATCTGAATAAGAAACATTTTATAGAACTCTATTTTTAAACATTTTAATAAGTTAATGATAAAAATAAGTTTCATAAAATCTAATTCATAATCAATTGTTCAATAAAACATATCTAATCAACTTATTTCAATAAATTATTGAAATGAGTTGATTAGATATGTTTTATTGAACAAATGTTTCATTTATTTAACTGTCATTTTAACTGATGATAATAATAACCATAATTTAAAGTGTAAATTGCAGGTTAACCACCACAACTGATTAATGTGTACATTAAAGTGCCCAATATGTATATATTTAAAAATTTCTGTCTTAAAATGTGTTAAAATAACATTTATTGGGGTTTCTTCAAAGGTAGCGTGTTTTTTACCGTAACTGGGTGATGATGTCATAACAGGGAGCTGCGGACAGCTATGCACTCACTCTGTGTGTGCTGTTTGAGGGAGAATAAAACGATTTGCGGGACTCCCGCAAACTAGAAATATCTGAATAAAACGTAAAAACTAATACAATTTTATTCATCTGTTGCAGAAAATCAATAAGAACATCTAAAACAAAATAGAAACGGTTTACAGGCAGAGTTTCTATTTCTAACATGTCAGCAGCGAGGAGCGATGTAGCCAATCACAGCCATATGTGTTGATTTCTTGAACGCAACAATAGCCAATCAGAAGCATTTACGATGGACTCCCCTCACCGCTCAAAACAGACTTTTTGTTCAGTACTGAATTCTGTATGCTGGCAAATCCTCTAATTATAACAAACATAGTGTAACGTTATATATTATGAAAGCTTCATTGATAATAACAGAGATGTGTGAGATCGCGATGAACTGATGTCAGCTTCATGCCATGCACGCAGTAGCCCGCTTGCTTTTATGTTATAACAGCGACACGTAGGCTAACTTGAAAGTATGTGGAGGTACAGAAAAAAAGTATTTTTGCGGGCGGGAGCGGGACAAAACATGAATGTTGCGGTCGGGAGAAAGTAATTGAGCACGTCAGTTATAACGACACACGTATTCAAAAATAGCCGGGTTTAAACCGGGCTCGGGCTCATAATTACAGTTAATGTGTCGGGCCGGACTCGGACACAGCGGGCTCGGGTAACGTTAGGGTCTTGCTTGATGTTTTGGGCCGATCTAAGCTCTACCTCGGGTAAGTTATGCTAACACTTACAGGCACGAATCAGCCGTTTGTCCTTGGGAAACTTGTGGAGCCTCTCCCCTGTTTTTGGTGTATTCGTACATCCCGCACAAGCACAATAGTTAACCATTTTCGCTAGCTAGGTCTCCTCCAATATAACGTAACTCTAGGCTTGGAGCATAGACCCATGGCATAGACCGTAGAAGCTTGGAGTCCCTGTTATGACATCACGCCCAGCCTAGTGGAAGGAGGGGGCGTGCTTAAAAGCACTGTAAGACGAACCAACTTTTCATTATATTCAGCATTTGGTATAAAAAATATAAAAAAAAAAACAATGGTGGGCGGTTCTTTATATTTAGTAAGCACATTGCATTATCTTCGTGACGATTTTTACCTGAAATTTACACTTTAATAATACAGTTTATATAAACCATGATATATTCTGAGACGTTATCATACTGTGAAACTCTCATACGTTACAGCCCTGCACGAGAGATTCCCCCACCACACCCCCGCTGTTAAAGTTACTCAGCTACTTTTACTCTGAGTACATTTTAAACAAGCTACTTTTTACTTTTACTTGAGTAGATTTTTAGACCGGTACTTTTACTTGTAATTAAGTAAAATTTTATTGAAGTAATGGTACTTTTACTTGAGTAGAAAATTTTTGTACTCTTTCCACCTCTGCCCCTTTTTCTCAGTAGTTTCGCTATCTCGGCTCGAAGTAGATGAAACACTTCGCTATACACCGTAGTTTCGACTCGCGCCGTATAACGGCGGGGGCGTCGAGCGAACTGTAGCGAACAGCCTCTCGTTATAGTGTTCAACACCCATTCTGATACCCCGGGAAGCCTTAACCACGCATCTGCGTGAATAGCTAGGCGTAGAATGAAATCTGGGCTCTGGCCGCGGCAGGACGGCGGCTCGAGAGCCCCTGTGTACTGGGAACACAGCACCGTGTTTACAGCGTTCGAGGCGGGGGGCGCGCTGATCACAGCGGGCAGCCTGGCCGCGCTCAGCTTCTCTATGGCGGGACGCGCAGAGAAAGCGAGCGGGGCGAATCCTGTGGGATTCGGCGCGTGTGAGGGAATGTGGGCACATTTACTAAATGCGGCACATTTTCTACACTGAGAATACTGTCAGCTCGCGCGACTAAATCACTGCTGTGTATACAGCGTGCGAGGCGCGCGCTGATCAAAGCCGGCAGCCTGGCCGCGCTCAGCTTCTCTGTGACGGGTTGTGCAGAGAAGACGAGCGGGGGTGAATCCCGTGAGATTCGGAGTGTCTGTGAGAAATGCGGGGCGCGAGACAGCGGGCACATTTTCTGCACGGAGAATGCTCGGCTCGCGCCGACTGAATCAACGCTGTGTTCACAGCGTGCGAGGTGCGCGCTAATCACAGCGGGCAGCCTGGCCGCGCTCAGCTTCTCTGTGACGGGTTGTGCATAGAAAGCGAGCGGGGGTGAAACCCGTGGGATTCGGCGTGTCAGTGAGGAAATGCGGAACAGCGGGCACATTTACTGCACTGAGAACACTGTCAGCTCGCGCCGACTAAATGTGTGTTAGTTTCGTTTTTACAGAAACCAAGGGACACGCATCGTGTAGTGTAAGCGGGCATTGTATGGGCGCGTTCACCACATTTTCTGCACAACCAACATGAGTTGGTTTTATTTGTGCTAGCCCTGCACCGTGGCGGGCTGTGTCTGGGTGTGGGAATGGGCACTGGGACGTGGGCATTCTTACAACACTCGTAACACCATCGGCCGTGGCCGGAACACCAGAAAATGCACTCTTTATTGGATTTATCTGGGTAGCCATAGAAACGGCTTTTGTGCGCAGGCAAGCGGGCTGAGACACCGGCTGCTTCACTGCGAAATACACTGGGACAGTCACAACGCATGGAACTGAACGAGCGAGAAGTTTTGGTGGAAATCCGGCCGCAGCGGGATCTGAACACCGTCACTTTCCTAGAGAGACTAGGAAGGCCTTGAGACCTCGGGCTTTACCTCAATCCTCGGCCGGGGCCCGCGCTGAGGGGGGCGGCGTCCAGCAGAGCGAGAGCGCGGTGTTTGATCTCGGGCCTGGCGGCGCTGCTAGTTAGCCGAAACGGCGGCCTTTGTGCGCAGGCAAGCGGGCTGTGGAACCAGCTTGCTCACTGCGAAATACACTGGAACAGTCACATTGCTTGGAACTGAACGAGCGAGAAGTTTTGGTGAAAATCCGGCCGCAGCGGGAACTGAACACCGTCCCTTTCCTAGAGAGACTAGGAAGGCCTTGAGACCTCGGGCTCTATCTCAATCCTCGGCCGGGGCCCGCGCTGAGGGGGGCGGCGTCCAGCAGAGCGAGAACGTCGAGGAACACGGAGCGCTCAGCTTCCGTCATCTCGGATAGCGTTAGCCACAAATGTATCTCACCATTCAGGCCGATGTAATCCACGGCTTGAGAGAGCGGACGCATCGGCTCAGTTTCAATGCCGTCTCCGGTAGTTTGTCGAGCTCAAGTGCGGACGCGGCGGCAGACGGCGGCCGCTGTCCGTCTGGGAGCGACTCGAGCGAAGCCGGCGAAGCTGGCGGGCGAACCGGCGAGCTTTGGCGGGCTGGAAATAGCTCGGGAGCGCGCAGGGCGCGGCGCTTCTTGCGGCGCGGCATCACGGCGGGCTGGGATGCGGGCTCGGAGAACGACGCCAGGCGAGTCCGCAGAGTCACCATAGGCAAGCGTTTACAATGATAGCATCCGCCGTCAGCGAGCGCGGTGGCCGCGTGATCCTCACCCAGGCAGGACACGCAGATGACGTGGCGGTCCTCGTCGCTGAGTGGGGCTCGGCAAGAACCACAGGAAAGCATCTTTAAAAAGACGCAGCTCTTTTAGAACAGTAGAAATGGGTGTTGCGTCACGTAAGCAAACACACACACACACACTTAGCAGAGTAAAAGGATATAGTACGCCGGAAAGCGCAGCAGGTACGGCAGTTGAAGGCGGCTGGGCCAGCGACTTCAGAAGATGGCACGTCCCGCTGAGAAGGCTACAAGTCAACGGCGCGGCTTCTCACTCTGGATCCCGCGATGCATGAGCTTCGCGTGAAGAATGAAAAATCAGAGAAATACAGCTATCGAGGGGTATTTACAGGGCGAGACCACGCCTATACTGGCGGGACATGACGAAATGAGCGCGAAGCGTCTTCATTCGTCATTACGTCACGCAGTGCCTTCACTCGATAGGCTGCAGCTTTTCCAGCGAGGCAGCCAATGGGCGCGCGAGCTGTTTCGCCCTTGTCTGCTTGCTGCTGCAAAAGCGTTTTGCATGATTAAAAAAATTAAGGATAATTTTTGGCTTCAATATCTCGAGGAAAGAGTGTTTCCCCATAGCGTAAGATATTACGCAGTACGAGAGATACTCTCGTAAGAGAACTCAGAATATTACACAACCTGGAATAATTAAATTTACTAAATAACACAAATATACTTCATGTATTTAATCTCACTTTATTAACCATTCTTTAGCTGCTGACCTTTGATGATCCAATTCAAACATACTAATAAACAAAGATGACTTTAGTTAAACATCACATGTGTAACGGCATGTTTAAACACTGACACAGAACTCATGTGATTACACACACACTCTATTTCACACCGGAAGTAGATCTCCAGTTGTAAATGCTGCTGCACTTGATTGTTTAATGTATGTGTGCATGGCTGTGCATTCTGTGTGTACTTCTGAGTGTGTACTTCTGAGTGTGTACTTCTGAGTGTGCATTCTTGCATGTCTCTTATTATGAAACATCATTCAGAGTCTCTCAGTGTCATACAGCACGCACCTTCAGGCGCTCCATTACAAAACACTCACTAATTTATGTTACATGCGCCTGCAGTCACAATACACAAACACAAGATAAAATACTGCCCAAGGATGTATGTATGTTTTAACTGTTTTATAATCCAATCACCTTTGTGAAAAAGAGAAGTGCTTAATTGTATTGAATGTGCACATGTAGTGTACTTTAAATCTTAAATTCCCCCTAGTCAATAATTTTAGACCTTAAAACTCATCTTTGATCACCAAAATGACATATTTAAAGGTTTTTACCTTGAAAAAAAGGATTTATGCATTAAAATAGTTTGAATATAAATCGACATCCTTGCCTCATTTAGTATGTGTAGTGCATAGTTCTATGAATATGCAAATGAGCCCCGCCTCCACTCACTCACTCACTCACTCACTCACTCTGAGATCCACTGGTTGACGATCACACGTTGATCTGATTGGTTACAAGGTAGTTTGTGACGTCAGAAACACCAGCGATTTCAAAGCGTGTTTTTGAGACTGTCTTTGGTTCACTGCAGTTTTAAAAAGAAAATATTTAGCAATGCTGTCGACTTATGAATTTACACATGGTTTGTCTTAAATTAAAGCATATTAAAAACACCACATAGACATAACATTAAAAACTGTGCTTCTAGATAATATAATATTAATTAAATAAAAGGCCACTTAAGTGCACTTCAAGAGAGTACATGACTATGTTTTTTAACACACTTAAATATTCTGTTTGCAGTAATGTCAAATTAAAAGTTTTACTTTAAAGTACATTTTAAATCACATTAAAAAAATCTTTTGTTGTCACATGTTTTGATGGACTGACTAGCATACTTAAGCATAAAGTATTATAAATGTACCTGCAATGTGTTATTCTATATTACATTTTAAATGTAATATTTTAAATATTAGTATAAAACTGGAACTTCATCATTACAAATGTGTAATTAAAAATATATTTAAATACATGATATACAATTTCAATAAAAATAATATTGAAGTATATTTTAGTTTACCATAAAAGCTTGTCAATAAATTCTGAAGTACATTGTACCAAAGATTAATAAATAATAACCAATAAATATAATCTTAGGCATCTTCAGTTTGTACATCAGTTTGTCTGCTAACAGATCCTATCAGGTTCCAACCCACAAAAAAGGCAGAACCAGCCAAAGTTGGAAAGCAATATGGTTTCATAAGCTTCATTGCTTATATGATTGGCTAAACTGCCAAGAGGAGCAGAGAGAATATGAACTTGTGTTCAGAGCCAAGGAATTTCAAAGCTTGAAATCTGATTTCCTCGTAAAGACACGTAATGTGTGATATAACCACATTCCCTTAGGAAAACTCTTCCTTTCACGGCATCATTTCTCAGGAAGGAGTCACAGATCAGATCGTGTTAACTGGCATCGCTCTTCTGAAAAAGTAGTGCACTTTACTGTAAATGAATAAATCACAAACTGTATTTGTATAGATAATTTAAAATGTATTCAATAAAAGGCCACTTAAAGGGATAGCTCACTTTGAAATTAATTTTTGATATGTTTTAGCTTACCTCAAGGGCATCCAAGATGTACAGGGGTTGGACAATGAAACTGAAACACCTGGTTTTAGACCACAATAATTTATTAGTATGGTGTAGGGCAGAGGTCTTCACTCCTGCTCCTGGAGAGCCACTGTCCTGCAAAGTTTAGTTCCAACCCTAATCAAACACACCTGAATCAGCTCATCAAGCACTTCAGAATCGCTTGAGTATTCAAAGGCAGGTGTGGTGAAGCAGGTTGGAACTAAACTCTGCAGGACAGTGGCTCTCCAAGAGCAGGAGTGAAGACCTCTGGTGTAGGGCCTCCTTTTGCGGCCAATACAGCGTCAATTCGTCTTGGGAATGACATATACAAGTCCTGCACAGTGGTCAGAGGGATTTTAAGCCATTCTTCTTGCAGGATAGTGGCCAGGTCACGACGTGATGCTGGTGGAGGAAAATGTTTCCTGACTCGCTCCTCCAAAACACCCCAAAGTGGCTCAATAATATTTAGATCTGGTGACTGTGCAGGCCATGGGAGATGTTCAACTTCACTTTCATGTTCATCAAACCAATCTTTCACCAGTCTTGCTGTGTGTATTGGTGCATTGTCATCCTGATACACGGCACAAAACTGTGCTCTTACCCTGCTAATTGGACCTTCACAGTCTGCTCTTATTGGTTCAATGTGCAATTAATGAAGATTGGCCACCAGGCTGGTCCAATTTAGCCATGAAACCTCCCACACTAAAATGAGAGGTGTTTCAGTTTCATTGTCCAACCCCTGTAGGTGTCTTTGTTTCCACAGTATTTAAAATTTTGATATTTTTAGGTCAAACCGTGCTTGTCTGTCAGTCATATAATGCAGGTCTATGGGGTCCACCTCAAAGAGCATACACAGAGAAGTCCAAATTAAACATGATTTAATGACTCGTAAATGTAAGTACACATTGATGGCCTAAGACACGAAACGAGCGGTTTGTGTGAGAAAACGAACAGTATTTATAGTTTTTTCCTCTTGTAAACACAGCCACATCCAAGTGATCTGAGGGCGCCGGCGCTTCGGTCTTTTCCGGAAAGCGTCGGAAGTGATCTCTCGCGCGTGTACGCCATACAATTGTTTTTTTTTTTATTATTGTTTTCTTTTACGACGGGTTAAACATCCCTGATAAGCGCAAATTAGTACCATTTTAATTAGCCGTCTTACCTACAATCTCTGTTCTGTGTAAACAATGAGTGACGTACACGCGCGAGAGATCACTTCCGGCGCTTTCAATCACTTGGACGTGGTTGTGTTTAATTAATTAATTTCAAAGTGAACTATCCTTATGTTTCTTAATGTTTCTTGTTTCTTATACTTAATGTTTCTATGTTTCTTATACTTATGTTTCTTAACACTTCAGTGCACTTTTAAAACGTGAACTTTGTAATAATGTCAAGTTACTTTACTTTTCATTTTAATAATTGTTTTTAAATTAATTCTGTGCTTTAAATGTAATATTAAATGACACACTACGGTTAAAAATATAATCGATTACGTTACATGTGCTTTAGTATGTTAGTCGACACGTCATAATAACTGTGCTTCTTTACAGCACAGCATTAATTTTAAAACAATTATTAAAATGAAAAGTAAAGTAACTTGACATTATTACAAAGTTCACATTTTAAAAGTGCACTGAAGTCTTAAGAAAAGCTTATACATTTTAAATGTACTTAATTGTAACTTCATCATTACAAATATGCAATTACCAATATGTAAGTACATGACCGTTTCAAAAGCAATGGCCTCAAAGTATATTTTAGTTTACCATAAACACCTGTCAGTATTCCTTAACTATTTTTCAAAGACAGAGAAGAAATTATGAAATTGCATATAAAAATGTACTTAAGTGAGTCAAAATGCTCAGCTAATTGCAATTAATATGCAATTAAATATTTGAAAACATTATACATTCAGTTTGCACTTACATAGTATTTCCGTATCAAGCACTCATTTTAAAAGTATGTTAAGTGTACTTGATTAATAATCTTAATTAATAATCTTCTTTTTCATGAGGTTGATTAATAAGAGCTGGTTCTTCGTGTCGCTGTTAAAGTAATGCATCAATGCTGATGCTGATGTTACTTTGCAGTTTTGGACCTCCTTCATTTTATTATTTTAACTTCTCATTGGATGCCATCCATCTTGAAAGATGCAAGAAGATTGACGCACGGATGGTAGCTCACGATGGTCAAAATACATGAGGAGAAGCACATAATATAATATTAGCAATCATTCGCATTAGATTTCTCAAGAGGACCATTAAGTCAGTAGAGCCTCTTAACAACAAAATTTGTTCTGGAGGAGATCATTTCCTCTGATGCAAAAGTCATTAGTTATTGTGTGTATTAATGGAGGATGAGATTTGAGAGCTGCAGTGGATGGGAAGAATTTTTTGTCTATTTTTTATGCAGTTTAGAGTTACAGGGACAGTGCACAATAATCAACATTTATGTACCTAAATGTGCCAGTTTAGCCAACTTGGCTAATTTTCAACTTTTAATTTTCAACTTTAACTTTAATTTTTGCATGAATTTTACATTTCTCTTCCCAAGTAAGGAAAAGTCACTGAATGATTAACATGTTTGCGGAACATCCAAAAAAATTTTTTAATTTTCAAAAGATCATATTGGGATGATGGATCTGACAGCCCAGAGAAACTGAATGCTTTCGTGTATCGGTTCACGACTCCCAGAGATCAAATGTTCTTTCCTTATTAGTGCAAGTGACGCAAGTGGTTTGTGCAACACAGGCATGTCTATTGATCAAAAGACAACTCCTGAAACTTGCAGAGAGGAAGAGGGGGTGATCAGATGCATGATTCACTATACACTCTAAAAAAGCTTGGGTTATTTATTTCTACCCAAATCACGTGTTGGGTAATTTTTGGGGGGTTATTTTTTAGTGTTTGGGTAGTTTTTGTGTTACCCAGATCCTGGGTCAAACTCAGAGGTGAAAAGTCCAGGTTCAAAAAGTAAAAGTCCTCCTCAGTATTTTGTTCCAATCACCTGGATTTGCTAATTCTCCCAGTTTTGAGACAGAAGTAATTAGTGAATCAGCTGAATGAGTTCATGGAATGAACATATGGCAGGACTTTCACTTTCTGACCCCTGGACTTTACACCTCTGGTCAGACGTAACAACCCAGTGTTTGGGTAGTTTTTGTGTTACCCAGATACTGGGTCAGACAACAACCCAGGGGTTGAGTTGTTTTTCGCTGGCTTTTTGCGACCTCTTCAGGAGAGAGCAGTGCAGCTCCGTCAAATTGGTGCATGTCTTCGGTAAAATACAGTTTTGTGTACATTTCATTTTATCTATAAATTATTTATTTAGTAAATAAATTATTTATTGTGCTGTATATTATTTAATTTTATGCAAATCGATGTAAGTCACCTGAACGAGTGTCGCGTCGGTCTTCTCGTGTGATGGAAACGCCTGATGCCTTGTATAAAATGTTATGATTTTATTCAAAAAGATACAGAATATAAATACTTAGGATGTTAAAATATGTCCTCAGAGCTGTTCACTGTTTGTTTATGGACTGGTTATGATAGAATGAGATATTTATGAGATGGAAGTTTTCCCGCTGAACATGACACACGCTTCGGCACGAGATCCAGCGCCATTGCAGTGGAAACGGGACAACAGAGACTGGTCCATTACACTTGAATTACTTCCAAATGTTTAAATTTTACTTCTAATATTTGTTAAACGAGCTTAAATCATAATGTATATGTATAATATGTATAAATATGATTGAAAGGAATGTTTTATCATGCAAACTAGTGGTTGTATGGAGTATATGTTTTTTAAGTTAATTCTTAAACATGAATTCACCAGTTAAAAGAAAGCTATAGTGAAAATTAATCAGCCCATTATGCTGGGTTAAATAATCAACTCAATTTGCTGGGTAAAATTAACGTAACATGTGTTCTGTCCTATATTTACCCAGCCCTTGGGTTGAAAACAACCCAAATTGGGTTGTTTTTAACCCCGTTTTTTAGTGTAACAATAATTGTTTCCAGAAAATCTGTTTTTTATATTATATTAATTGTGAAACGCACACATGTTCTGAAGCTTACTTAAGACTCACTTTGAGCCAGTAATCACGGTGTGAATCCGAACTATCGCTCGCTGTGGAGAGGTCACAGAGAGATCTTTGGAAAAACGCCATCTCTCAATTGGATTTACAGAGAGGCGTGAGCGGAGCTCAATTCTCCTGCGAATGTGCGTCATACCAGAGTCACGGTGAATTTATACCCAGACTTGCAGATAAATTAGGAATATGTTCTACTTCCACATAACGCTGAAACTAATTGTGCTTGTTCTTATGGCCTGAAACAGAGATGTTCAGAGATGCACAAACTTCTTCTGCGGCACATGTCTGTTTAAACTCCCTATTTGTATGCAAAAACATGACAAACAATTCACAAAAGAACAATAAAATGTGTTTTATCTTGTTTTAACTGAGAACTATACATCATCAGGCGTAATGTTTGGAAGTGTTTTTGTAGCTACTACAATGCAACAGAGTAAACTTAAGCATTAGTTCAAAATAAATACACAGCCTTCTGTTGCAGAACCACTGACTGTTCTCAGGAGTAACACATTTCACAAGAGATGTGGAAGCAGTGGATAGGCAACATTCTTCTTTACTTCCATGCATTTATGGTGAAATTGCTATTTTTTCATGTTTGTTAATCTAAAATGCTGTTTTCTACAGAATGAGCCTCAGCTTGCACTCGAGAGAGAGCCATAAAGAGTGCACACATGCTATTTGAGCATTTCTCAGAATTGTTAAGTGGTGCATTCAGAGAAAGGAGCTTTTCATGGCTATAAAAATAAAAAAACATCATACAGTCATTGCTTGAACTGGGTGAGCACTCGCCGATAGTGCCTTTATAATTTATTACCTGAGGTTTGTACCACTGCTTTTTAGAGTCTGTAACTTCAATCTAAGGCAATAGGTGATTCGGGGCTTGTTGAGTTAAGTGCTCGATGTGAGCAATTTGACGGATTTAACACCGGCAGCTTGTTCAACATTTGACTGTGATCATACTGAGTATGATTGTTTGACTAGTGCAACAGTGCTTTTTCAGCAAATATTTTTTCCTGTAGGGATTTTCGAAAAGTCTTCATTAAAGAGTTTCAAGCACCAAACAAACCAGAAACGAGCAATGAACACAACATTACAAACTATGATTTGAAGCAAAAATCAGACAGTTTTTCATCAGAAATTCTTCTGTTAAAAACTATTGTTTAAGAAATAAGTTGAAATGGTGCAGGTTTAAAGCTTTAACAATCTGGACAGAGTAGGTCCGTCTTAAAGTTACCTGAGACGTTCCCTTTCAAGGAACCTCACACCCACTACCATAATAGCAAATACTAGAAGCAAGCAACCTAGAACCTGGAGTGGAGCCAAGATCCAAGTCATAAAATCTAACAAATGTATGCGGTGAGGACCAGCCTGCCGCATCACAGATGTCATGGAGGGAAACCCCCAATAATAAAGCCTTAGAGGCCGCCATACTCCTAGTAGAATGGGCCCTGACAGCCAAAAGTGAAGGCTGACCAGCCGCTTCATAAGCAAGTGAGAGAGGCTCGTATTATTTAATATATATATATATAATATTTGATCCGATTTACGCAACAGGGCAGCTCTGTGTAAGTAAGCATCCAAAGCCCGAACAGGGCACAGCAGAGTAAGTTTTTCCTGATCTGGTGTAATAAAAGGTGGAGGACAAAAGGCCTGCAGCACGATTGGGCCCGAAACATTATAGGGACCTTAAGAATATAACCCGACCTAGGGTGAAGAAAAGCCTTCACCATGCCAGGTGCAAATTCCAGGCATGAAGGAGCAACTGACAAGGCTTGCAGATCTCCAATTTTCTTGATAGAAGAAATAGTAATGGGAAATAAAGTTTTTAGAGTAAGGAACTTATCTGAAACCTCTTCAATGAGCTCAAAGGAGCCAAAGCCAGGCCTTCCAATACAACGGCCAAATCCCAAGCCAGTGCTCTAGTGCGCAGTGCAGGCCTCAGCTTCAGTGTGCCCCGAAGAAAAACAAATAATGAGAGGATCTCTTCCTAATGATGCACTACCCAGAGGGGTGTGGTAAGCAGATATCGCCGCCACATACACCTTCAAGGTGGAAGGAGATAATCCAGCAAAGAAACGCTCTTGCAAATAATCAAATACTGTATCAACAGGGCAGTTAACAGGATTCAGTTGGCGTTCTAAACACCAGGCAGAGAACAGTTTACATTTCAATGCATAAAGTCTTCTTCTGGAAGGAGCTCTAGATTGGAGTATGGTCTCAACGACCTCGGTCGAGAGACCAGATTCTATGAGCTGGGACCCCTCAGGGGCCAAGCCAACAGTTTCCACAACTCCGGGCGAGGGTGATAAATCATGCCCCCTGCTTGAAACAGTAGGTCCCTCCTGATCGGAATCTCCATTGGAGAGCCGTCTAGAAGGGATACCAGGTCCGGGAACCAAACTTAGGTTGGCCAGTACGGGACTACTAACAATAGACGGGCCCCTTCCCGGCGAACCCTCTCTAGAACACCCGGAAGCAGAGATATCGGTGGAAAAGCGTACAGGTGTAAACTCGGCCACACCTGAACCATCGCATCCAGCCCAAGAGGAGCTGGGTGTGTGAGGGAGAACCACATGGGACAGTGCGTTGTGTCTGATAAAGCGAAAAGCGAAAAGCGACTTGAGCTTGACTGAAATTCTCCCAAAGGAGCTTTACCGCCTCGGGGTGAAGTCTCCAATCCCCGGGCCTCAGCCCCTGCCTCGACAGGATATCCGCTCTCTGATTTTGATGCCCTGGAATATATACTGCCCTGAGAGACAGTCATTTCCCTTGGGCCCATAGGAGGATCTGATGAGCCAGTTTGTAGATGACGTGACCTCAGACCCCCCTGATGGTTGATATAAGAGACCACCAATGTGTTGTCTGTGCGGGCAAGCACATGGAGACCTCTCAGGACAGACCTCAAAACACAGACATCATTTCTAGCCACAGGTGATCGCCCCCCAACCTGTGAGGGAAGCATCCGTCAATAGCGTTATGTGTCGACAAGAAGCCCCCTGCACTGGGTCTTGGGCGAGGAACCAAGGTTTGTTCCACATGACTAAGGCATGTAGACATCACTGCGTGACCTTGATAATGCGAAACGGATTTCACCTTGGAGAAAACCCCTTGGTCCTGAGCCACCACTGCAGGGGTCTCTTGTACAGGAGGCCAACAGTTATTATGTTGGACGCAGCTGCCATAAGACCCAACAGTCTCTGAAACTGTTTCGCAGTGAGTGACTGGCCTAGTTTTACCCCATTTATGGCTGAGAGAATTGATGTAATATGTGTTGGTGACAATTGTGCCCGCATCGTTGTCGAATCCCATACCACAACTAGAAAAGTGGAGCACACTCTTCTTGGCGTTGAGCCTCAATCCCAGCATCTTCATATGTGAAGGAACGACATCTCGATGCCGAACTCCCATCTGCTCGGACTGAGCTAAAATCAAACAATCGTTGATGTAATTCAACACGCGGATGCCCTGGAGTCTCAAGGGAGCCAGAGCTGCATCCACGCATTTCGTAAAAGTGCGGGGTGATAAACCTAGGCCGAACCCGATATTGGAATGCTTCTCCCCCGAAAGCAAACCTCTGGAACTTCTTTGATGAGGATGGATGGATACATGGAAGTAAGCCTCCTTCAAGTCTATCGTGACAACCCAGTCCTCGGAATGAATCTGTGACACGATCTGTTTGAGTGTAAGCATCTTGGACTTGAGTTTCTGAACCCTGCGGTTTAGTTGGCGCAGATCTAAAATATGATGAAATCCCCCATCCTTTTTTGTAACAATGAAGTAACGGCTGTAAAACCCTGACTCCCTGCTGGGAGGAGGAACCATTTCTATAGCCCCCTTTCGCAGAAGAGTCTGTACTCCCTGCTCCATAACCAGAGCCTGCTCGGGGTCAGAGACAATTTATATAGAGACATGCCACTTCCTCAATCCTCAATAGAACTATATAGGGAAAACCCGTAACGCCAAAGATGGCGGTTGTTCCGCCCCTCCCACTGGAAAGCCAATCGTCTACTTTTAACAGTCAAGGAACATTTAAGCCTATTGTCTGGTTCCACTGACGCATGCGCACAGTTGAGGTTTGCGATAGCGGAAAATACGTTACTGTTTGAAAAGGCGGCAGATTTGATATGCGGTGTATGTGTGCGTTGTGTAAATATCAGACATCTCAAGTCTCCCGGAAGTTCCGGGAGTCCCCCGCATATTGATGCCGGCTCCTTGATGCCCGCAAATTAGATCAAATCTCCCAGAATCTAGAGCGAGTGTGCTTCAAACTGTGTAGAGCGCGTACGGCAGAGAGGGAGAGAGTGAGGGACCTTGCGTGTGTTGGTGTCGTGAACCCTTGCGCATGCATAGTAAAAATATAACACTTGGGGAAAAAGGCGTTTTAATCCTTATTTTGGGGCAAATCAAACTTTTTCAACGATATCAGCGGTATAACTTTTTATCATATTTTACAGCTGTTTCTATACATGCAGTTTTCTATACATGTCCCAGTGACCAGTGAAAGTGCAGTTCTGACTCTCTGCCCATTCATTTAGATAGGAGCCTGGTTTTGTTAGTCCGAAATAGCTGCCCGGAGGCGTTGCCAAGATGGCGGCCGAGTGGCATGACTTGCCTAAAAGGACTTTGTCGGGGTACCACCGTAGGGAGAACCCCCAGAAATTTGGGCGGATGAGAACCAAACTGAATTCTGTAACCCTTTTCTGTTGTATGCAGGACCCAATGAGATATATTTGGCAGTAGTTTCCACGCTACCAGGAATTCTACTAAGGGAACCTGTCTCTCGAGAGGCTTCTGGATTTTGTCGAAACAGCCACTTCGGTGCCCTGTAACGGCGAACCGGCAGGGAACAACCGAACTGACTGCTTTACGACCCTCCTCGGAGGATGTTTTGGGGACGCTGACACCTCGGTTCCCTAAAACGGTGAACCGGCAGGGAACAACCGAACTGGCAGCGTTGCGACCCTCCTCAAAGAGTCACCCCCCAGAGGGCGCCAAGGAAAAACGGTTTCTCTAAAAACCAGGAATAAACCAGTTTATTCCATGATTTTCGATACCTCAGTATGGAGATCGTAAAAAACGGCAAACCCCGGCAAGGAGGCTGCGATCTAGATGGTAAATATCTCTCATCTAGTACCTATATATACTATATATATATATATACATCTAGTATAGATATCTTTTTAATATCACACTTTTCCTCGGCTGGCCAGTCAATATTTAATTTGGCAACAGCATGAGTCACAAGCTTCTCATCAACAAGGAAATGAGACGGTGAACTCTCATAATCCCCTGCATCAATGCTGACGACATCCGATTCCTAGGAACTCGATAAGCACAGCATTGGTGTCTCATCCCGGGGATAATAAACCACAGCGCGTGCTTCTCCCTGAGATGGGACACTGGATCTGGCAGGTGAAGGCTGATATAGAGCTGGGCCCGTCTCAAACCCTGCAGTCAGATCCATTTGCGAACCCCAAGTTGTGTGCCGAGGGACCCAAACATCATGGAGCACGCACCAACTTTTTTTTTTTTTTTTTTTTGGAGAACTAACTTGGGCATGCTCCACTCCCAAACAAGCAACACAAAGCTGATGTGTGTCCCCACCCGTGATAAAATGAGGGCAGGGAACAACACAGCGCTTAAAATCTTGCATGTTCACCATTTTATATATATGCTTGTAATGACAGGAAACAATAAATAGACAAGGACAGTATACAGAGATCGCTTGCTGAAGGCACAGAAGCTAGCGCGGCCTGTTTTCAGATGTGCTTTATAGTTTCCTGGTCGGTGACGTTCACCCGCCTATGACGTCTCGTCTTTCCATTGGACTGATTATACACATGCTTCACGATGCAATCACACAGGGGCGTTCCCACAGCGTCTCGAAGCAGCTCGAGTTCCCTTAAAGGGGAACTAATGGATTATTATTATTTTTTACTTCAGGAACACGACTGTTGCAATCTATAGGGCAGTTCATCACGCTTCTATTTAGAAAAAAATTAAATAAACAAAATAGCAAAATAATAATAGACAGAGCAATTCCAATAGGGTCCTCACACCACCGGTGCTCGGGCCCTAATGAGGCTGGACGTTAACTACATTAAGTTGATTAAATGAACCAAAAACAAGAAAACTCACTAATGCGCATGTTTTTCAGGCCAGGGAAATCAAAATAATTGTATTATTCATTTCGGTGTTCCACTTTAGACATTCTAACTTTGCAACTACATGTCAATTTATTCTACTAACCCGACCCTAACTTTTAAAACTTAAAAAAAATAATAATAATAACTTTAAAAACTCTAAAAAGTTACTTATAGTTAATAGAATGTCTAAAGTGGACCATTTAAGTAAACTGTAACTAAATATTATTGTTAATGTTATTATTATTTATCGTTATACATATCAGTATGTAATTTCCCTGAAAACACCCCAAATAAAAATGTAATATGTCATAATTTGTATTAATTACATATTTCTTTAATCAAAGACCTGACTCTTCTTAGTTCTTTTGTCTTCAGGTGTGGAAAAAATCATACAAGTTAGTATAACTTCCCTTTACTAAGTGACATTTAAATCATGAACTTTAACACAAAACCTAGTAAGCAATCCACAAAACCTGTATAATGTATCAAAAGTTGATGTTAGATAAGTTTCCCCTAAATTGTCAACATTTAGAATTACACTTGCATAAAGATAATGTTAAAGCTACGAATTGTTCACAACCCAGTTTATGGGACAAATCACACCTTCAGACACTTTTTAACTTCTAAAATCGTTTCACTCTTCCTCCCCTGTCACATAATCCAATTCTTGGGGTAATAATAGCACAGGAAAGAAATACAATGAGGGGATGGAGCTCTTGCAATATTTATACAGACAGGTTATGCAACCGTCTGACGTCGGACCACAGGCCAGAAATTGAGTCTACATTCCTAGCGAGTCGAACTCCCGTAGAGAGGCCTGGGTGAAGAATGTCAAACTAACGTTATTTTTCTCCAGCAAGGCCAGGACTTAAGTGTGAGGTTACTAGGTTAGCATGGCGAATCAAGAATCTCATGATGATAACTTATAACACATATTTTTGACTTTTCTGAATTAGGTGGAAAGCTACTGGGCTTTTTACACTTGGTCACTCATGCATTACTGCTTAGATACTGTATCGGACCACTTCTGAAGGTGTTTGCACCCCAAACCAGATGAGAGTGAATAGAGTAAAGCTTGAGAGGAATTCATTTGCACACAAAGCATTATGAAAAATGCTTTCCTGCACTTTGCAATGTGTCTGCTCTCAGATCAGTGCATCTGGCACTGCTCCACCTTTTAATATGAGTTTCTTTGTGTCGCAGCTGACAGCTTTGGTGGACACCAGAGTTTTAATCTCATCTTCTGGTCTTTCAGATCTCATCCACACACATCTATGTGTCCATTTTACACTTTACAATCTAATAAAGGCAAAAACACCAAGAATGAAACTGCATATGAAAAAGAACCATTATATTTTATATGGTTTTGTTTGCGATCATATATAAAATAGGGCTGTCAAATGATTAATAGTGATTAATCACATCCAAAATAAAAGTCTTTGTTTACATAATATATGTGGGTGCAGTGTGTATAATTATTTTGTATATATATAAATACACACACATGTATGTATATTTAAGAAAAAAATATTATTTATATATAAAATATTTATATTTATATATAATATAAATTATATATAAATCTATATACAGTATATACATGAAAATATTTCTTAAATATATACAAGCATGTGTGTGTATTTATATATATAAAATAATTATACACACTGAACCCACATATATTATGTAAACAAAGACTTTTATTTTGGATGTGATTAATCACGATTAATCATTTGACACATAGGCGCCGATACCGTGGGTGCTCCGGGGCTCGAGCACCCACGGAAAATACTGAGCACCCACGGAAAATACCGAGCGCACATGCTAGACTGCCAGTAGGCTACATTCATTTAAAATTAAACATTGCAGTTGGTGCTATGTGAAGCATCTGTCACTGTGATTGGTTATGTCGATGTCAGTCTCGCCTGCTCCATATCCTATCCACCAATCACAGCGTTTCTCGGATGAAAGCGCCTCTGATCGCGGTTACTATGTGTCAGTTACACTTTTGATCTCCAATCCTGACTGTATTTGTGAGAAGTGGTGCTGTCCTGAGTTGAAAGAGAGCCTACTTTATGGCTTTATTATCAAGTAAATAGGTGTGTGATGTGTTCGTGTCGACCGCTGTCCATTTCCTAAAAGGGGTCGCATGAACACATATTCTCTATGAGTGTAATTTACACACACTGGCGGTGCCATTCATCGACTATCCGCGGCGTCCAGCAACGGCTCAGGACCTTGTTCAAAATTCTGCCGTGCCACAGAGCGCGATTTACATAGTTTTATATTAAATTTACATTTATTTGTCTCAAATCGTCATTAATTTATACTGACTTCACCCTGTGCTGCAATATACATTTAGTTTTACATTCATTTACAGAAAACTAAATGTTAAAACTAAATGAATCAGCTGGTTGAATGAAAATTGCTGATGTTAACGAATTTTCAGGTGATATTCTCATTCAGTTAATGGACTGTAAAGTGTTAAGACTGCAGACAGCAAGGGTTGTATTTAATTGTACATTACAATCATAACATAACATAGTACAGACATGATCTGAATTCCATAATATCCTTAAACATAACATTACAATATTAATCGTGTACCTGCGCGTCCGGTGTGCGATACCTCGAGGCTCGAGTTGTGACGCGGCGCATTGTCTATATTTGCTTGCTTATTTATTAATCCAGGCAATTTGTTGATAAAACATTTATTAAAATGAAGATACAATTTATACAAAACGAAATTCACTTGCAGCAGTAGAACTGATAAGATTAAGGTTCTGAAATGCAAACATTTTTTGACTAGACCTACTTTTTTTTTTTTTTTTTTTTTTTTTTTTAAAGGGCCAGCGCCCATGAGCACCCACGGAGTAAAACATAAATCGGCGCCTATGATTTGACAGCCCTAATATAAAACAATGTATATATTGTTTATATTTGCAGGTGTATGAAAACAACCTATATACAAAAATCCTGCATGCATAAATGTATTTTTTAGTAATTTTTAATATTCTTTTCAGTGTTGCATCCATTTGAAGGAATTAAATGTGTGAAAGGTGGAAAGGTGGTATTTAAAATAATTTTTCACCATGAAATCAAAATTGAGAATTCTTTACAATATTGCAGTATTTATTATAAATGATTTATCGGCGCACATCATTATTTTTTGCAGCTCATCTCTTCTCTATCTGTCCATTTTACACTTTACAATCTAATGAAGGCAAAAACACCAAGAATGAAACTGCATTTGAAAAAGAACCATTATATTTTAAATGGTTTTGTTTGTAGCAATCATATGTAAAACAATATATATCAGCCCATTCTCACCCCAAGGCGTCATCTAACTGACGCCTTGGGAATCAGTTTGACCATGCTTCAATATTCGACGCTAAAGGCACCCTTTAGCGTCAGTTAGTTGACGCGATCCCAGGGCGTCATCTAACTCACGCGTTACCCTTAGCGTCAGTTAGATGACGCCCTTCTACCCAGACCTAAACCTACCCGCGTCATCTAACTGACGCGTTACCCTTAGCGTCAGTTAGATGACGCCCTGGGATCGCGTCAACTAACTGACGCTAAAGGGTACCTTTAGCGTCGAATATTGAAGCATGGTCAAAATTGTCAGTTAGATGACGCCTTGGGGTGAGAATGCGTTGCATATATATATATATATATATATATATATATATATATATATATATATATATATATATATATATATATATATATATTGTTTATATTTGCAAGTTTATGAAAACAACCTACATACAAAAATCCTGCGTGCATAAATGCATTTTTTACTAATTTTTAATATGCTTTTAAAAAATGCAGGAACCCAGAGCGTATGGAGGGAGAATCCTTCAGTGTTGCATCCATTTGAAGGAATTAAATGTGTGAAAGGTGGTCTTTAAAATTATTTTTCGCCATGAAATCAAAATTGAGAACTATTCCGAATATTGCAGTATTTATTATAAATGATTTATCGGCGCATTCATTCTTTTTTGCAGCTCATCTCTTCTCTTCTCTGATGACGAGGGCGGGGCAACCTGTCAATCACATGAGATCCACCAATAGCAAAACCCCACCATCCAATAGCTCTGCCACGTTCCCCGCATTATCTCCCTTTCTGTCGAAGTGGGATGTTTATCCTTGCTTGTTCAGATTATGATTTTTCTTCCACCCCAATTGGGTGGGTGATTATTTTGATGCTTTCTGTGTGATTATTTTGATCCTTTGATCCTTTGATTTGATATCTTTCACAGGGATTTTAGTTCTAAATATAGACTGAAATTTCAAAACACTATAAAAGGATTAAAGACTTGTAGATTTTGCAGTTTAAAGTCACGCACGCCACTTTATTATTTATTTAAGTGGGGTAAAGCAGTTGAAAACACACATATCAACTGATCATGACATGCATCTCAATTATCGATTGCATTAAAAATGAAATTGCAAGACTTCAGTATTAATATTACTGTTGTCATGTTTTTGCTTTTCCAATCTTGTAATAGATATATTGTTTCCCCCTATTTCTTTCAAATGAAAGAAAATAAAATAATAATTTTCTCTCAAAACAATATTTAACTATTTACTCAGTAAGTACAGTACGTATGTAAAAATCATGACTACTGTACATTATCCCTTCTGTTCATCTTGTTTTAAAGTCCCCCTGTGCTGAAAATCCAGCTTTTAATGTTGTTTATATGTCTATGTGGTGTTTTTAATATGCTTTAAGACAAACCATGTGTAAATTCATAAGTCGACAGCATTGCTGAGTATTTTCTCCTTAAAACTGCAATGAACCAAAGACAGTCTCAAAAACACGCTTTGAAATCGCTGGTGTTTCTGACGTCACAAACTACCTTGTAACCAATCAGATCAACGAGTGATCGTCAACCAGTGGATCTCTGAGTGAGTGAGTGAGTGGAGGCGGGGCTCATTTGCATATTCATAGAACCGCATATACTACATGAGGCTAGGGATGTTTTCTAAGGGAAAAAAAATTGGTGAGCAAAGATGAGTTTTAGGGATACAATTATTAACTACAGGGGGATTGTAACCTTCATCTTAGCTAAAAGCTGCTTGCTAGGAACTGTCATATTTCAAGAGAGCTAAAGAAATATTATCAACTGAATATTTTGTGTCCAATGATTTGCTTATGTGGCAAATAGCTAGTAATAAGCAGCATAATGTGCAATCACTTGGGTTGATATTGCAAAATATACAATTTCAGGTCTGCTTCACATCATGGTCTTAATTTGCAGTAACAACTCCTCCATTGTCCGCTCATTTGCATACATTCAACTTCATTTAACACATTTTACCATATTAAACCCATTCCCCAACCCCCTGTTTGAGATTCATTCCCCCCCCCATCATGAATATGAGACACAACACTGCTTGACATTGAAATGACACAAATGGACTAAAGAAATGAGAGCAGAGACTTTGTGCTCCATCTCTCACAGGCTTCACTTTCAACCTCAAAAACAAGCTCACCATTGGGAGATAAAAATAGGCGGTGGGCATTGTGAGTGCTCTGAGGCTGAGCTTTATTTAGATGTAAGTAGGGCAGATTCAGATCTTAGAAAGATAAATGGAGGTGTGCTGCATCACACAGGTTATCTGCTGCGAGTTATTCATCTTCTCTCATTTAACAGGTGGAGGGGCATTAATGTCTCGCTCCAGTTCAAAGGGGCTCACATTTATTTCTTGCAGAGTTTAAGAGATTTCCAGTTCAAGCACGTCTTTGAGTAGACAGTTCTTTGCACTGATCTGTGCTATTATTTGTGAAAGGACTTGAAAATAAAAATCATCCCATAATTTACTCACGGTCAAGCCATAGGGGTTTATGACTTTCTTCTTTCAGCCAAACACAATCGGAGTTACACTGAACTGCCATTGCGTGGAAGGAGAGCTCGATTGCTTACAGAGAGGCTTTAAAAGATGCTAGATCTGATTATTTTTCAAACCTATTAGAAGAAAATAAACATAATCCTAGGTATTTATTTGAAACAGTGTCTAAACTAACGAAAAGGAAAGCTTCAAGCTCAGATGTTTCCAAGAAACACAGCAGTAATGATTGAACTTCTCACTTATAGATCGATAATATCAGGGACAAAATTATAACTATGCAAATGTCTACTACAGTATCGCATCAGACAGTGCAGTGTAGTCTTCATGATGAAAAACTTGATTCATTTGTTGCTATAGGACAGGAAGAATTTTGCAAACTCGTTAAATCATCTAAATCAACAACATGTATGTTAGACCCTATACCGACTAAACTATTGAAAGAGATGCTTCCAGAGGTCATGGATCCTCTTCTCAATATCATTAATTCATCTTTGTCTCTAGGATACGTACCAAAAACCTTTAAGCTGGCTATGATTAAACCACTTGTTAAAAAAACGCAACTTGATCATGACAGAATTAGTCAATTACAGATCGATCTCGAATCTACCTTTTCTGTCAAGGATATTAGAAAAAGCAGTATCCTCACAACTGTGTTCCTTTTTAGAAAGAAATAATATCTGCGAGGATTTTCAGTCCGGATTTAGACCGTACCATAGTACTGAGACTGCTCTCATTAAAGTCACAAATGATTTGCTCCTATCATCCGATCGTGGTTGTATCTCTCTATTAGTGTTACTCGATCTTAGTGCTGCATTTGATACTATCGACCACAACATTCTTTTAAATAGACTAGAAAACTATGTTGGCATTAGTGGAATTGCACTAGCATGGTTTAAATCATATTTATCTGACCGTTTTCAGTTGTAGCAGTAAATGAAGAGATGTCTTATCGATCACAAGTTCAGTATGGCGTACCACAAGGCTCAGTACTAGGACCGCTGCTGTCACTCTGTACATGCTACCATTAGGAGATATCATTAGGAAACATGGAATTAGCTTTACTGTTATGCTGATGATACTCAGCTGTATATTTCTTCAAAACCTAACGAAACTTACCAATTCACAAAATTAACTGAATGCATAGCTGATATAAAAAATTGGATGACCAGTAATTTCCTATTGCTAAATTCTGAAAAACAGAAATTCTAATTATTGGACAAAAAACCCTTTCCTCACCTAATAACCTAGAATACTGTCTAACACTTGATGGCTGCTCTGTTAAGTCTTCACGTCAGTTAGGAACCTGGGTGTGCTCTTTGATACCAATCTTTCATTTGAAAGTCCACGTGTCTAGTTTCTGTAAAACCAGCATTTTTCCATCTTAAAAATATATCTAAATTACGTCATATGCTCTCAGGGACAAATGTGGAACAATTAGTTCATGCGTTCATGACCTCAAGGCTAGATTATTGTAATGCTCTACTGGTGTGTGTGTTTAACAGCTGGTCCAAAACGCAGCCGCTAGAGTTCTTACCAGAACCAGGAAGTATGACCATATTAGCCCGGTTCTGTCAACACTGCATTGGCTGCCTATTAAACATCATATAAATTTTAAAATATTGCTGATTACTTACAAAGCACTAAATGGTTTAGCGCCGCAGTACTTGAGCAGCTCTTAACGCATTATAGTCCTTTACGTCTATTGCGATCTCAAAATTCCGGCCAGTTGATAATACCTAGAATATCAAATCGACAGCTGGCGGTAGATCCTTTTCCTATTTAGCACCAAAACTTTGGAACAATCTTCCTACCACTGTCCGGGAAGCAGATACAGTCTGTCAGTTTAAATCTAGACTAAAAACACATCTCTTTGACCTAGCATTCACATAATACATTATCGACTTCTATAATTAAATGTTAGGCTGCATAGATTAGGCCAGCCGGAACCGGGAACACTTCCCTTAAATCCTGATGATACTCGATTACATCATAAGAGAATGGCATCTACGCTAATTTAGTGTCTTTGTTTACCCCAAGGTTTTCGTGCAGCGTGCTGGATCCAGGCAGTTACCAGATCTGACGAAGGACCATCGCCTGGACCCGATGACAACGCAGTGCTGAAGTGCCACAGCCTCTCCCTATGGAGGATCCCTATTCCACTCTACAGATAAAGCGCTATGAAATTCCGGTTTCGCGTCCCTACGCCGAATTGATCAAATAAAATTCTGCGTCAAAATGTATAGGCAACACAAGTAGTTTGTTTAGGCATGGTTTGTAGCAAATTACGAACCTGCGCACATTATTCAAACGCACATAACTATAGAATCAATTCTTAATGCGCATGTGAACGCCATCAGCATTTATCACAGGTTCCGTTTAAAGTCTATTTAGAGAGAACGCCGTCGTCTTAGCGGCCCCTAATTTAATAACAAATGATCATTTCGACGGAAGTGAATCAATTAAAACTAACTTTAGCTGGAAACAACATTATCAAGAACCGTTATAAAACCAAATCATTCTTTGTTACCTTAAATTATATGTTTGTCTCTGTAAAGCTGCTTTGAAACAATCTACATTGTTAAAAGCGCTATATAAATGAGGATGACTTGACTTGACTTGACTTGAACAAAATTATAAATGCAACACTTTTGTTTTTGCCCCCTTTTTCAGATCTAATACTTTTTCTATGTACACACAAGGCCTTTCTCTCTCAAATATTGTTCACAAATCTGTCTAAATCTGTGTTAGTGAGCACTTCTTCTTTGCCGAGATAACCCATCCACCTCACAGGTGTGGCATATCAAGATGCTGATTAGACAGCATGAATATTGCACAGGTGTGCTTTAGGGCTGGCCACAATAAAAGGCCACTCTAAAACGTGCAGTTTTTTCACACAACACAATGCCGCAGATGTCGCAAGTTTTGAGGGAGCGTGCAATTGTCATGCTGACTGCAGGAATGTCCACCAGAGCTGTTGCCCGTGAATTGAATGTTCATTTCTCTCCCATAAGCCGTCTCCAAAGGCGTTTCAGAGAATTTTGCAGTACATTCAACCGGCCTCACAACCACGTGTAACCACACCAGCCATCCTTACAGCTGCTGCAATGCAGGCCTTTCATTGTGGCCAGCCTAAGGCACACCTGTGCAATAATCATGCTGTCTAATCAGCATCTTGATATGCTACAGACACCTGTGAGGTGGATGGATTATCTCGGCAAAGGAGAAGTGCTCACCAACACAGATTTAGACAGATTTGTGAACAATATTTGAGAGAACTAGGCCTTTTGTATACATAAAAATGTCTTAGATCTTTCAGTTCAACTCATGAAAAATGGGGGCAAAAATTTTTTTTCAGTGTATATTATAAAATATCCTGGCTCTTCTAAGCTTTTTTATGGGAGTGAATGGTACCCTAGATTTTAAAGCCCCAAAAATATCCATATTTATAACTTTATAAACCATAATCACTGGCTTCCGGTAACGGCCTTACACGAGTCAAGTTCTGGTGGAAGAGTGACCTGTTAATAATACTATTCACTCCCATTATAAAGCTTGGAAGAGCCAGAATTTGTCTTTAAAACATATTTTGTTAGCTGAGATTAGGCTTCACTGTGCATGAACCAGAGGTTGTGACCAACTTTTTTTCAATATTGCATCATTTCTGAGTGAAAGAGTGATTAAAAAAGTTCTGCCCAACCTGGAAACTGACATCAGCAGAGAAGAAACGCCCTTTAGGAGGGAATGCATGCAAAGTTTCAGATTTTACAAAACAAAAACAAAGTATTTATAGTCATCAATTTTGATTTCTTGGAGTCTAAAAGGCAAAACAACATTTACCTTTATTGGTCCAAAAAGGCATTCAAATCTAAGTTAATGAATATTTGGGTCTGGAAAGGTGCTTTATTATTACTCCTATACAAGTTTCTCATGACATTGAATATGTACAGTAAATACATATTGCACGGTCTAAATATTGATATTACTTATTATAGACATCATGGACCATATTATTCATAATCCATATGTATGATATATAAAACCATATGTGATAGGGCTTTTATTTTTAGCACCATGACAGCCGTGTGGTTTTTTTATAGTCTGGTTTAGCAGATGGCCAGTCTTCACAGACATGTGCAGAATATTAAATGATTGTGATGAGTCATTCCACTGCAGATCCTCACGGTTTTCGCTGACCGACGGCAAGGACTGGGTGTGTGGATAGAAAACTCATAGACAATATGTTATGCAGATGGGATGGAAATAACAAAACAAACCCAAAAAAAACTTTGCCAGCTTTTTGTTTTGAATGAGTCACAGGTTGCATTAAAAAAAAAAACAGCAGATTATTGGTGCGTTCAAGTCCTTCTGGAAAGTTCATATTTACAAGTTGGGAAGTCGCATTTCAACTACAGGCTCAAGTCACTTTTTGTCTGAGCAAGATGGCGGTGGACCTCCTGTTAACTGATATCCGCCTGCATTTTTAAATGTTGCCAGCCAGCACCAGCATTTTTAATAATTTTCACAAAATTATGTTGTAACAATTTTGTTGTGAATATACAATACATACAGTATGTCAAAAGAAAGAGTGGTAACACTTTATTTCAATGGTCCACTTTAGACATTGCTCTAACTGCAAGTAATAGTTGCAAAGTCACTTAGTATAATGTCTGTTGAGAAGCGTCAAAATAAAGTGTTGGCAGATATTAAGCAAACTAATACTTTAATGAGAGTTAGTTGACATGTAGTTGCAAAGTTACTTATAGTTAATAGAATATCTTAAGTAGACTATCGAAATAAAGTGTAGCTGAAAGAACAGGTCCTCTGAATTTAAGCTATGTTGTATATTGTATCTTAATGCATTCTTTTTGTATCAACAGTTTTGAAGGTTTGTTTAAAAAAAAGCAACATTTTGAAGAAAAAGCTGAGAAAAGACTACATCAGGATTCAGAACGATGATCAGAACATAGACAGAGTCCATCAACACCCACATAGCTACAGTCATTCCCTCTTCTTGGGTTCGACATTTCATTTGATAAAGTTAGGCAGTTTTGATATGCTGTTGCATGTTTGGTAGTAACGTTAGCTCAGAGGTCTGTGATTTTCAAGTGACGCTGAAGATCTTAAGCTGGTTCAGGTGTGTTTGATTAGGGTCGGAGTTCAACTCTGCTTGAAGATGTTACCATACTTTTCCTTGTATCCGCACCTTCTGGTTTACACACATCTTCTCCTTCACCCCCATACAGCAGTGAAAACAGGGATCGCTGAATCGTGTTACAAATGATGAAAACTCTTGTCAAAGGTGCATTATTGTAGCCTGGTTAAAACCAGACCATTCTCAGTAGTAACCGAGTTATGGTCTGGCAAAGCTTCATAGACAAATTATTTCCAAAGGGGCGTCACCAACGGACGTCGCTCAAATGCCTCTGGGCGCAATTGGATTGACCTAAAACCAATCAGAGCGATGAAGGAGATGACATATGCAGAGCGACGGAGAAACATCTCCAAGTGTTGTTCTTTGCTCGGGTTTTAACAAAAAGGAAACATTCAAATCGCTTAAAAAAGACGCGAAAGCTGATTCGAACGAGTGATGTTCCACGGCGGCATCCATCTTTGTAATGTAGGCTACAAAATCTGCTTCACCGTCACTGCGCTGTCGTCATCGTGTAAAGCCCGCCCCAACGTTTCTGATTGGTGTCTCGATTTCGACGGATTGGGAAATGGGCTTGAATGAGCTCTTTGCCAGACTTACTTGCAGGGCAAATCTAAATTTGTCAGAAGTTGTCTGGGTTTTCCCAAGCTAGCATTATTGCTGGTTTGGCATCTTTTCATAATTGACAAATTTAGCAAATCACTATAATTGAACTGAACTGAATCAACATTGAACTGACTCAAAGTGTATAATGACACTATTGTCTTCTGTAGAGTTGTTTATAGATTGAACTAAGATAAGATAAGAACTAAGATAAGAACTTCAGAACTTATATAAATTAAACTAATTTAATAACTGATCAATGTTACACTGTTATTAACTGAATCAACATTAAACTTGTAAGAGAACTCGCTGTTTGCAGATAAACAGTATTTGTTTTTTGCTATGGATTATGGGAGCTTTTTACAGCAAACTCATGAAAAAAACATGACTTTTGGGATGGCCATCGCTGAACTTGGGATTCCTCAGAGCTAATGCATAAGAAATAGCTCTTAAAGGGATAGTTCACCAAAAAATGAAAATTCTGTCAGTAATTACTCGCCCTCATGTTGTTCCAACCTCGTAAGACTTTCGTTCATCTTCAGAACATAAATTAAGATATTTTTGATGAAATCTGAGAGCTGGATCACTCTTCCATAGGCTTCTATGTAATTGAAACTTGCCGGCCCAAAAAAATTGTAAAAACAATGTTTAAAATAGTCCAAGTGACTACAGTGGCTCAACCATAAGTTTATCAAGCGACGAGAATACTTTTTGTGTTAAAAAAAAAAAAAAAACTTTATTAAACTATTATTTTTCTTCTGTGTGGGCCTCTGAGTGAGTTCACGTTTGCCCCGTTTACACGAACGGAAAACGCAGATATTTCAAAATACCAGATTTAAAAAATTGAAACATGGGTAGTATTTTTTATTCAAAATAATGTTTATTAGTCCTAATGCTCCTTTTTTTTAACTGTGACTTACAATCATCTTTTTACCACACGCTCTACATTAAAGCTTATACTCAGACCAATACACACGTGCCTGTTATTAAAGTGTACCCTTCTGGGTAACAGCAACCCAGATGAGGGATTGAGCCTTATTTTTAGTCAGAGGTGTAAAGTCCAGGTTCAGAAAGTAAAAGTCCTCCTCAGTATTTTGTTCCAATCACCTGGATTTGCTAATTATCCCAGTTTTCCAGCCAGGAGATTGAGATAATTAGTGAATCTGCTGGATGAGTTCATGTGGAATAAACATATGGCAGGACTTTCACTTTCTGACCCCTGGACTTTACACCTCTGTTTTTAGTTAATATTTTTCAGAGCCTCATACAGTAGCTTTAATCACTTTTAAAAACAGTGCTGACTGTTTTACTGGATTTAAGATAAATCAGTAATTTCAATAATAATTACGACTATTTTTATGTCTACTTGAAATTTCCAGGGTAATACTATACAGTTGCTCTCTGTTGACACTTGACAAATAATTTCTTTCATGCACTCTATAAAATGACCAGGATTTTACCAAGGGTTAATTCACCAAAAAAATTCTGTCAGTAATTACTCCTTATGTTGTTCCAACCCCGTAAGACTTTCGTTCATCTTCAGAACACAAATTAATATATTTTTGATTACATCTGAGAGCTGTCTCACTCCTCCATAGGCTTCTATGTAATTGAAACTTGCCGGCCCAGAAAGTTAGAAATAATTAGTGAAATCAGATGAGATCATGGGTGGAATAAACATATGGCAGGACTTTTATTTCTGGGTTGTACATCAGAACGCAGGCTCACTATTGGCCAGCATCACACGCATCACGCATGACCAGCCTATGTTCTGATGTACAACACATTTAAGTTAACAATCAGAAACCAAGGAAAGAGAATCAGTCAAACAGTGCATTTGTGGTGTTTATTTATTTTATTTCCTGTGGGTTTGACTCATTCTACAATCTGCAAAATTACTGGAAATGCCTCCATGTCACACAAAAGCAAACTTACTCATCTTCCATGACGTGTAAATCCTATGAAATAAACGGAGGGTTTTAATATCTGTACTGGTGGACGCGAGAGCAGTGAATGATCTGCCAATATGGCCAATAGATGGAATCACAAGCCGGTTAATAATGGGATAAATCCATGAATATGTCCATTGGTGGTTAGCTTTATACATTAAATACTTCATGTGCAGGGTTTGAAATGAACTTTTTCACTCATTTAATGTCTGAAATGCATATTACAAGTTAAAACACTGCTCTTTTTGTATGATTTATCAAAATTCAGAGAAAACATTGAAAACCCGTTCACATCTATAAATTCTGGATGAGAAAGCAAACAAAGGAGCTCATTTTTGTCTCTGTTTCTGCAGACAAGCATCCACAGAAACACTAGACGACTGTGTTGTGTTCTCTCAAGTGGGGTTTATAAATGCATTGAGTTAGTGTTCAGTGATGCATAGAGTTTGACTGTGCTGAATCATTCGGTTATGTCTGACGAATCGAGGTGTTCACTTACTTGGGTCTAAACAGACAGTGATATGGAAGTAAAAGTGTTGATAAGTTGATGCTACTCCCTGTGTCAGTGTGATCATTATAAAACACAACATTTGGCGACGAGGATGGCTGATATCGCACTACCACCGCCTGCTCCTTTCCTCGCGCTACCTGGTGAGCCTCCGATTCCCTGGACTCGATGGTTGCAGTCCTTCGAGACTTTCATCTTGGCAGTGGGGCTGACTGATGTGAGCACAGCCCGCAAAAAGGCGCTGTTACTACATTGCTTGGGAGCCGAGGGTAACCGTGTGCTGGGAACGCTTGAGTCAGGCGCCACAAGCGATTATGACACAGCCGTGGACCTGCTGACCGCACACTTCGCACCCGCACAGAGCGCGCTCTTGCGCCGTTTTCTGTTCCGCCAAAGACAACAGCTGCCCGGTGAGTCAGTGCAACAGTACGTAGCCAACTTGCGTGGATTGGCCAGCACATGCAAGTTCGGTGCGTTGCAGGACGAAATGATTCGCGACCAGTTAATTGAACATACCAACAACGCAAAAGTACGTGAAACTCTGCTATTAGAACCGGATGATTTATCACTGTCCCGAGCGATCACGATTGCATTACAAATAGAGAGTGCAGCTGCATGTGCGTCGGCGTTGACTAAACAGCAAACAATCACGGACTACCCAGCCCCCTCCCCCATGCCCACATCAATATTACAGCCCAGTCAGAACGACACATTGGCTGCAGCAGACTCCTCTGCAGTTATGCTACTGAGACGCCCGCAGCGGTCTCGGCCACGCCCACAAACACCAGCGTCGCGGCCCTGTGATAACTGTGGATCTTCATCTCATCCGTCTAGAGCGCAGAACTGCCCAGCCCGTGGCCAAACGTGTCGCAACTGTGGCAAACGCAACCATTTTGCTTCAGTCTGCCGTTCTGCTCCAGCTGAGTCACCTACTATCATTCACAATGTCTACTCTGGGCCAGTCTCATTTAAAGCATGCTCAGTGCGCCTAAATGATGTGTGTATCCCACTGCTTTTGGACACTGGTGCCAGTGTGTCTCTCTTGAACATGCACACATACAGTTGTTTTTTCAGAGCGCTGCCACTGTCGCCACCCTCTGCTTCACTCTGTGGCTATGGCGACTCAAAGATTGACCTAGTGGGTTCCCTGCAAGCGACTGTTGGGTATGGCACCAAATTGGTACCCGGCTTTACCTTCCATGTTGCCCGTCGTGGGGCCAATCTGATGGGTCTGGATTTGTTCTCTGCTCTGGGATTCTCCCTGGTGGACACAAAGGGAGCTGCGATCCTGACAGTCTCCACGCCTTGGCAGCAAAAATGGTCATCCCTGTTTGAAGGCTTGGGGTGCCTCACTGCTTTTGCCCACCAACCTCTCCTGAACCCTGCTGTTACACCAGTCATTCAACCACTTCGCCGCATTCCTCTGGCTTTCCGTGATGGTGTCTCAGTTGAACTTAAGCTGCTGCTGGACGCTGGCATTATCGAACCAGTGGATGCATCGCCCTGGGTCTCAAACCTGGTGGTGGCTCAGAAGAAATCAGGGGCCCTACGGGTGTGTGTCGACCTGCGAGCAGTGAATAAGGCAGTGATCCCGGACAGGTTTCCACTGCCTACCTCCGAAGAGCTCACTGCTCAGTTCCATGGCTCAACCGTGTTCTCTAAACTGGATCTCAGACAGGGCTACCTACAAGTGCCTCTCCACCCCAGCAGCAGGAACCTCACAGCCTTTGTGACCCATGAAGGTGTGTTTCGTTACACACGCATGCCGTTTGGACTTAGCTCCGCCCCCAGTTGCTTTCAAAAAATCATGGTGTCGGTATTGGCTGGTATACCGGGGGTGGCTATTTACCTGGATGATGTGGTTATCCATGGGCCTTCTCCAGTGAGTCATGATGAACGCCTCAGCAGAGTTTTTGCAGCCCTAGCGGAACACAAACTAACCCTCAATGCCGAAAAATGTGTTTTCTCCTCACCGTCCATTGAGTATTTGGGTTTCCGACTGTCGGCGGATGGCGTCACACCACTTCAGTCAAACGTAGACGCTATACTGGCAATTCCCGAACCCAGCTCAGCTGCACAGGTTGCCTCCTTCTTGGGCATGACGGGTTACTATCTAAAGTTCCTCCCACATTATTCTGCTACCACTGCCCCACTACGGCATCTGCTGCGTAAGGATGAGCCTTGGATATGGTCACGGGCATGCTCTGAGGTGGTGCAGGCACTCAAGGTGCAGCTCACCACAGCTCCAGTGTTGGCTCATTTCGATATCTCTAGCCCCACCTTGGTGACCTGCGATGCGTCGGCTACAGCCATAGGAGCAGTGCTGTCACAGACTCAGCAGGGCGTCGAGAAGCCAATTGCCTTTGCGTCACGGGCCCTCAATCAGACGGAGCAGCGGTACTCGGTGGGGGAACGTGAAGCATTAGCCTGCATCTGGGCCTGCGAGAGGTGGCACTTGTACCTCTATGGCCGCGCTTTCACCCTGAGGACTGATCACCAGGCCCTGACTGCACTGCTTTCTACATCTGGGACAGGCCACAGACCACTGCGGCTACACCGCTGGTCCGACCGTCTTCGCCAGTATAACTTTGACCTGAAGTTCACCCCAGGCAGAGACAATGTTGTGGCTGATCTACTGTCCCGCGCTACTCCATCCCACCCTGTCATACACACAACCACCGACACGGACCAGGTGGAACGGGACATTGTTCAGATGTTACACACACCCCTCCGGGCCGTCGTATCGTTACAAGAACTGAAGGACGCATCTGAACATGACCCGATTCTTTCTCAACTCCGTGTCTATATTCTGAACGGCTGGCCTCATGAGATATCGGAGGAGCTTGCAGCATTTTCCAGAATAAAGCAGGAGTTGTCCTGTTGGAACGACACCTGTGTGGCACGCGGCCTCTGCACAGTCATCCCCAGCACCCTACGCGCACGGGTCTTGGCAATGGCTCACGAGGGCCACCTTGGTATTGTGAAGCTGAAACAGCGCTGCAGAGACCGGGTTTGGTGGCCGGGGATAGATAAAGACATTGAGGCCCTGGTGAAAGACTGTGCCGCCTGCCTCTTGAGCGGAAAGATGGGTCACCAGGCTCCCCCACCCTTACAACCTCTTGCTTGGCCATCACAGCCTTGGGATCACCTGCAGCTGGACATATGTGGTGAGATACAGGGAGTTCCTCATCACCAACGCTTCCTAGTGGTTGTCTATGACCTGCACTCGAAATGGCCCGAGCTCATTGCCACCGGCTCTGTGACCTCTCTGGTCGTAATCAACTTTCTGGACTCTCTGTTCTCCCGCTGGGGCCTCCCAAATACTATCACTACGGACAATGGGCCGCAACTGATCTCGGCCGAGTTCACCACATACCTCAAAAGCAAGGGTATTCGCCACATCCGCACGTCATACTATCATCCCCAAGCTAACGGTGGTGTTGAACGTTTTCACCAGTCCCTGAAAAACAGCCTCAGAGCACACCTGTTCCAGGGATGGACCTTCTCACAGGCCATCCGCCACACACTGCTGCACTACAGGGCCACCCAACACTCTACAACGGGGGTCTCTCCAGCTTTTCTCATGCTTGGCCGTGAGCTCCACCTTCCCCTCGACAGGCTCAGCCCAGCACTGCCTCAGGGCCCACTACCACAGGTCAGGGCCTCAGTTGAACGCCAGCAGAGGCGGATGAAGCAGAAATTCGATCTCTCAGCACACGCAAAGGCCCCTGACATACAGGCCGCAGATTGGGTCAGGGTTCGCAGGCCCCACAGAGACCACAAACTCGCTTCGTACTGGTCTTCCCCTCTCAAAGTGAGTCATCAGCTGGGCCCGGCCACCTTCTTGCTCAGTGATGGCACGCGGTGGCATGCAAGCCGTCTCCGGAAAGTACGGGCCCCGGCACATACGACAGATGTCACATCTCAAGCCACACCCTCAGCTTGGCAGGATAACCCGGAGTGTCAGCCAAGACCTCAGATAGCTCCTGCACAGGCTCCAGGCATCCCTATCAACCTCCCAGCTGAGATGTGTGCTTGTCCATCACAGGCTGCCCAGCCTCATCCTCGTTTTTCACCGCGGCCTGTTCGCACTCGTTCTCGGCCGGGGCACCTACAGGACTTTGTGTCAACATTTCATGTCTGAAAACCTGTAGGAGGGGGGGAAATGTTGTGTTCTCTCAAGTGGGGTTTATAAATGCATTGAGTTAGTGTTCAGTGATGCATAGAGTTTGACTGTGCTGAATCATTCGGTTATGTCTGACGAATCGAGGTGTTCACTTACTTGGGTCTAAACAGACAGTGATATGGAAGTAAAAGTGTTGATAAGTTGATGCTACTCCCTGTGTCAGTGTGATCATTATAAAACACAACAGACTGGTCATGAATGAGGGCTAATTTTAGCTCTGACGTATCTGATGGTTGCTGGATCTAAATGACCACAGCACAAGACGGCTCACATGGATCTCCAGGGATTGGGTTGTTATAATGGGATGGCTGGAAGGAAAAGGGCAGACTGGTCTAAGAACAGTGCTATAGATTCACCTGGACACTGGATGAAACCAGAGGAAAGAGTCGAGAAACGTCGAGAAACGACTCATGTGATTCTTCACAGAGAAAGACAAAAATATATCTCACATATGCAGTGTAAGAAAAGCTGATTCGAAACCGCATTTTGTCAAACTACTGATTCTTTCATGTACTTAAACTGAAAAACATCATGTGTAGTGTTGAGTCACTTGTAGTAAAGTTAATACTGGTTCTAAACTATCACTTCTCCGTGTATTATATTTTGTTTGATGTTTTAATTTTTCTTAAAAAAAAATGTAAAAGCCTCTTACACTGCTTGAAGAAGATCCCATCTAATATAGCTTTAAAGTAGTAACTATAAATACAAAAAAATATGATTAGTATCATATAAATATGACTGTTGATTAACTTTATACAGTTTTTAAAACCAAACTGAATCAACACTATTGTCTTTTTAGAGCTTTTACACCGATTATCACTATAAAGCTGCTTTGTAATGTATAAAGCGCTATAGAAATGAAGGTGACATGACTGTTTAGTTATAAATATGGTGATTATCTCTAAGTTTGACACCCAAATTAATTAATGAAATCGACCATTTGAATCCAACCGTCATTTCAACAAATGTTTATTATCCTGTCAATTATTTTGCTTTTAGCTCTAACAGTAGATGTGCTTTTTACCACAAATACCATACTTACATATTCTTCAGTTATTGAAAAACTGTTGATTTAATGACTTTAAAGACCTTTGTCTCAAAATATTTTTGGTAATTTTACAGAATCAACATTGCTTTGCGGCATCGCAGAAAATGTTCCACGTACATAGTGAAACACAGATGTTTATGAAAGTGCTGCAGTGAGTTTTTTTCTCATTTGTTACATGGTTTCTGAAAAGTTACACACCTGTTCCCTGTTTCATTAATGATCTATCGCTGTGTATTTAAGCCCTCTGTTTTCTTTTGCCGTGTTCCAGGCAACCTGTAACCCGTGTTTTTTCAACTCGTAACTGGGAGTACATCGATCTAGTACGAGTTCACGGGTGGGAAGTCACGGGTTTGACTGCCGCTCCAGTGCACTTTCACGGGTATAAGATTGGAAAAACATGGGTTACACGTTGCCTGGAACAATGTACTCCCAGTTACGAGTTGGAAAAACATGGGTTACAGGTTGCCTGGAACGATTTACTCCCAGTTACGAGTTGGAAAAACACGGGTTACACGTTGCCTGGAACGCGGCATTTGTTCCGAATTCATGGCATATGCTGTAGTGGTTTATCACAATATGTGTTTATAAAATATAAGTTTAAATATAATAATCTATATAAGTTTCTTGGTTATTCTGTGTCACATGTCTCTTTTGGACACTACCCTGTGAAACATTGTAAATTCATTTGTATTTGATTGCTTTTAAGCTTTCTTTTGGAAAGAAGCTTTTTTTTTTTGGTTGGCCCTGTCAGACTTTGGTAACACTATACCAGTCTACTAATACTCTACTGATACTCTACTGATAGTATAGACATGTAGGTGTAACGTTTTACTTATAGTCAACAGAATGTGTTAAAGGGACCATCAAAATAAAGTAAAACCTAGACTTTTTACCACGCGGTTATAAGCAGTAATCAGACTGAAAAAGATCCCTAAGGCTCTAAAAAACAAACAAACAAACAAACAAACAAAAAGAGCATGGTACAAACTTATACAGGAAGATATAAAGACCCTCAGAGCAACAGTTAAATAATATGGCTTTGATTGTATGAAGCTTCACCATTCACTTTTTCACACAAGGGCACTTGCTGTTATATAACCTTTATGCATTCTTACATTTTGTCAAGGCTTTGATGACTTTCGGTTTGGGGCAAAACTTTTTTCTATCATGTGTTTTTGTCACAGATTACGAAACCGATTACATAGAAACTGCTAATTATCATGTGACTCAACCACAAATGTTGTTCCAGGGTCCGGAACTCATCGCATGTCTCCAGAGGCGCGGCGCCTCAGAAACCCTATCCTGCAGGGACGCTAGTGAATGAATCCGAAAGCAACGCTCCATTTTTTTCCCGGTAATGGAAGTTTACTTCCTAGAGCTGTTGGCTACTGACCCATTTACTTATTATGCAAGTCTCTCCTTGTGTGGAAGTGACATCCAAATAACCTCATATTCCCCTCATCTCTGCTGTCGGGGGAGCTTTGGGATTATACTACTCACTTTATATTGGATATCTTTAGCTACATGTTGTTTGTTCATTTACCTGCATGTAATTGCATCTGTAGTTATACTGTTGACCCCTTAAAAATACCATTCAATAGGCTACTTATTTAATATACAGTGACACAATGTTGCCCAAATTACTTAAATTAAATAAACATATCGTTGAAAGTTCACAAGCAAGATAATGACACAATTAAATAGCCTTATTGTCACCATTAGGGGCTTTCATTCATTAAAACAGATACATTTACCGTTCTGGTGTTTACACGAGCAACAGATTCTGTCTTTTTACTGTTAAAATCACTGTGAATTTAAAACTGGAATATTGCAGTATGTATTTATTTTATTTTTAATTAATGTGCCCTCATAATCTTTAATCAAACAATACATTTGTCAAGTGAAGCGAAGTGAAGTTCAACACACTGTAAAAAATGTACCGGTAAATTTACAGTAAAATAATGGCAGCTGTGGTTCCAGCCCTTTACCATAATTTAACACCGTTTTTCCAGTTTACAGCTGTTTACCATAATTTTCCTCTAGTTGTAACAGCGTTTTTCCAGTTTACAGCTGTTTACCGTAATTCAACAGTACCAATACTGTTGTTCATTTTACAGCTTTACTGTAATTTCACAGTAGAGTACTTTTAGCTGTGGTTCCAGCCATTTACCATAATTCTACCGTTTCAATACCGTTTTACATTTTACAGCCATACTGTAATTTCACAGTAAAGTACTTGCAGCAATGGTTACATATATGCTGTGCACAGACAATAGAGATCAGTGAACACTTTCAATCGGGAAGAAGAGGACGCCACTTTATATCTCAATGGAGTTTTTGCATTCTTTGAGCTTGAAAAGAACAAAACTCACAAGCAAGCATACACCTGTAGACAACATATTTCACCATGCTTTATTTACCATGAAAAATAAGATGATGTATTTTAGGGCTGGTCTCCTCAGTTCAACCTTGATGTTTTACAAATATCATCTATATGTCGGTATTTACAAAGATAAAATCGATTAAGAATGATATTTTCCTATTTCCCATTTCCCATTCACCATAAAATACTGTATTTTTGACTGAATAATAACATTTAAACCTTTTCCCACACAGAAAATAAGCAGTCAAAAGTCAGTCAAAAGATGCGTTTCACAGAACATTTAATGCACAGATAAATGTAATCGCATGGAAATAATAACGTTCCAAGTAAATAAATAAAAAGTACACAGTGTATAAGTGTGTACAGTGCATCCTTAGAGGTGTACATAACTAAGGTATAAATCCAAATTATTTTCTTTGTGTATTTCATCAACGTTATGCTGTTGATTGAGTCATCTTTCATTTTTCGATATAAATGGAACGAACGGAGACTTTCTCTCATGGTGACGGTCTTTGGACCGCAGCTGAGAAATATGATACAGCATTATGTAAAGAATATTTTGCGAGGACATCATAGGTAATGCTGTGAGCTCAGAGGAAGGAAATAATATTTGCATTTTGCGGTTATGTTTTCTGCAGGGAGCGTCTGGTTTGGGACTCTGGAGAGATTGGTCATCAGATGCTGTGTTTTCTCTTCTCTGCAGATGAGCACCTCTCATGAGACTAGCATTACACAACACACACATGCATTCACACATTTTAGTTTTTTATAGAAAGATTTTTACAAATGCAATTAACCCTTTCCCTATCACTAGCTGTGTTTCCATCCACACGTTTTTACCCGCATTAAGTGATATCGAATGAAAAATGCCTTATGGAAACAGTAAAATTCGATTGAATTTCATGAATATCGACTCAAATGAAATGAGTTCGGTCTCATGGGATTTTATCTTGATGGATATACGGCTTATGCGATAAACGCTGATGGAAACGTTATTATGGCGCGATCCATTTTGTCTAGTAAAACTTTGTTCGCAAATGTTCGCTTTAATGTTGTGCAATTCAGTGCGAAAATGAATGGAAACACCTTAAAATGCCTCAAATCAATTCGATATACCAATTTGATCGCAAATTGACGTCCCTTGACGTCATTACGCACAGGTTTTTATCCGCTTTAAAGCCGTTGGATGAAAACACACTTTCACCAGCTTTATTCACATGAGCGTTTTTACCAAACTTCAGATAATTCGATTGACAAGTGGATGGAAAGTGCTTACTAAACAATTCGCCCGCCAGCATTTTTGATCATATTCACAAAAATGTCATGACCCCCAGAATATTTTGATGCATGATTAGGTAAACAGTCAATATACATATTAAAAAGAGCAGAGCTTCTGCTTTAAAAATATATAAAAATGAAAACATTTAAACAAAAAGTTAAGAAAACTGCATTTTTGACTTCAGAGCGATTATCAAAACATAGATGAAGATAGATTGATCATGTTAGCTTACATGTGTGGATTGATCATGTTAGCTTCTTCGCTTGATTTTTTATCCAGAGATTCTGCACTATTTCAGAATATGCGTAATAGCGCCCCCTATCACATAACACGGAAAACACAGTATGCTGGTAAAACTTGTCAATGGCAGGGAAAGAGTTAACAAATCATTAACTGGTGACGAACAGATTAGGAGCTGAAAAGGAAACCCCCTGTCTTCTGTGTAATAGCGGCTGGTCATTAGCCTAGCTTAGCATTGTTGAAGTACATTTGATCCCACAAAACCACAAGTTTCAAGGATATATTTGTGGAATAGCCAACGATATGGGTCAAAATTATACATTTTTATTTTATGACAAAAATCATTAGGATATTAAGTAAAGATCATGTTCCATGAAGATATTTTGTAAATTTCCTACCGTAAATATATAAAACATTTATTTTTGTGAGTGAATGCAGCACAATCACGAACATGAATGTAGAACTTTAAAGGCGATTTTCTCAATGTTTCGATTTTTTTGCACCCTCAGATTCCAGATTTTTCAATAGTTGTATCTCAGCAAAATATTGTCCAATCCGAACAAACCATACATCAATGGGAAGCTTATTTATCCCGCTTTCATGTGATGTATAAATCTCAATTACAAAAAATTGACCCATGTGACTTGTTTTGTGATCCAGGGTCCCATTTGAAGGTATGTTTAGTGCAAATCAACTGAGGAATGTGTAGTTGTATAGAGAACAGCCACACATGTGTATCAGTACATTTGAAATCACAGAGAAAAATGTTTTAAAGAGGTGGTTCAGGATTTTGGACATCGGACCTCATTTCCAAGTGAGCCTGTGTGTTATTTATCAGTGAAGACAGTTTTCAAAAATGTTCATCAAGTCCTTCAAATTGCATAGTTCGCCGGTGCTAGGCTAGCCGGTATTCTAGTCTGCCATTAAAAACATTTTACCCACTCCACAGTTCACCAAAAGCAAATAAATGATAACGCCAGACTATCGATGTAAATGTCTGTTGAGAGAATAATGTTAGAAATCAAAGTACTCAATGCATCATGCATTCAATGATCACATTACATTTACAGGAACTAGTTTCTCAGCAGCGGCGGAAGTTTACTTCACTCTGGTTAGTAGCACTGCGCCGAAGAGTAAACACAGAACAGAAGCGCACTACAGTCGGGTAAATACAAAGAATAAAGTATAACTATTGCAATGCAATAAAAGGGTAGTTTGATTTCTAACATTATTCTCTCAACAAACATTTACATCGATAGTCTGGCGTTATAAAGTTTTGAAAACTGTCTCCACTGATAAATAACCCACAGGGTCACTTGGAAATGAGGTCTGATGTCCAAAATCCTGAACCACCCCTTTAAGAGTTGCAAACTTTTCTCTCCCAAAAAAAACACAACACAACAGCACAAATTACGAATCTGAGCTCTTGCTATCAAACACACACATCCAGTGGACGGGAACAGTGTGAGCTCCTGTAGTCACACTCACCCATCTCCCTCACAGACGCCTGTGGACTGGAACTGAACACATATCGGTCACCTGACTTGTGTATATTTAAACCAGGCCATGATAATAATAGCAGTCCCATAATAACATGCCCTTTAGCATAGTAAAGTGTGTTGTGTGGATGAGAAACTGCTTAGTTCCACTGTGTCCTCACACAATGAGAAAATTCATTGAAAGGGCGAGTAAAGATCCTCCTAGGTAGAGACATACAGTATTCTTAGAAACCCACGCTAACATGTGAAAGCAGCGTGAGCTCATTCCTCTGCCTTGTGACCGATAAAAGAGGAAAGTATGAGGCATAACAGTTTAGAAACTTCACAATTGTGTGGCTCATCCCGAAGACTATCATCGTGTTTGTGCGTGTGTGTGTGTGTGTGTGTGTGTGTGTGTGTGTGTGTGTGTGTGTGTGTGTGTGTGTGTGTGTGTGTGTGTGTGTGTGTGTGTGTGTGTGTGTGTGTGTGTGTGTGTGTGTGTGTGTAACCATCATTTAACATAATTTATCAAATATTTTAAATGTTTCAATGAATATTTTGAATATGAATATTTTTATTATACATTATTATACACATGAATATGTTTATATTTATGGTATGGTTGTAACACTTTTGTTTGCGCCATTTCATCTCAAGCTTTGATATAATGCACCAACATTTGTCTGCTATAAAATAAAGTTGTTTTAAAGAAGACTAATTATGCTTATTCCATCTTTTCATCTTTATTTAGTGTGTAATGGTGCTGTGTGAGCTATTCTCTATATCAGTGTCAGTGTTTCTGAACTCCCTGAAACGCCTCCATTTTTGAGTTTTCTGAACGAACACGTCACAATATTCCTCATTATAATAATTCATATGCAGAATAAAGGGGCGGGGCCTGGGTGAGTTAGTTAATAGTGTGTTAAACTGGCGGTTATGGAAAGGGGCGGGACATTTCCCAAACACACTCGAAGCGCTCGACCAATCACAACACACTGATCCAGCCGACCAATCAGAGCACAGTGTGCTTTTCAGGAGGAGGGGCTTCATAGAGACAGGAAGTAAACAGAGCGTTACTGACAGACTGGGAAGAGAGGAGCCGCAACAATGGAGAATATCAGGAAAATAATCAACATTCAAGCAGGAGTGGTTGAAAACTAGCCTGGTCCCACCAGACTCTCGTACATTTCATTTAATTTGTACATATGGTCTGGCACAGCTCCATTGACAAGCGTTAACTTCCTTGTAGGCGGGAACTCTATTGAAGTTAAAACTATTGGATCTGCTCAGAGTCACTCTGGATCTGCCATAACCAATCGCTAACGTTTGGTCGTGACGTATGTCATGTATGTCATTCACCACTAACGGAGAAAGCTGAAAAATCAAACTTTTCCCGAACCCCATGGGGAGGAGGGCCACAACATCATGGCCACCAACAAAACTAAGCAAAGATTGTTCTTGCTCCGGTTTTAACTTCATGATATCCTGCAGCATTGCCACAACAGACCGAATGGTTTCGCTCACATCTTTCTCCACTGCCATTACTGAACTACACCTCAAAATAACTCACGACATCAACGTCATCGTTCTCAGACACTCCCTCTGTTCGCTGATTGGCTTGGTAAAAAATTGTTCGGAGACAACCAAAGTTTACAGGAGATTCCCAGACGTAGTACTGAAGAAAAATGAAAATTGAGCGGAAGTACGTAGGAGAGCGGAGTCAGGCTAGATGAAAACATGGACAAGCAGTTTATTGTTCATGCAATTATTTTTGTTAAAAAATGCCTTGTTAAAGATTATTTTACAAGAATGCCTCTCCGCAAAATTATCGCAAATCAAATTTTTAACCAGATGAAGAACACAAGTGTGTTTTTCCCCTGTAAATCTTCCATGTTTTAACGCAGACTTTTAACATTTCTCAAGTAGTCAGGTATGCAGGGAAATGTTCAAAGCACGAATAATGACTTGATAATATTATTCAATTAATCAACATTATTCAATGTTATATGTAGGTCATCCACTACACTGTATCTTTAGTGGATAAAAAGCTCATTCAGTGGAAGATTAGTAATGCCTCAGTGTTTTACAGAGCGATTTAGAAGGTCTTTTATTCCAAATGCAGTTTTTTAATGAAGTTGTGTAATTTTTTGTATGTACTGATTGTTGTTTTTAATGTTTATTTGTCTATTTTTGGTGTTTGTAATGTGCAATGGTGTCAAATGAGTTTCCCCTTACAGAGATTAATACAGTTTTCTAATCTAATCTAATAACGAAAACTACAGAGCACAAGGATAAAGTGATATTGTAATCAACATAAAACTACAGTCTGTGTAGTCAATATGACTAAACCTCATGAATAATATGTGTGTGGTGTAAAATGAGACCTGTTGCACCAGAGATGAAGTGTGAATCTATTGACAAAACTATTATGCTTATTAAACGAAAACAACAACAAAAATGTCTTGATCAGAGGAAAAATACAGGAGTACACTCGACATTACAGACAAGAACAAAACGTTCTGTCATATAAAGCTCTAGAACTAGGACACAGTGTGGAAAATGTTGTTACTGAGATGAAGTACATTTTTAGTTAATTCAGATTTTGCCTATAACCATAACACATAATTCAGAAATATTGATAAAAGGAAGTAAAGATAATGTTGCATAGCAACTAGATGAGTCATGGTCCATTCAAGTACAGGACACAAACAATGTGTCTTATAGTGTTTCAATGCGTTATCACAATTAAGAAATTCACAAAATCGTACAAAATTTTTAACACATTTTTTAATACTATTTGATTAAATGAAGATGTTGATTTGAATCGTCCATGTGAATCACTCCATCAAACAAGCCTTAATGCTTCTGTCTGCATAGACTCTCACAGGCGGACGCTTTACATCACAGAATAATCAGGAGAAAGAACAGCAACAGTGCACTTACAAAGATACAACGTGTATTTTGAGAGAGTAAAGACAGAGAAAATAAAGGGCGTACATGTTACATAACTCACAGTCAGTGCATTCATCTGAAAACTAGGACCTCCGGATATATATATACAGTGGATGTGAACATTTGGATGATGCTGACTACATCTTAATAATGTTTTGAGTATTTAAAGTCCCCATGAAGCAATTGGCTTTTAGTATGAATATGTTAGTCTTACTGTTATCTATAAGCTAGTGTGCTCCAAAACAAAGACAAAATTCACATTTAGAAGATATAAGTGTTCAAAACTTACAGTCTCTCACTTCCGCCAATATGGATGAGTGATTTTGATGACATCACTCTGCACTTCAGACTCTCATCAGATTTTCTGTCCAATCAAATGCTCTCTAGAATCTGAAGCTCCGCCCCTACATTATAAATAGACGCTGCAGCCGCGGCTGAAATCGGTCACTTGTTCACACATTTACTATTTTCTACACGGTTAATGGCACATAGTGCACTATGGGGATAGGGAACGATTCAGTTTGTTTGTGGGAGTTTGATGTGGAGGTTTTTATTTTATTTTATTTTACAAAAACAGCACTAAATCATTCAATTCTGGTGACTTTGGGTGCATATGTATATATAGCCTTTATTTGTAAGTATGGGCTGCAGATAATTTCATTAGTTTGATTTTACAATTTAGAGCTTTGCCTAAATCGTCTGTAAATATTTGTAGGTATCAAAAGTGGATATGGTTTGGTTAATGATCATTAAAATGACCATGTTTCACCATGGTAATTTTTAAACAATTTCTCCAATGGACCATGCATATATTCAGGCATGGAATAGTGCGTAAAACAAATGCATAAGAAAAAAAACTGTAAATAATAATCAGAGATTTCATTTAAACCCATTGCATAAAGGGCATAAAACATTGGACTGAAACACAGCCTTGTGATCCTAGAGAACTTGTTTAGGTGTGTTTGATTATTGGATCTCTGCAGGACAATGGCCAGAGTTGACAACATTATAAGTAAAACATTATATATTAAATATTAGTCTTATTATAAGTGCATTACAAAAATAATAATAATTCATGACCCCTTTGAGTGATGAGTGATATTTATACTCAATATAAAAAAGAAGGAAAAAAATAATCCTTCATCCAACAATAATATTTTCCTTCCCTCGTGTGTGTATCATGACACACAGCAGACTCGGATCCAGTCTCCTGCACTGTTCTTCTCAAAGCTCTTCTGTAAACTATACATGATCTTCGTTGCTATCGATCTCTGGCTCCTTCAAAACATGTTTAAAGTTCACTGGCTGTGTGTGTGTGTGTGTGTGTGTGTGTGTGTGTGTGTGTGTGTGTGTGTGTGTGTGTGTGTGTGTGTGTGTGTGTGTGTGTGTGTGTGTGTGTGTGTGTGTGTGTGTGTGTGTGTGTGTGTGTGTGTGTGTGTGTGTGTGTGTGTGTGTGTGTGTGTGGTGTGTGTGTGTGTGTGTGTGTGTGAAGGAGAGAGGAGAGAGAGAGAGAGAGAGAGAGAGAGAGAGAGAGAAGAGAGGAGAGAGAGAGAGGAGAGAGAGAGAGAGAGAGAGAGAGAGAGAGAGACAAAAATCTTCAAGACATTATTGTATATTTCTATAGTGCCTAGTTTTCATGTGGGGGACCATGAAGGGGATTTTAGATTTTACTATTCTTATACATTTGATCTTCAAAATATAAGGGGATAACTTATTACTATATTAAAGAGAACTTAATATACAACTTTTTGTATGTTCCTTTAGCTCACTCAGGACCAATGTATGTTTCCCTGAAAATATATATTTTAATTTTATATTAATTATATTTAATATATATATACAAATATGTAAACAAATATACAAACAAATACAAATATAAAAACTCTAAAAACTGTTGGGTCGTTTTAACCCAATTTTGGGTAAAATATGGACAAATTCAAACATTGGGTTAAAAATGTCATTTTTACAAAGCCAACGGCTGGGTTTGTCCATATTTGACCCTAATGTTTATTATAATATATGATATTGTAATAATATTTGATATATATATATATATTTGATATATATATACAATTTATATTTTGACTGCACTGTTATTTTCAAAGAATAAAATTGCACCTTCCAAATGAATAAATGCACATTTAGTTCATGGCTTTCACGTATAGTGATTAATGAGATATTTTGGGTGAGATGACTCACTATGTAGTAAGTATAGAAAACTTCTCTAAATTATAAAATAATTCTAACTGTCTAGCTCTTATTTTAGATATGTGTTTCCACCCTTTCATTCTGAGTTTCATATAATTTTGCCTCTTAAGTTTAATGTTTGGATACCAGAGAAACCACGTCTGACATCATCATCATGATTCAATATCACAGGTTTCCATTCCTGCAGAATATGAAAGATTGTCATTCACGGCTGAGTCAACGGCTCTTTAAAAGCGTATTTTCCTGCAGTGTGTGGGTGTGCTCGGAAACTTTCGTTCTGCACACATGTAAACGTGGGCATTAACAGCCGTTGTATATTGTTAACCGCTGCTTTAGTATCTCAGGATTTCAGGTTATGTTTCATGTTTATGTTTCAATTACAAATATGGATGTCTGCGATTATATCAAATCTATTTTAAAACACATATGTCTTGTAGCCTTTATATTCATGATAGTTTGAAACAAAATTAATTATCATCTCAAAACATTTTTGCTCAGAAAACAGCATCATATGAACATATCTGAAATGATGTAAGTTCTTTTAATTAATCTGATAATCAAATATTTTAAACCATTACCCAAGCACTAGTTTGCATTATGGGCTTAATTTAACATTGTACAAACAATTTTGTTCACACTTGAGATTAGGGCCCAATTCTCACTATTAACCATGATTTTTTCCTCAATAAACTCCTAATTACTGCTTATTAATAGCTAGTAAGGTGGTTGTTAAGTTAATGGGTTAATGGATGTAGAATATGATCATGCAGAATAAGGCATTAATATGTGCTTTATAAGTACTAATATCATAGTAATATGCATGATAATAAGAAACTACTGGATCCTAAACTAAAGTGTTACCCCAATTTTATAGCGTGTTATTTGTCCTGTTGCTACACACTGTAAAATGTGTGTGTGTGTGTGTGTGTGTGTGTGTGTGTGTGTGTGTGTGTGTGTGTGTGTGTGTGTGTGTGTGTGTGTGTGTGTGTGTGTGTGTGTGTGTGTGTGTGTGTGTGTGTGTGTGTGTGTGTGTGTGTGTGTGTGTGTGTGTGTGTTTTAATGAATTACGTTGAGAGAGACTGATGGATGATAAGAGAGTCAGGCTTAATCTGTTACTGGTGAGCGCAGAGCTCATGGGACTGAGAGATTCCCAGAATAGAACTGGAACACATTTCCAAACACTGAACTCTATTAATGGATTTCACCTGAAGAAATGTTTTCTGTCATTCTTAAGAAACGTTTAAAAACAAAGCTGTTATGTGTCAGAGCGTCCTCACGTGTGCCGATCACATGGTGTGTGTGTGTGTGTGTGTGTGTGTGTGTGTGTGTGTGTGTGTGTGTGTGTGTGTGTGTGTGTGTGTGTGTGTGTGTGTGTGTGTGTGTGTGTGTGTGTGTGTGTGTGTGTGTGTGTGTGTGTGTGTGTGTATGTGTGTGTGTGTGAGAGGCTTCGTCATGTGATGCTGGACAAACAAACGCCTTTAACTGGGAATTCAGATGTAATCAAAGGGGAATTAAGTCAGTGCACATCATGTCAAAAAAACGCATTTATTTGCAATTATTCACACTTTCTTTACAATGAAATAAAGTAAATGTTGCACATTGCTTTTGTAAAACAAGGAAACTCACTATTAAAACACAAAATAAGTCCTCTTCCGAGCATTATTTGTTTTGTCATATCTGTGTCACAGAGAGCAGAAAACTGAGAATCCTCTCATAAACAGCTGATTCTCTAAACCAGAGAGAGATTCACTCTCACACACTGTTAGGTGTGGGGCTGGTGAAAGGAGCGAGGACTCAGGAGTTGATTGGCTTCATTTTAATAATGAAAATAAAACAAAATACAAACAAAAACTGCCCCAAGGGGGAAGACGACTTGACTTGACTTGACTTGACTTGACTTGACTTGACTTGGGACTTGACTTGACTTGACTTGACTTGACTTGACTTGACTTGACTTGACTTGACTTGACTTGACTTGACTTGACTTGACTTGACTTGACTTGGGACTTGGGACTTGGGACTTGGGACTTGACTTGGAACTTGACTTGGGACTTGGGACTTGACTTGACTTGACTTGACTTGGGACTTGACTTGACTTGACTTGACTTGACTTGACTTGACTTGACTTGACTTGACTTGGGACTTGACTTGGGACTTGACTTCACTTGACTTGACTTGACATTGGGACTTGACTTGACTTGACTTGACTTGGGACTATGGACTTGACTTGGGACTTGACTTGGGACTTGACACTTGGGACTTGACTTGGGACTTGACTTGACTTGACTTGACTTGACTTGACTGACTTGGGACTTGACTTGACTTGGGACTTGACTTGACTTGACTTGACTTGACTTGGGACTTGACTTGACTTGGGACTGACTTGACTTGGAACTTGACTTGACTTGGGACTTGACTTGACTTGACTTGACTTGACTTGACTTGACTTGACTTGACTTATGCCTGGTTCAGATTACACGATTTTTTTTTGTCTGTTACGATAGTCACTGTGTCAGATTACGTGATTTTGACTCCTAAAATCTTGCCGTGTCGTGGACAGTGGCGGCGCCAGAGATTTTCTGTTGCAGGTGCTATGGGGATGCTCAACACTTAATAGACGGTGCTTTGAATTTTTGGCTGATTGTTCGGTTTTGTTGACGGGGGGGGATTAGTGCGCTTCATGCGCACATTTACACACACACACGCAAGGTCTCTCGCTCTCTCTGTCTTGCGCGCGTTACACGTTTGGAGCGTAGATTTCGATTACATGCGCTTCATGCGCACACACGCATATTTACACACACACACGCAAGGTCTCTCGCTCTCTCTGTCTTGCGCGCGCTACACGTTTGGAGCTTAGATTCTGATTACATGCGCTTCATGCGCACACACGCACATTTACACACACACGCGCGCAAGGTCTCTCACTCTCTCTGTCTTGCGCGCGCTACATGTTTGGAGCTTAGATTCTGATTACATGCGCTTCATGCGCACACACGCACATTTACACACACACACACGCAAGGTCTCTCGCTCTCTCTGTCTTGCGCGCGCTACATGTTTGGAGCTTAGATTCTGATTAAATGCGCTTCATGCGCACACACGCACATTTACACACACGCGCGCAAGGTCTCTCGCTCTCTCTGTCTTGCGCGCGCTACATGTTTGGAGCTTAGATTCTGATTACATGCGCTTCATGCGCACACACGCACATTTACACACACGCGCGCAAGGTCTCTCGCTCTCTCTGTCTTGCGCGCGCTACATGTTTGGAGCTTAGATTCCGATTACATGCGCTTCATGCGCACACACGCACATTTACACACACACACGCAAGGTCTCTCGCTCTCTCTGTCTTGCGCGCGCTACACGTTTGGAGCTTAGATTCCGATTACATGCGCTTCATGCGCACACACGCACATTTACACACACACACACGCAAGGTCTCTCGCTCTCTCTGTCTTGCGCGCGCTACATGTTTGGAGCTTAGATTCCGATTACATGCGCTTCATGCGCACACACGCACATTTACACACACGCACGCAAGGTCTCTCGCTCTCTCTGTCTTGCGCGCGCTACATGTTTGGAGCTTAGATTCCGATTACATGCGCTTCATGCGCACACACGCACATTTACACACACACACACGCAAGGTCTCTCGCTCTCTCTGTCTTGCGCGCGCTACATGTTTGGAGCTTAGATTCCGATTACATGCGCTTCATGCGCACACACGCACATTTACACACACGCACGCAAGGTCTCTCGCTCTCTCTGTCTTGCGCGCGCTACATGTTTGGAGCTTAGATTCCGATTACATGCGCTTCATGCGCACACACGCACATTTACACACACGCGCGCAAGGTCTCTCGCTCTCTCTGTCTTGCGCGCGCTACATGTTTGGAGCTTAGATTCCGATTACATGCGCTTCATGCGCACACACGCACATTTACACACACACGCGCGCAAGGTCTCTCGCTCTCTCTGTCTTGCGCGCGCTACACGTTTGGAGCTTAGATTCCGATTACATGCGCTTCATGCGCACACACGCACATTTACACACACACACACGCAAGGTCTCTCGCTCTCTCTGTCTTGCGCGCGCTACATGTTTGGAGCTTAGATTCCGATTACATGCGCTTCATGCGCACACACGCACATTTACACACACGCACGCAAGGTCTCTCGCTCTCTCTGTCTTGCGCGCGCTACATGTTTGGAGCTTAGATTCCGATTACATGCGCTTCATGCGCACACACGCACATTTACACACACACACACGCAAGGTCTCTCGCTCTCTCTGTCTTGCGCGCGCTACATGTTTGGAGCTTAGATTCCGATTACATGCGCTTCATGCGCACACACGCACATTTACACACACGCGCGCAAGGTCTCTCGCTCTCTCTGTCTTGCGCGCGCTACATGTTTGGAGCTTAGATTCCGATTACATGCGCTTCATGCGCACACACGCACATTTACACACACGCGCGCAAGGTCTCTCGCTCTCTCTGTCTTGCGCGCGCTACACATTTGGAGCTTAGATTCCGGGAGATTTGAACTAATTTGCGGCCATCAGGGAGCCGCTATCTATATACGTGAGACTTGGGATGTCTGCAAACGTTCACCGGGCGCCGCGTCCATTGGCCAAAGAAGATCGCTTGTTTGGGCCTCATGTTTTTTTAGACTAAATATATATTTTTTAAGTATTCTTTAATACCCTTTTTTAACAACACGAAAAAGACTATTCAAATCAAACATGACATTAAAATATAAATATAAAAAAATCACAGACATTTCTTGGGGGTGCTGGGCGGGTGCTATGGCTATTATAGGGGAGCTACAGCACCACCTAGCTCCCCCTGGCGCCGCCACTGGTCGTGGACAAGAAACATGTCAGACTACACGTTCCTTCTTGACCAGTCATTGCGTGCCGTCTTGAACGACGCGCGTGATGTCCAGAAGGCGAAACTAGTAGCGAGTAACTTTCGGAAACGAACGTAAACAAACAATGGAGTACTTTCCCATACTGTGTTCAGAGGGATTGGGAAGCAGCTTTTGTTTGGACCTCGCCGGCTGTAGGTAAGAAATCAGATTACAAATGTAAAATCTAGTCTCTGTAATTGTCAATCACACTCACTCACTCGCACGCACGCGCGCACGCACACACACACACACACACACACACACACACACACACACACACACACACACACACAGACACACACACACACACACACACTCACTCCACACACACACACACACACGCACACACACACACACACACAGAGACTCGCTCACGCACGCACTCACTCACTCACTCACAGACACGCACGCACTCACTCATACACATACATACACAATCACTCACACAAACAATTTGCTTTCGTTTCGCCATTTTTGAAAGTTGTGTACCGAAAAGCTTGTGCTCCTATTGTCAACCTCATACATGTGACGGAACCCGTCGTGGACGACCATTAAAAAAATTAAACATGCTAGTCTTTTTATCGTGATGTCGTGAAGCATCGCAGACGCGATGTAGGTTGTCGCCCACTATGACACACTGTTCGAGATGATACGATCGAATCTTGTGTCCCGTCTTTTTGTCTATGAAATGTCACTTTGGTTTTCAGTCGCATTGCATAGTTTTTTTTGTTTGTTGTTGTTGTCATTTTTGCATTAAAACTACAATATGTATTTTTTTCGCCGCTAGGGTTCGCTAACCTCTCACAATAACAAAGGTGTTGGTTGATGACTCATAATTCCAGCAGAATTATGAAACTTGTCGTCAGCTGATCTAATAATATTTATAGATGAGTGAATACATTGATGTTTTTAACATGACTGTGGTGTGAAGCACAGCGCGATCGCTAATGAGACAGATATCAGCGCAATAAGGACATTTCATTCTACCGAACTATACGCAAGTGCTGAATTAATACTCACACAGGTCAGTTTATTAGACGAATGAAACTTGTGAGGAAACGCAGCGCTGTTTCACTTGGTCTACACTATCACACTAAACGGCATTTTAATGTGTTGAAAGTTATAATGTTATTCTATGTGTTAGTTTGTCTGAATGCGACTAGCAGTAAGCTAGATCAACATTAAAATAACATACTGATCATATTCTAACACTTCATCATGTTGAACTAAATAACATTGATTAGTTTTATGTACATTTACTCACCTGTCTAATAAAGTACATGCAAAAGCGGCGTCTCAGTCGAGTCGAAGTTAGCATCTTGAAAACACCACGCTGATATTGATCCTCGTTTTAGTTCTCCTTTTGTCCCAAAGTCTGCTTGCCGTGGTCCATAATGTTTGAATGAAACAACAACAGCGTGAGCATGCCGCTAGACGTAATGCAGTTTTCCGCGTCTGTTGCCATGGTTACTATGGCAGTACGAGCGGAAAAAGGGATAACGCGGATGTTACGTCATTGACAGGCGACAAGTGAACAGGGAGTCCGGGACGAGCCCTTATTTAAAATTTCTCTGAAATTAAAAATCTTTTAACTTTTGGGATACTGTAAGTACACAACTGCAGGAAATATATTACACTGTGCAAGTGATTTTTGGACATTTTATTACAAAATTCTTACATATTGTACCTTTAAAGGTGCAGAAGTTCTGATAGTAAAAATACAGCTGTTTTAACAGGTGTGTATACGTGTTCTGTATGTATGTATGTATATACACACACTCACTGACCACTAGTACTGGGTTTGACCCCCTTTTGCCTTCAGAACTGAATTCTTCATGTCAGAGATTCAACAAGGTGCTGGAAACATTCCTCAGAGATTAATAAAAAACTGACATTTATAATGTTACAAAATATTACTATTTCAAATAAATGGTGTTCTTATGAACTTTTCTTGAGCATCAAATCATCATATTAGAATGATTTATGAAGGATCATATGACACTGAAGACTGAAGTAATGATGCTGAAAATTCAGCTTTGATCACAGGAATAAATTACACTTTAAAATATGTTTTAATAGAAAACACATTTTTGAAATTATAATAATATTTCACAATATCAGTGTATTTTTTATCAAATAAATGCAGCCTTGCTGAATATGAGACTTTTTAAAAAATATATATAAAACTGTCCCCAAACCTTTGAATGCTAGTGCATAATTTTACATCTTTAAAAGCTTTTCTTTTTTTTTTTTTTTTCTTTTTTTTACAAAAATGGGTTCAGTTGTCAGAGCGGGGCGTTACTACACTCACGTGAATAGTTTTATAGTTAAGAAATACAAAATTCAATCTATTTTTAGATTTTGGCTCCACTTCTAACAATATGCAGCTTCTCTAACCTGAGTATAAAGAGTAATATGAAACACTGGATCAAAGACTTGCTTTATGTATTGATGTGTTTATGTGGAATATTTTCAACACGGCTTTAAACACGGGCTGTCCTTTAGGCCTTCCTTATTTGTAAGGCAAGTCAGAGACTGTTCTTCATCCAAACAGAGTTGTAATGTTAGCAACACTGTTTTGGGAAAGGTCTGCGAGTGTCCTGGTGTTCATCATCACCCTGCTGTGGGAGAATGGGACTAGCTCAAATAAACAGGTTCTCCAAATGCTGGGAAAAACAGATTGGCCATCAGCAGTCACATGCTAAATGTCAAAGGATTTATTAGTGCCACCATGTTTTATGTGTGCGTTTTGGGAACTTTATTGTACATGAAGCCTTTTATAGATTGTTAATGTAATATTAAGATAAACAATTAGAGAAAGAGTTATTAGATATATTCGAGTTTAGAGCATATAGTGAATGAGTTAAAAGGTCTTTTAAGCAGAAGAGACAAATTACCTTCTATAGATCTTCCTAAAATAGACTTATTTGTAGTTTATAGTGGATAATAATCATAAATGTTTCTTGAGCAGAAAATCATCATATTATAGTGATTTCTGAATGATCATGTGACACTGAAGACTGGAGTAATGATGCTGAAAATTCAGCTTTGATCACAGGAATAAATTACACTTTACTATAGATTTACATAGAAAACAGCTGTTTATAATATTTCACAATATTACTGGGTTTGTTTTGTACTTTTAATCAAATAAATGCAGCCTCGGTGAGCAGAAGAGACTTCTTTTAAAAACATTGAAAATCTTACCAACTTAAACTTTTGAACGGTAATGTATATAACGTATGTTTGATTGCCTTATACACTGCATTGTTTTATTAAAGGGGTCATATAATGGTACATGCACTTTTTCAAGTTGATTGTACTGAAATGTGTGTTGTCAGTGCCTGTACACATCCATCATATAATGATAAAAATCCATCCAGTGATTTTGTTTTAATCTCCTTATATGTTTTCCCCTGTCTTAAATTGAGGGTCGGACGCCCCTCCCACGATTGTTGATTGACAGCAGCGTTTCAACACAGACCCGCCCTCGCTCGTGATCGAGCTGTCAATCATAGTCCGTCATTGTTTACACTGACTGGAGCAGAATGGCGCGTAAGTGATTGTGGTGTTCTGTTCTTGGGTGTAATAAGGAACACAGCAGTCATTTTAATGTTCCTAAATCCGAACCGCTGAAGACACAGTGGCTGAGTTTGTTTTGGAAGGGAATATTCCCCACGATCAACGTCAATGCGTTCATGTTTGCGCGAATCATTTCACACACCAGACTGCTTTATAAACGAGGGTCAGTATAAAGCTGCTTTTGCTAAGAAGCTGCTCCTGAAAAAAGGAATCGGTACCAAGTATACCTGTCCCTGCTGGACCTCCAGAAGAACTGAGCGTAACGTTTTTTTAAACTTTAAATATTAATCTTTGCAAATCGCTTGCACGCTTCACGATGAATGTGGCAAAGGTTTACACTCAGGGTACATTACGGCATGTATTCTATGTAATGTTACGACATTCTCAATATAATTCATAATCCCACGTTTATAATGAACAACGCGTTATGGTTATTGTGTTATTAAAACAGTGTACGCAGGTGTTACAGTTAACGTGCTAACACTAAGTTACACCTGGTTTACTTGTATGTTACTAATTAAGAAGTAATGTACAAAAAATAGTTATAACTGCATGAAGATGAATGGTAACAAAGACTGTTTACAGAGGGGCGGAGTCAGCAAAGCTCATTATCATTTAAAGACACATACACTTAAACGGCGTGCTGAAAACAGAGCTGTTTTTGAGAAGGTCAAATGAGTGTTTTCTTAAAATACTAATGAGAATTTTTAATAAAAGTATGTTACAAAGTTTTCATTTAGACCCTAAAGATTCATATTAACTTGTACAAAAATGGCACTATATGACCCCTTTAAAGCATTAGAGTTGCCTCTTTTGGTAATAATGATGTCAAGATCTACTCTTCTGTCACATCATCTTAAACAGGCTATTTCAGTCCAGTCGCTGTTCTTCAAGTCTTTGTCTGGTGACGCACGTTGTGGTCAATGCTTCATTTCACACTGCAAAGGGAAATTCATAATGGATGACAAATAATGCAGCAATTAAAGAGGAAGTTCTAAAGACGATTTACAATGATGTAATGGTGTCAAAATTGGATATTTGATGTATTTGAAGGTTGTGAAGGTGTAATGCTCTGTGTGTGGGCAGAACCACTGCTAGATTTAGCCGCTGTTAGATTTAGATCGGTTTCATTCAGGATTTTTACACATGTGCAGTGGCATATTTGAAGTTTAAAGCTTTCTGAGAGAAACTTTGAGATTTCAAGCACATTCGACAGTTCTTGGTTGAGTCCGTGGCTTTGTGTGACATGCTTGCCGAATCCGATTCAATTCTTTATGATGAAATGTATATTGAGAGAGAGAGAGAGAGGAGAGAGAGAGAGAGAGAGAGAGAGGAGAGAGAGAGAGAGAGAGAGAGAGAGAGAGAGAAGAGAGAGAGTGTGTGTCTTGTTTTTGTGATATATGAGGACACAAATGTGTATAATGACATGGGTATTACACTGGTATTACAACTTACACGTGAAATATGAGGACATTGCATGCGTCCTCATATTTCAAACAGCTTAAAAATCATAAAAAACAATGTTTTTTTTAAAATGTTAAAATCCAGCATGTCTCCTGTAAGGGGTGGGTTTAGGGATAGGGGCAGTACGCCTATGGAGAGTCCTCATAAGTCACAAAAACAAATGTGTGCGTGTGTGTGTGTGTGTGTGTGTGTGGTGTGTGTGTGTGTGTGTGTGTGTTGTGTGTGTGTGTGTGTGTGTGTGTGTGTGTGTGTGTGTGTGTGTGTGTGTGTGTGTGTGTGTGTGTGTGTGTGTGTGTGTGTGTGTGTGTGTGTGTGTGTGTGTGTGTGTGTGTGTGTGTGTGTGTGTGTGTGTGGTGTGTGTGTGTGTGTGTGTGTGTGTGTGTGTGTGTGTGTGTGGCGGTCGATATTGATAAATTGTTCAATTTTATATGTTGGTTTAGTAATTTTTTTTTATTTTTTTTTATATACATTCATATTAACCTGTATGTACTACTTCAATCCTTTTTTTATTTTAATTAGGTGTGACGTATTAAGATCTGTCCAGATACAGCAGATGTAAAATAGCATTTTGACTAATTCTGGCACTCTACATTTATTTATGTATTATTAGTGTGCATTGTCCCTGCAAATAAACCTGAAATAAATAAATAAACAACTGATAGGAGTACTACAATTGATGATGATGGTGTGTGTGTGTGTGTGTGTGTGTGTGTGTGTGTGTGTGTGTGTGTGTGTGTGTGTGTGTGTGTGTGTGTGTGTGTGTGTGTGTGTGTGTGTGTGTGTGTGTGTGTGTGTGTGTGTGTGTGTGTGTGTGTGTGTGTGCGTGTGTACACAAGAGAAATGCAACATAAACGTGTTATTTATTGTAATAGTTACTTGTTGTAGAGAATGAACCGTCCACATAATCCTGTTTTTGCCCGGACTCCAGACACAGACTTTTTTTTTTAATCATTACATTTTTAAAAATATAATGTTTGATTATAATGACTAATAATGCATAATGTATTAGAGTTAGATAACACTTCTCATATTAAGATCTGCCTCCATTTTGGTATGCAACTCTCAGTTTTTACAATCCTATTAAAAGCCAATGTGTTGACCTGCATTTCTTCTTCTCCGATAAGCAGTTTCTCTTGATTATCGCATTATCCGTCTCATTATGGTAATAAAGTCTGTTTCAGCTTCAGACTCATGTCGATGTCTACTCTTCATCACTTTTCTTCACTCCATCTGTATTCTGAGCGTCTTTACAAGCTCTTTATATCATTGGCTCAAGTCCACATTCACATCTGGCAGTGTTGATACTCTCTCAGGAAAAATGGTATAAAAGCTGTCACTGGGATGCTACGCTTTCAAAAGGATATAATGTGTCGCCTACCATTTAAATGCTACTATTAGTCCCTGAGCATTAGTCGACGATTAGAGGATTGATCGACCAAATGGATTTTTTTTTGTCAGTTAAAAAAATTTTGGTCAGTATCGGCTGGTCAGTGTGGTAATAATGTAAATCTGAGAGCTTCATTTATATTGAGGGCTTAAATTAATGACTACTAGTTGACTAGATAAATCTTTAGTTGAGTAATTTAGTTGAGTAAAAAGATTTGTGTTGCAATCTAAAATGATTGATTATAGGCTTATTATATAATGAATTTTCTATCGAATATTTTTATGATATTATTTGTATTAATGTTACTATTAAATATTAGTAATGTGTATTATGTGTTTATTGTTGTGGTCTAAAGTTAGTAAATATCAGTTCTGCATATTGGTTATTATCATAAACTTAAAAATATTTACAGTTGTAAAAAAATAAATGTTAGTTTAACTCAACTGACAAGAAGCAATCATAAAAAAGTGTGAGTCTGGATTTATGAGGACTCGACCTCTGCAGTGTGGGAGATACACACTGTTTTTATAGTCTCGCACAAAAACACAAATAAAAGACCAGTCAGATCCTCATTGAGCAGACTAATAAAGTTATTTAAAAATCGTTCTGAACATGACGAATGTCCAGTCTTGACAACTTCCTCTTTTATTAGCTCTTCACAGTCATAGGACTCTCCTAATAGTTATGTCATTATAGTTATGTATAGCAATCTTATATTAAGCAGTATGTGGATTTTCACACTTTTGTTGCTTGTTCATGCTTATATTGCTGTATTTTAGCACAAAATAAACCCTCTACAATCTGTGCAATCCCTCCTGATGTTTCTCTCTCTCAACAGCGGCTCAGAAACATGTGTTTGACAAAAACATGGGACAAAAAGTCCCCGGATGACCTTTACTACTTCTGAAGTGTGTATGATGGACACTTTACTATCCCATGAGGCCACAGGAGAGGATTTATGAATGATAGTGAAGCGACACAAATGACACTTGTTGATCATGTGATAATGAACCAATGATTTATCATCTGAGCCTCAGGAAACAGTACATATATTTGTCCATGTTCATATTCAGACTTTTGAAGGTGATGTATGTCAGCCCATTCTCACCCCAAGGCGTCATCTAACTGACGCCTTGGGAATCAGTTTGACCATGCTTCAATATTCGACGCTAAAGGCACCCTTTAGCGTCAGTTAGTTGACGCGATCCCAGGGCGTCATCTAACTGACGCGTTACCCTTAAGCCCTATTCGCACGGGATTAGTATTACCTGGTGACCTCTTGTAATTTGTAATAATTGCGGAGTTTGTCTGAGATCTTAATCCCGTGCGAATCGACCATGTCTGTAATTTGTAAAGTAAAAATTCCCCCGCAAATTACCTACTATATTTCGCCGAACACCGAGGTCCTGTGATAATATTAGTCCCGTGCGAATCGGCATCTCTGTGATTTGGCCGGATCGTATATCATTTTTTCAAGGTTTTTGTTTCATGTGCGCCTTTTTATCCATCTTTCGCGAATAATGGAGGCTGGTTTGGAGTGTTTTGATAGTATTTTGGGTGCTGAGTCATATCGCTTCACACAACTAAGTTACACAATTTGCAGAAAGTGAAAGCTGAAGATCATCGGAAGAGCAAAACAAAAAGAATGATTAATGGAGATGAATTGGCATGTATAGCAGCGTGCGGTAAGGAACTTTATTCTGTTTAGGCTATGTCATAATATATCATATGATACAGCTAGACCGAACGAAAAGAAATTTCCAAGCAATAGCCTGACGCCATATCCGGGAGATAAGTCAGTAAATTCGAGTAAAATCACAGGCTTCGGTTATCCCGTGCGAATGCGCCACACGAAATTCAGATGTGGCGGGGTAATTTCTAAATTACACGAGGTCCCCAGATAATACTAATCCAGTGCGAATAGGGCTTTAGCGTCAGTTAGATGACGCCCTTCTACCCAGACCTAAACCTACCCGCGTCATCTAACTGACACGTTACCCTTAGCGTCAGTTAGATGACGCCCTCCTACCCAGACCTAAACCTACCCGCGTCATCTAACTGACGCTAAGGGTAACGCGTCAGTTAGATGACGCCCTGGGATCGCGTCAACTAACTGACGCTAAAGGGTACCTTTAGCGTCGAATATTGAAGCATGGTCAAAATTGTCAGTTAGATGACGCCTTGGGGTGAGAACGCGTTGTGTATGTAGTTTCTACGACACATTTTGTACTGCAACACATTATTTCAACAAATCGGAGTCAGTGTACAAGGTTTTTGTGTGTGAAGAATGTTTAGGATGACAAATACGAAAAAACGCATATGAACATTTGGACTTTAACTCTAAGGGCCTTATTTTAACGATCTGAAACGCAAGTATCAAACGCAAAACGTTAATAAGTAACTTTGTGTGCGGATCTTGGGCCCATTTGCTATTATACCGGCGGGATAAATGACTCTTGCGCCCGACACAAATCTAAAATGTGTTGGTCTGAAGTCGCTACATTACTCGTAGGTGTGGTTTGAGCGTAACTTGAAATAAACCAATCAGAGCGTCATCTCACATTCCCTTTAAAGGTGATCTAAGTAACTTTTTTACCTTAACTGAACAGCTTTGGAGTCAGTGGAATGGTTATCTTACTTATTTTGGGTTGAATGGTAGTGATTTCGCACCCCCCTGGTGCCCGAGAGCGGAAAAAACTCACTTGCAACTCAGGAAGTATCGCATGATATCAGGTCTCGCGATGTAACGAATTGCTTGACGGCACTGCACATGTAAACGCCCCCATTCGAGCACCGGCTAGCTATAAGCAAAGGGCAACGATAGATTGAGATTATGGCTGAGCCTGTAAAAATAAGCAGAAAGCTAGGAAATCTTTGTCGGAGGACCAACGAAAGAGGAAACGGGAGACTGACCGAGCAAGAAGTCAGACTTGAGTAAATATCGGACCGGCATTTTCAGAATGGCGAGAACTGAGAGAAACAGAAGCCTGCAAAACGGATGCTGACCTGGCCTTCTTGCTGTTGCACTTGTACGTATCTTTGGAATAAACTGTGTTTAATATTTAAATTTAAAGTAATTGTGACCTCAGGATGTTTGCTATTGTCTGTAAATGTTTTTATTATGACCGCTGTCTGTTGCGGGCTTACTAGAACGCTAGATACAACTTATATATAACTTTGATGTTAGCATTGTCATTAGCAAACACGTTTGATTTTTGTAGTTGTTTGGCCGTTCCTCTGTTGGTTTTATTTGTGCATTTGCGCCGGTGTAGCTTTTTTGCAGTGCGCTACATAGTGTAGAAGCCGATCGCTGGGTTGACAGCTGATCAGCTGGGTTGCTCGTGGCGAGGGGGAGGAACAACAGTTCGTTTTTACGATAGTGTGTTTGAAAGCATTTAATACCAGACACTGTTCTCTATTGAACATCTAAATACTGTAGATATTGATGAACACTTAAGTTTATTTAATTCTCTCTGCACCAACGCTCTTGACACTGTTGCACCCCTGAGACTCAAATCTCAGAAACATAAATCTGAACCTCGGCTGAATAGCAACACTCGCCAATTAAGACAACTTTGCAGAAGAGCGGAGCATAGATGGAAAAAGGACGAGCTGCAGGTGTCCTATGAAATTTTGCGGGATTCCTTAAAGGTATACCAAAAAGCTGTTAAAACAGCCAAGTCTCAATATTTTTCAAATATTTTAACTAAAAATTCAAATAATCCAAAGATTTTGTTTAAGGTCCTAAACTCTGTTTTTAATCCTGTAAGTAATAACCTTCCTACTGTAACTGTTTCTACATGTGAGAATTTTCGCAATTTCTTTGTTGAGAAATCGGCAACAATTAGACAGTCCATAATTTTATCTACTACTGACCCTGTAGACACCCCCTCTGCCATTAGGTTTTTTAACTCTTTTGACCCAATTACCATGGCTGGTCTAACAGATAATGGGCCCTATCAGCGCACGATCTGAAACGCAAGTGTCAAAGCGCAAAGCGCAAGTAACTTTGTGGGTGGATCCCGGCGCTGATGCTATTTTCCCGGCAGGATAAATGCCTCTTGCGCCTGGCGCAAATCTAAAAGGGGTTGGTCTGAAGTAGCTTCATTATTCATAGGTGTGGTTTGGGCGTAACGTGAAATAAACCAATCAGAGCGTCATCCAACATACCCTTTAAGAGCAGGTGCGCATGTTGCATGGCGGATTGTTATTATTATGGCGCATTTACCCGGCGCGCGCCAGGAGCGGTTCACAGCTGAGGAGATCGATGTTCTCGTCAGGGCCGTAAAAGAAAGAGAATTGACATTGGGAATGGGTCAAACCCACCCAAATCAATAGAAAAAAATATGAGAAAGCTCAACTTAACTGGTAAGTTAAAGAGTAAGGTTTTTAATGTACTTACATTATGGTAAAGGTGATTTCGCAGTCTTCCGATTTTTTTTTCCTAGTTCTTGACGGACAAAATAATTTGTCAGATGTCCTTATATACATATGTGTCTTGCCACTATTGGGCAAACAGGTCTGATCCGTCATTTCTACAATTTGCCTGAAAAATTACCAATATACACTGGTAAATGTGTAAGCTAGATTTATGCCTATTTTTTCACATCTTCATGGACACCACAATGATTTCCCTCGTATGGTAATATATTTCCTTGTTATAATGTATGATTTTCAAAAATAAAAACTGCTGCATCTGTGTTGATGAGAGAATCAAAGTGTGTGCGCGTTGTGCACCCGCTACATTATGGCCAAGCATGCGCGCTTAAAATAGCATTATGAACAACGCGCCATTGACTTTAGACCAGGTTTTTTCTGGTCAGTGGCGGAATTTTTTTTCTGGAAGTGCAAAATAGCACTAGGGAATGTTTGCGCCGAAACACGCCTCGTTTTTGCGCCGACCCACCCAGGGAGCGCAAGTTCATTTCCTAGTTTACCGACGCGCGTCTGTGGAGGGAAAAGCCTGCTTCGCGCGGGTGCAAAATAGGAATGATACATGCGTCAGTGTACAAAGTCAATTGCGCCGGGTGCAAGATAGAGCCCTTAGTCACTAAGTTGAAGCCTACTGTTTCATCCCTGGATGCTGTTCCTACATGGTTTCTCAAACAGATTTTTATAATGTGGGGCATTGGATTTTGTCTATAGTAAACAGATGCCTTCTCTCAGGTTTTGTCCCTGCTTTTTGCAAACATGCCTTGGTGAAACCCATAGTAAAAAAGCCAAATGCCGACATTAGTGATTTTTCAAATTTTAGACCTATCTCAAATGTATCTTTTATATCTAAGATCCTTGAGAAAACAGTGCAATTGCAACTACAGAGTTTCCTTGATGAGAATAGTATCATAGAGAAATTTCAGTCTGGTTTTAGGACCAATCACAGTACGGAATCTGCTTTATTGAGAGTTTTAAATGATATTTTGATGTCTCTTGATTCTGAGGACTCCGTCATTTTGATTCTTTTGGATCTGAGGGCAGCATTTGACACTGTTGACCACAGAATTTTACTATCACGCCTCGAAAAGTCTGTGGGCATCCGAGGAAATGCTCTTAGCTGGTTTAAGTCCTACCTTACAAACAGAACCTTCTCAGTGGGTATTGGAGATTCTGGTTCGTCCGTAGCTTCTCTTACCTATGGCGTTCCACAAGGCTCCGTTCTGGCTCCGACTTTGTTTTCATTGTATATGCTGCCGTTGGGATCAATTTTTAGGAAACACGGAGTGTCTTTCCACTCATACGCAGATGATACTCAAATCTATCTGCCTTTTAAGCGCACTGACACAAAGGGCCTTGAAACCCTATCTGCGTGCCTAAATGACATTAAATCTTGGATGTCCTTAAATTTTTTACATTTAAACGCAAGTAAAACAGAGGCTATAGTGTTTGGCCCCTCTTTAGGACCCAACACAACTTTTAATCCTGCAGACTTGTACTGTGATATTAAACCTACGGTCAGGAGTCTGGGAGTAGTCTTGAAATCCTCCCTAAAGCTAGAGAAACACATAAACACAGTGGTTAAATCAAGTTTTTTCCACTTGAAGCTATTATCTAAAGCATTTTCTATCCTCGATTGAGCTTGAAAAAGTTATACATGCTTTCGTCCTATCCCGTCTGGATTATTGTAATTCCTTATATGTAGGACTACCCCAGTTTTCAATTGCAAGGCTTCAAATGGTCCAAAATGTTGCTGCCAGATTCCTGACTGGGACCCGCAAACATGAACATATCACTCCGACTTTATTATCTCTTGGTTGGCTGCGGTGCGTGACAGAGTTCATATGAAAATTCTGATGTTTGTTTTTAAATCTTTAAACGGTTTAGCACCTTCATACTTGTCCGAACTTGTAAATGTTAATGTATCTGGGAGATGTCTAAGATCCACGAGTAACTATAATCTGTCCCAACCACGCTCACGCTTAAAGTCTAGAGGGGACCGTGCTTTCGCTGTTGTCGGTCCTAGGTTGTGGAATAGCCTCCATGTCTCCTTGAGATTGCTATCCTCTTTAAATGAGTTTAAACTCAAACTAAAGCTGTATCTTTTGGAGCGTGCATTTATTTATTTAAATTTATTTATGTTTTCTTTTGCAGTCCGAATGATATTTCTTTATTTTATTTTATTTTATTTTTTTCTTAAATATTGTTGGTTTATTGTTAAGTGAAGCACAGTGGTCAACTTCTGTTGTGTTTACTTGTGCTATATAAAGAAAGAAAGAAAGCAAGAAAGAAAGAAAGCAAGAAAGCAAGAAAGAAAGAAAGAAAGAAAGAAAGAAAGAAAGAAAGAAAGAAGAAAGAAAGAAAGAAAGAAAGAAAGAAAGAAAGAACTGAGAGAACTGCAGGTACATGTGTGGAAATCAAATAATAATACAATTACACAGAATTAAAGTTAATGCATACTTTGGTTCCAGACATGTACATTATTTCGCTCAGTCTATAGGCTATAAAACTGCCTATAATGCAGAAATATATTTCAAATTTCACATAATATGCATGTTTTTTGTGAGTGAGTTTGTTATTATTATGAAGACTCATTTGTTCAGGTTAGCTTTTGGGTCCTCTCTGTAGGCTACTTTATATATTGATAATTTTATCTGTTTGTTTTACTTCTTATCTATTTCTGTCTATTGTAAAGCGCTTTGTGACCTAGTCTGTGAAAAGCGCTGTATAAATAAATTTTACTTACTTACTTATTTGCACTTACATTTTCTATTCATTAAATGATCTTAGTTTGAATTTAGGACGGTTTCTACACATCATTTGATAAAAGAGGCCAATCCTCTCCAGAAAAAACACACGTTCCGCTGGGATGTGTTTGATCCTCAGTTCTAAATGATGGGAAATCCTGGAAAAGGGTGTGATGAATATAACAATGAGGAATGTTATGAAAGAGGGAAAACAAATAATAAATGTGTCTAGCTCAAGATTTTTGCATAAATTAGTGGGGTGTTTTCTTATTTTTTCTTCAAAATAATTACAAATTTAGGTTGCTCTTTATATTACAGTACGTGTACTTACCTAAGAAAGTACTGGTTAATATAACTCCATGGGTTAAGGTTAAGTTTAGGTTCAAGGTTAGTACCTAGTTATTACCTTATAATTACTATAAGCACATACGTACATGGGGAAAGGACTATAAAATAAAGTAATACCCAAAATTACTCTATAAAGCTATTCATTATAATTTACTTTACAGGCTGCAATCATGTAAGAGTGTCATGGTGGATTTTAAATATACGCCTTTTCAAAACTTCCACACCAATCCTCGGGAAATAACAAAATCCATATCATTTACCAGGGTTATATCATGTGACAGTGTGGCATTATTTCTATGTCTTCATGACAACTGAGCATATTCAAAATCCCCACCCTATATTTGCATTACTATAACAAAAAAAATTTGTTTTTCTAATTTCCCATTCCCAGTTGCAAATTATTTTCAGTGTTATGCAGTGATGCGCATTTGAGGAAACGAAAAGTGCCTAAACTGTCACGAAAACACCTTCTGGACTCCTTTCTGTTGATTGTGGAGTAAACACTGACCCTGGACATCTTTATAGGTTTTATAAAATACACTCAGTAATGCTCAATCATGCAATTCAATGCAATACTACGACTACTACTATAGCAATAAAAGAGGCAGGAGGCAATGTTGTCGATTTTAACCATCTAAATGTTTTATTTGTGTTTTGTAATGACACTTTTTAAACCTCTATGTTCTTTTGCACTTGCTATCTTAGGAGATGCGTTGGAATTGTAAACAGTGAAAATGATAAAATACATTTCATATAACTACTTACAAGCAGTGTACGTCCAAAGCCGAGGACGACCATACCTGCGCCACCCCCATTTATAACAATACATGTCATTTTATAGCTTTAAGGTTCACATATTTACATAGGTACAGCGCTTCATGGTACTCCCCACAAAACCTTGTGTGTTTTTATCTTTTTTAACCATTTTTTCTTAAGAATCATATATACATCCATTAACCCGGCTGCCTGCTGCCAGGGAAACACAGTTAGAATAAACGTGTGTACTAATGTAATCCTTACATTACCTGTAACTTACAATAATATTAATGCAGAGCTCAATCCATTGTCTTTTTCATACAAAAGGTAAACCTATCCATAAGATAAGTCCACAAATAAAAATAATAAACATATTGCACTTACATCAGGACAGCTGCTGACCTGGGTCAAAGTGGAAAAGGGAAATTCAGCTGAGTGCAATGAACAAAGCAACCAGTGAAACTTATTAATAAATAACTACAATTTTTGTACTGGTAAAACATGTCGTCTTTCTTATTAACAAATGAAGGGACAGATCCTAACTGACCTCGTGCCCTATTAAATATCGAGTGCGTGATGAAACCTAAAGTCAGAAAAGTGAGGAAACAAAGGGTTAAATAAGTCTGGAAGCTTCATAGTTGAGTGCCGTAATATCCTGAGAATACTGTCTCTTTCATTCCTAATATGTGGCGCTACAATGAATGGCTTATTGGCTTTGCAGATCGCAGCGAAGCATGTTTTGTAAAGTCTTCAGAGACCAACGACAGGCCCGGTCCGTTCCTTTGTACATTGATTAAATGATATCTTGTGCCAGAAACGTCATCATGTGGCATGGAGTCACAGGGACAGTAAGTGCATGATCATCGACGATCCCTACGTGCCATCCCGACATCAAACCCCGTAGAGACGAGACCTTTCAGAGTCCAGGAAAGTCATCACGAAACGGAGAACAGAGAGAGGTTGGCGGCTCGATCAGAAGAAGAGGAAGAGTTTAAACAGTACCCAGTTGTCATAGTGTTACAGAGGCAATAGCGGCCTCGATAATCTCCAGTACACACATTAAATAACATTCAAATGGGGAATAACCAGCATTATTCAGCATGGCGTCGCCCCGCTCGTCACTATCTTTTCCTCTATCTTTCACCATTTGTAAACGCCGCCTCGTGCATTTCTCTTTTTGCCACATTAACAGATAGAACGGCTGATGACAATGAAATGCTAAGTGAAAGAAACCTTGCGGATGCTACTTCTTATAGTGTCTCTCTCTCTCTCTGTGTGGTCTTAGGAGGAGGATGACGTCGATGTGGTGCTTAGTTTCTTCTGGTTCACCAAGTCCACGTAGAGCTCTGAGCGCAGAAATCGAGCGTACGAGTCTTTCTCCATCAGGCCGTATATCCTCCGCTGGGCCAGGTCGAAGCAGGAGCGATTGATGTCTTGCAAGTTCTCTTTAGTGTGTTCCCTGGTGTAGGAATCCAAGTTCACCTGCGGGACAAAACAAAAAAAAGACGTTACTTCCACAGTCGCTTCAGTCAGAAATGCAGGATGGACCCTTTTCATTCTAATAACATTCACGTCATTTTACTTACTTTGGGCATTTATTAACAGAAAACTAGTTAAAACTGAATGTGAGCGTTTCTAATACAATGGCTGAGGGAGTGATGGCAAATTTTAAATTTTGTTCCCCTCCTTTGGAAAATCATTGAAACAATATCATGGATTTTTTTTTTGCGGGGGCAAATGGGAATGCAAAAACTTATATTTGTTGTAGTTCACCACTAAAGGAAACAATTTTGATGACTTCTGTGAGCCATTGAAATGTGAAATTAAACTCAATCCCTCATCCCATTACTTCCACGTCCACAGTCGCTTCACTCAGAAATGCAGGATTGTCCAATGGACCCTTTTCACCATCTAATCATTTATTTTCATTCTAATAAAATTGAATTTACATTCACAATATTTTACTTTGTGCTTCACACTTTGGGCATTAATTTAGAGAAAACTAGTTAAAGCTGAATTTGAGCGTTTCTAATATACCGGCTGAGGGAGTGATGGCAAATTTGATACCAACAGAATCAATCTCTTGATATTTTGTTCCCCTCCTTTGGAAAGTCGTAGAAACACAATGGATTTTTTGCGAGGGCAAATGGGAATGCAAAAACTTCACCACTAAAGAAGTCTATCCAATTAAGATGACTTCTGAGAGCCATTGAAATGTGAAATTAAACTGAATCCCTCATCCATAGTCTTCAGGAACATTAGAAACTTCCAGGTGTTTTCGGAGTTAAACTGCAGGAAAGTTGTCCTCTAGCAGCAGGACTGGACATATATTTTGGACACAAATGACAAACTGATGCTTACAATACAGTTTAACTGGATTTACGCAACATCTGGAAGTTGGCTGCACAATATTTTTATAGTCCACATTGAAACAAAATCATGTTTACAATGACTATGAAAAATCAGTTCATGCTCAGGGTTCGTACACTGAACTTTCAAAGACTACGCAGTCTAATGACTTGTTTGCACAAAAAATATAGTTTAAGATTTTTGTTTACTCAAATTACAGATACAAGGTATCCAATATACAAATTACAACTTATTTAATCATATATATTTAAAGGGTACCTATCATGGAATTTTGAAAATTACCTTTCATGTAGTGTGTAACATAGATCTAAGTGAACAAAAACATCCTGCAAAGTTTTAAACATGAAAGTTCACCGTATACAAAGTTATTGTCTCTCAAAAGTAAGAGTCGACTCTGAGTCGCTGATATGAATCGATAGACGAACGATGCACTTTCGTACGTCACTTGTACAAGTTATTTGAATTCGACACGCCCACTCAGTGCGCGCGCCGAGCAGACAGAGAAACCTGACAACATGTCGACGAGACTCTGTTCTGAAGTGCGAATCAAAAGCAAACTTTTTTTTTCACTGCCCAGGGACAAGCATGTGAAGACTCAGTGGCTAGAGTTTATATTTACAACTATACCACACAAGTATAGCCACCTTGAGCTGTGATCGCGTTATTAAAATGACGATTCCTTCACAAACACAAATGCTTTCAAGTGTGGATTCGCGAGTCGCCTGATATAGGAAGGTTCAGTACCAAGTTTATTTGGATCGGCTTCCTCCTCCGAATCACAACCTGTAAGTATTGTTAATAATTGTTGCTTTTATGTGTGTGTGTGTGTGTGTGTGTGTGTGCGCGTGCGTGCGTGTGTGTGTGTGTGTGAGAGAGTGAGAGTTACGCTCAGCAGCTTCTAGGTCTCCAATGTTATTTTTTTTGTTTTTTGAAATATGTGAAATTATGTGAAGCGTATTGTATGCAGTGCTTTATCAATATGTTTAAGCTTTGGGCTAACGCAAAATATAACTGACTGCGTCATCTGACCAATCACCGCAGATTAGCGTCACGCAAAGGAGGGGTTTGGACAAATGAGTCGTCAAACGAATCATTAGGGAGTCGGTGAGCAAATCAGGTAAAAATAAATGCATATTATAAGACAACAAAAGTGTTTTTTGTCATTGCATGCATGTAAAACTGTTGTTGGGGACTCCCAGAACAATATTAGGAACATTTTAAATGCCATAATAGGTACCCTTTAATACGCGAAGTATATAATGGCTATTATTGTTAAAAAAAAATATATTTTATATTATAATGTTGACGTATTTGGTATTGAGAAACGGTCTGATGGGGGTTTATCAGTGACTTCAGTGTTACACAGTTACGCCAATAGGGGACTTTAAGAGTGAGTTACTAGAACATTCGAAAAGCTATGAAAAGAAACGAAGAAAGGTTGTAAACAAGGGAATTATTTTAACTGTGAACAACACATTATACGGCACAACGCTTCTGACGCTTCACTTCAGAGAGATCAGCGCATTGACCAGCGCTGTCAGTCACAGGGAATCCCCGAAAGGGTAATATGACAAAGATAACGATATTTCCTTATTCAAACTGTTTTTTTTTTCTTGAATATATGATTGACCTGAAGAATGAAAGCTCTATCATATACTTGGAAATAAATAAGCAATATCAAAGTCATATCCATATCAGATGGGCATCAGAGTAAATTTTGCGTGAATATTTATTTTTTCGATAAAAATTTTACTTTAATTTGGCTGTTTTTAAGGGTTTTCCAGGACTTCAATTCCAAGCACTTTACGCACCTTGTACGAACCCTGCATACTATTTGTGGATGTACAAAAATCCTGATCATGTAGACTTCAGTAGTAGTTTGTACTACATTTTCTTTACAACAGCTCATGGAGATTGGCACACAACATAGACAGGCTCATTAACTTTTAAAAGGGAGAAGAAAACACTTCCCACATCTTCTGTTGTTGACATTGGTAATGTTTAATTATTGTGTTAGGTTACTTTATTTTAAAATCTGGGTCATGAAGCTAAAACCAGCTGAGAAACTGATCTTTTTGATATAAACCTGCTCTGAAATGGCACATCAAATCAAACTGTGGTTGGTCCCTGTAGGGGATAGTTCACCCAAAAATGTTGTCATTACTTACTCATCCTTAACACCCATTGACTTCCATATTAGGTTAAAAAAAAAGTCAATTGGTGCGGTCACCAGTCTTGTTACCAAAATTCTTTCAAATATCTTCTTTAGTGTTCAACAGACAAAAGAAACTCATACAGGTTTGAGTAAACTATGACAAAATTTCCGTTTTTAAGTGAACTATCCCTTTAACATTTCAGTGAAAAGGTCTCTCCCAGTCTATCCAGAATAAGCTGAAATCTGGATGCTGGAAGTCAAAGATCTGGCGTTGTGAATCTACACAAAGCTAAGCCTGATTTTCACAGCTGGAAAGTGCAGCGAGCTCCTGCTATTCGTCTCATTTGAGTTTCCAAACCGCCTTCCAAGTTTGGAGAATGAAAACATGCACTCAAACTGTCAGCTGTGTGTTGTGTGGCCAAGAGGGAGTCCATTAGTCAGGCATGACATCATATCCTCCATGCCTCTGACAAATGTTTTAGTTTCATGACACAATGCGGAGCATTTTGAGAATATTTCCAGCCAAGCTGCTAAATAATACCGGATGGCATTGATCCTTAACTCTTTCATTTCCCAGTTAAAACTTTTAACGTTGGAGGTTTCAGTAGGTGTTTGCAGCCTGTAAAAGTTCAACTAAATACGAGACGCTCACCTCTTTACAGGACTGGATGGCGATGAATTCCGCATAGATTTTCTTAGCTTTCGATGTCATCTTGGACTGGGATTTAATCTTCTTGTAATCCTCACAGGCCAGCCAGAAATCCAGATTCTCTTCACTGAACTCTGTGCGCAAGAAAGCTCTGAACGCCGCCAGCCCATCTGATGAGAGAGAGGGAGAGAAGAAAGAGGCAGAAAAAGGGGAGATGTTATTGGATGGATAAACAGAGAGCCATGGCAACGGCAGCCTCCACACGCGCCAACCCGTGAGTCAATACTAGCGCATTACCCAGTCAAGAACACGACTTCACTGCATTTGTTCTCATCCAAAACTCTCGCTGCTATGCCTCGGACGAAACATTATTCTCTTATTAATTCAACATTTCTTGCATTTCAGTTCAGGGGCTCAACTGGAAATTCAATCCCTTGCATTATTTGTGTTGCAGGTTGCTATAACTACAAAGCAGTTTAAGCAAAATTATAACATTTGTACTGATTTTAAATCTTTTCATAACCAGGAATGCCATTTCCATTTAAATCTCATTCTTTTTATGTGACTTACAAGTGAATTTCCATGCCTGAAACAAGTGAAAGCAAATGTGCTACACTGCAAAAACGCTTCTTTCTTAGTATTTTTGTCTTGTTTCCAGTCAAAATATCAAAAAAATTCTTGAATCAAGATGCATTTACTAGATGAGTAAAATGACATAAGATATCATGTCTTGTTTTTGGGGGGAAATTAATCAAAATTAAGTGAGTTGTTGCTTAAAAAAAGTTAAATTATCTGCTAATGGGATAAGAAAAATAATACAAACAGAAACAAGATTATTTTTCTTATCCCATTAGCAGATCATTTTGCTAGTTTTAAGCAAAAACTCACTTATTTTTGATTTATTTCCCCAAAACACAAGACGTAAAACTTTGTGGCTTTTTACTACTTTAGTAAACGCATCTTGATTTACGAATTTTGTGATATTTGGACTGGAAACAAGACAAAAATACTAAGTAAGAAAACTTTATCAGTGTACAAGACAACATTTAATGAAGGATCTGATTGTTTTTCAATCACATTCTTAATGTGACATTTCCTTTCAGATCTAAAGGCGGCCAGCATTAAAATAGAAGGAAGTGTGGCTCCGTCCCAAAGCACGCAATCACCTTTCCGTTCCCATAAGAGCTGCTGATAACAGCATGTGGATGCTCTCGTTCATATGAGGGACACATTCACTGCGGAAAAACCCCGACAAGCACCTCACAAAACCATGAGTTTCAGCAAAAGTCATGATATGGATGGTGGGCTTTAGTCAGAATGCATTAATCTGTGGTCTTTCTCTGACTCCATACGGATCTGTGATTACTGTGAAAGGCATGTTCAACAGAGCGTTCATTCAGTGACTCAGGAAGTCGAGAGGAAACACGAATGCCTAAAACAATGCAACAATGCAGCCGCCATCCCTGTGGATTCAAGCCAAGCCGAAAGGAATGCAGCAAATACAACAAGTTCATTATATTACACCCACAGAAGCATGATTAATAAAGAAGATATGTCTTACATTTGTGGACGAGCAGCTTGTCCAACGATTCTCCCCACTTCATCGCCTCTTCTGGAGTGGGTCTGCAAATAAAGGCAGTGCGGTTTTTCAGCAAACCCATCTCTGTCAGGTTTCTCATTGTATGACCCATTCGAAGCTGTGCTCTCGCTCGAGTGTGTGTGTGTGTGTGTGTGGCTGAGCGTCTGAGTGAGTGAGGACTCTTTTATATGTCCCTCTGTGAAGAGGAGGAGCTGAACCAATAGGACGGCGTGTTAGACAGAGGCTCCGCCCACAGTTTCTCTTCATCGTCTGTCTAAGCTCAGCACACACAGTCTGCAGCCTGAACACTTACTATGAGACTGCCTAATAAGGGAACGTTATCTAACAGGGAAGCATTATTGGAGATAAAATCATAAAGTGTGCTGAAGCAAAGATCAGTGCTTTACACCTGTGATTATACAACTTCTGTGCATTAATCTGATGACATCTGGTCCATGCAACAACTCATATTTTGCAGTGCATGTATAAATGAACATACTTAAAATACTAACGCTAATGAACGCGCATCAAAACATCTCTGCAGTGTTTAACCCTAACTCTAATGATGTAACCCTGTGATGCATGACATCCACTGCATTAGACAGATCTTTGGGATTCATTTGTTGTTTTAGTATCATTACATATATTTTTGTTAACATTTGCAATTAGATGTCAATATTGGGGAACACTTTATTTCGAGGGTCCACTTTAGACATTTTACTAACTATAAGTAACTTTGCAAATACTTGTCAATTAACTCTCATTAGAGTATTAGTAGACTGTCTGCTTAACCCTTGTGCTGCATTAGATTTTTTACGCCGTTGAGTGCATTAAGGGACAAAAATGGCCACATATTAAACATTGCCTAAAATATTATATATTATTATTATTTTCCACTTTTACCAAGTTAAATCTTTTAACCAGCATCAGTCCTCATCATAACTACCAAATAATTATTTTATTTCAGGATTTTAACCCTTTAAATACCAGTTTTGGTGGCGATACCATCAATTTGTATAAGAGGAAAAAACACAAAAATGTAATTATTTTCGATATACTAAATGCAAATAGAAAACTTTAGCTTTGGATTATCACAGTCTTGAATATGTCAAAGATTAGCGGCAACATTATTTCTGGTGCATTTAAAGATTTTGTGTTATGTCAGATTTTTAAAAAAAATCCCTCTTAGCGCGTTAAGGGACAAAAATGGCCACATATTAAACACATGCCTAAAATATTATATATTATTATTATTTTCCACTTTTACCAAGTTAAATCTTTTAACCAGCATCAGTCCTCATCATAACTACCAAATATTTATTTTATTTCAGGATTTTAACCCTTTAAATACCAGTTTTGGTGGCGATACCATCAATTTGTATAAGAGGAAAAAACACAAAAATGTAATTATTTTCCATACACTAAATGCAAAGAGAAAACTTTAGCTTTGGATTATCACAGTCTTGAATATGTCAAAGATAAGAGGCAACATTATTTCTGGTGGATTTAAAGATTTTGTGTTATGTCAGATTTAAAAAAAAAATCCCTCTTAGCGCGTTAAGGGACAAAAATGGCCACATATTAAACACATGCCTAAAATATTATATATTATTATTATTTTCCACTTTTACCAAGTTAAATCTTTTAACCAGCATCAGTCCTCATCATAACTACCAAACATTTATTTTATTTCAGGATTTTAACCCTTTAAATACCTGTTTTGGTGGCGATACCATCAATTTGTATAAGAGGAAAAAACACAAAAATTTAATTATTTTCCATACACTAAATGCAAAGTCAAACCCTTGGCTTTGGATTATCACAGTCTTGAATATGCCAAAGATTAGCAGCAACATTTTTTTTTGTGCATTTTTATTTTTTGTGCTATGTCAGATTTTTTTTTTTAAATCACACATGGCGCAAGTACAAATTTGGTCCTATTTGAACCCATTAAAATATCCATTTTTGAACCCACTGTCATAATATCATAAAATCATCATTTCTATTCAAATACCCTGTCATTACCAAGCCTTGGGGTAAAATATTTACTTTTTACTGTTTTCCACCAGTTGGTACCATTTTTCATATAATTGACATACTGCAAACATCTGTAGTACTGCAAACATTTTCCTGATTTCTACTAGGTGATTATAACCTGTGCCTGTCTCACTACACATGTAATTTGCTAAAGAAAAACTACAAGATCACCATGAACATGAATTTTTATTTTTTCTATAAACAATTTAAATCTATGAACATATAAAACATATCAAAACTTCAAAACAAAATGGGGTCATTCTTCAGCTCATTTGCAGTAGCTGCAGAATTGCAATGCATGCTCCTTACCGATGTAAATGCCACATTTTGAGCAGGTGGTAGAGATTTTTCTTTTTTTGTTAGGGCAGAAACTGCACCCCCTCCTCCTCTTGTCATGGGTGTCTGCAGACCCACTAGCTTTTCTTCATCTTGTCGAGTTTAAAATTGCCGCACCAAAGATGTGCACAGCTTTATAACTTCTGCATCAACCACACTTGTATGAAAGGCAGACTTTGTTTTAGATCCCTCGCAGCTACTTCTTTGTGTTGCCGCAAGACGAAAGGTGTTATTATTGTCTAAGGAATGACTGCATGGCTGTGTTTGTGCCTCTAAAATTATCAATTAACTTTGAAACATAGACTGCTAAAAAAAAAAAAAAACGAAGCTGTGTCAAAGATGCGTCAAATTCAAAAGATTCATGTTTGTGCGTAAAATACCGAAAGAAAACAATGCAGTGAGAAGCGCGTTCTCTTGCTAAATGCACGCACACGCACACGCACATGCACACGCACACGCACACGCACACACACACACACACACACACACACACACACACACACACACACACACACACACACACACACACACACACACACACACACACACACACAAAGAGAGAGAGAGTAGACAGAAAGGGTAAAATATGACCTTTAGGATATTGTGATTTGTCACTCGCCTAAACACCATGTATTATATTTAGGCCCTACACACACACACTTTTGTCAACACAGACACACATTGCTCTCAGACATCCACACATACTCAGAAACATCATTTTAGATCATTGAGCCATTAAAATGCTTCATAAAACACTCCATAGTGCCCCTAGTGGAAACCAGGAAAATAATGTGCATTTCCACCCATAGGGAATACATATGTAGTGACGTCATCTGTTGGAACACACTATATTATGCAAATATAATGCTTTTGCTTCAAAATGAAAGGATGTTTCAACATAAATCATGATTTGTGTATTAATGACGGCCCCGGCTTTAAACGAGGTTTTAATGGGTTTCAATGGGACATTTTTGTCCATTATGGTGCTGAGTGTTACTATTTGTTCTACACAACGTGTGTTATACATATTTTGCAAAATGGGATAATTTTTTTTACATTTATCCCAAAAGTCCCAATTTTGCCAAATTACATATCATTTGCATTAAAACAGCCAAAATGGTCAAAGAAATGAAACTGCAAAAGACCAAAAATGTCCCTAATGCAGCATAAGGGTTAATATCTGCAAACAATTTATTTTGATGCTCGTCAACAGACATTATACTGACTACAAGTAACTACATGTAAACTTATTCTATTAAACCCAAACCCTAAAACCTAAAAGTCTACTAATGTTCTAATGGGAGTTAGTTAAAATCTAGTTGCAAAATGAGTAAAAGTTAGTAGAATGTCTAAAGTGGGCCATCAAAATAAGGTGTAAGCTTTAGTACTTCAAGTTCAAATGAATGAAAATGAGAAATGCTGCAGCTGAAATACAATAAGTTAATTTGTTTTCTATTATATATTTTTTCTGTTCTGGTATCCTCTGAACTTTATATGATGTATAGACTTTGATGACTACTAATCAGGCCTTGACATGAACTTTTTTTGCTCACCGGCCACTGTGACTAGTGGTTTGATATATAAAGCCATATAGATCTGATAATTTGGCAGCAGGATTATTAGGCTGCTGTCACTTTAAGGCCTGACATTAAACTGTTACACGTGTTTTCCTTCTCAACTGTTTACATTCACTTAAGACTGTGTTTACGTGAACACTCGCCAAGACCGGCATTTTGAAAATATTTTGTGTGTGTTTGACTGTTTAAGCGCAATAAGCAGTGAAAATTAACTCACGGCGGTTTTATGTGTGCATACTTTGAGTGTGAGCACAAAATAAAACAATTATGCGCAATACGCGCAATCCCACGCTGAAATTCAAGCCCTGTAACAGCAACACTATTCATCCGGAGAGAATATATAAGAGTGAGTGAAGAGAGGCGGGTTTGTGTGTATTGGTGTATTAGAAGCATTTCAGATATTTCAGTATCGGTGTAAAAAATCTATATTTTTGACAACACTACATTACACATAGTTTGTTATTTCAGATGCCTTTTAAAAATACAAATAAAAATGTATATATTATATATAAAATTCAACCCGCCAAAGTGGCTAGTAGGAGTGACAGCGTTACACTGCTGAAATACACACACACATAAGTCAGGGGGTAATGTCAAGCCCCACTGCTAATATATCGTTAATATCACAGCATTTTCACTTCCAAACGTATTGATCTAAAAGACATCCTTTCGGTTAGTCTGTCTCTTTCATCCCACACACATGAGCAGAGAGCCACCAGCTGGATCATTACCACACACACACACACACACACACACACACACACACACACACACACACACATGTTTGTTTTTGTGACTTATGAGGACATTCCATAGGCGTAATGGTTTTTATACTGGACAAACTATATATTCTATCCCCCTACACTGCCCCTGTCCCTAAACCTACCCCTTACAGGAGACATACTGGATTTTTACATGTTTAAAAAAAACATTGTTTTTTAAGCTGTTTGAAATATGAGAACGCCTGCAATGTCCTCATATATCACGTGTAATTTGTAATACCAGTGTAATATGCACGTCATTATACACATTTGTGTCCTCATATATCACAAAAACAAGCACACACACACACACACTTACTTGATAGACTTCAAGGTTTTGTCGAGCTTGCCGACTGGGGTGCTTCCGGGAGACTCATTCCTCCTCCTCAGGAAAGCCAGTCGGTTCTTCATGTCTTTGGCCCTGCAGAGAAAGGCACAGAAGTGTAAGGGTTGAGTTCTGCAGGTCATAACAAAACCAAACCAACACATCGATCCCAGTCCCGGAAAACACAACGGCATAATTCCAAAACGCAGTAACCCATACATGTCTTCCTCAATCCGCAGTTATCAAAGTTGAGCCTCCGCTTGAAGTTCCTCTCAGTCCTCTCGTCGATCTCTGTTCTCCGTCTGAGCGAGCGGATGAGTGAAGGGAGGGTTCTCAACTCTCCACACCGTCGATCCGTCGTTCAGGAGCCACCGGGGGTCCCGGGAGCCCTAACCTAAGGCCGACGGGCCCCGGGGACTGACAGTTCACCCCTGGATCCCCGTCTCATGAGATGAACCTCCCGTCCTCACGTAGATTTCCACTGTGGTTTGCAGATCCTCTGCCCTCATCATCTCATCTGACCTCTCGTGCCACAGGCACACGCTCACGACTGCACCAGAAAAAGCAGCTCAATCCCATTTCTGGCCCTCGAAGGCCAGCGCGCCTGCATAAAGCACACGCCGAGAGCTCCTGCGGTCCGGGATTGAGCAAGAAACCCTCTTAACTCAAAAGCAAAGTGATAAAAAAATAATACGGAATAAAATATAATAAAAAAAAAAATTTCAGCTGCTGTTGAGGGACCGTGTAACCGCTTTGAATGTGGCTCATCTCATCAGAAATAATAATTTTTGTGATTTGACACTGTTTATCCATTTGTTTTCCTGGCAGTTCGTATAAATCTGTAGAAACATCTGTATATACACTACCGTTTAAAAGTTTGGGGTCGGTAAGATTTGTTCATGTTTCTTCTGCTCACCAGGGCTGCATTCATTTGATCAAAAATACAGTAAAAACGTAAAATTACCAGATATTATTTTCAAATAGTTATGTGAATATATAGTAAAGTGTTATTTATTCCTGTGATCAAAGCTGAATTTTCAGCATCATTACTCCAGTCTTCAGTGTCACATGATCCTTCAGAAATCACTATAATATGATGATTTTCTGCTCAAGAAACATTTATGATTATTATCAATGTTTAAAACAGATGTGGTGCTTCATATTTTGCGTATTTTTTTCAGAGAGTTTAAAAGAAAAGCTTTTTTTATACCCTTAAAACTGGCACTTTTTACCGATGTAATGCAGCTTTGTTGAATAAATAATTTATATTAAAAAATAAAAAGTTTATACAGTCTGCTAAACAAGTCAAACAAGGGCATTACTGTATCATAAATACCACCGCACTTATGGCAGTATTAATCGTTTACAGTAATGTCAACACAGCGACGGCAGAAACAATCGAGTGAGGTTCTGTAAAACCACTGGTTAATAATCCAAGTATATTCAGCCCTCGGGGTTTGATGACGGAAAGCGTTAGACGAGCCTCGACAGGAAAAAGGAAGTCTGCAACTATTTATGACATGTTGCGTTGTGCTTTAGGCCGGAGCTTTAGTAAGAATTCCCCTTCTTCAGAAACACTGGACACAATACAACACTGGGATGATCTCCTCTATCCAGGTAAAGTCTTGAACCGAAACATCAGGATTGAAAAAACTAGATTCGTTTGTGAAGTTGTGTAGTTAAAAGCCAAGACTGTTAGTGGCGGAGAATACATTCTGCTCAAGAATCTGGGAAACGGGATGATGAAACATTAGTCAGCTTCACTGTGACTAACTGAGAGGAAGATCCTCAACAGATGTGTCAGGAAAAAGCAAAAAATCAACTCCATGATATAATCCATATGCAATACACACATTTACCTCATTATGTAAATGAGGACTTACACTGCTATAGTTCCATATAATTACTTACAGCGACGTTTGTCTTATTTAATACATTATTAATAACTCGTGTTTACCCGCCGAAGGAAAGGTTTGTCAGATTTAGATATCTGTAAACACTCATTTTCATTATTCTGTTATAATATTTGTCATTTTTAAGATATTTAAACTCGTATCTGAAATGGTAAAGTCCAGTCTGGTTCATATTTACTGTAGCTGTCTGACGTTTAATAAAAACATCTTTTTATTTGGGAAATAAGAATGTGAAAGCTCAGAATTGAAGCCGCGGGAGTCTGATCAGATAACATCATAACTGCTGAAAACATCAGGATTTTGGGGAGATAATTTCAAACAGCTCTCAAAACACGGAAAAAATGCAGTATTTTGGATGGATTAAGATTCCACTTGCAAACTTTGCCCATTTGCGAAAGAAATGGAGCAGAGGAAACAAATAAATCAAATTCCAAAGCTCTTCTTGAACAAAAATAGTGCTTTTACAGGGAATAAATGAATGCTGGCCAATAGGAATGTATCGGAGCGATTTATTTTTAACTTCCAGTGGGAAGATCTGGATTGGATTGTGAGGCTCTGAAAAGGAGGTTTTGGATCTACACACTCGAGGAAAGATTCTGGCCAGTTTATGGGTTCTGGAAGATATTTAGCAGTGTAATGAAACACGGTCCAGGTCAGGTTTCACCCCGATCTCAGAGCGTTGCTGGAAACAGATGAACACTGTGAGTCCTGCAACTAATGTACTGACAGTGACGTATAGAGATTGTCCTCATTCTGCACAGAAATATACAGGTTTGTTCTGGATCTCAGTGACATTAAATGCAATGCTGCCACCTACTGGAAATGATCATTATCAACACTATATTTCTGTGTGGAAATATAAAGGTTTTACTGTTTATATCATGTTGGTATGAAAACTATTTATATTAAGTTGTTTATGAAGACAACATTATGTTTATTTGAGTATATTCAGTGTGTGAGTTATGGTGAATTAGTTTGATCCCCCTTGAATATGAAGCTTTACCTGTAAATATGAAGATGCATTTTGGCTATTAAAATGAAATGAGCAGTTACAGTAAATATGTTATAAAACCGCGCTCATTCAGGGATGTGCATTTATTGCATGAACAAAAAACATAATGCTTTTAAAATGCATATACACTTCAGTTGAATGATAACATTTGCCTTCTTTAATGCTGTTAAACTGAATGTTCAAGGTAATGTTTGCTGGAAATATAACTCTCTTCTGCAATCTGTTCATGAAAGTGATTGTCTTATTACTTTCAAATCACATCTTAAATATCTTTTTAAATGAGCTTTTCCTGATTCATTTTCATGTATGTATTATTTCAATGCTGAACTGATATTGCATTGTATTGCTGTCTTGTATTTTATGACTGTCATTAAGTTGTTAGCTTGAGTTTTTGAAAGATGCCTCTAAATAAAATGCATTAAGAATTTACAGTTTGTACAGTATAAAAACCATTACATCTATGGAGTCCCAGTGCGTGCGCGCATGTGCGTGTGCGTGTGCGTGTGTGTGTGTGTGTGTGTGTGTGTGCGCGTGTGTGTGCGTGTGTGTGGTGTGTGTGTGTGTGTGTGCGTGTGTGTGTGTGTTGTGTGTGTGTGTGTGTGTGTGTGTGTGTGTGTGTGTGTGTGTGTGTGTGTGTGTGTGTGTGTGTGTGTGTGTGTGTGTGTGTGTGTGTGTGTGTGTGCATTCAGTGCCACAGTGTTGAGATTCCACACTGCTTTGCAACACTGTTAGTAAAGGCCATCAGTCAGCGAGAAAAAGCCACACCAGTGAAAATATGTTACAGATTATTAGTTGAGCTATAAAAAGAGGAGGAAAGAGGACTGAAAAATCATATTCAAATACTCAATAACACACTCAAGCATAGTAACAGGGTTGTTACTTCTCAAACAAGGAAAATAAGGATGTTTATCCCATTTAGACTTAATAGAGATCCAACTATTTCATTTATATAACAACTCTGTCACCTAAAACTGCTTTATATTACAGGGACTTACTTGCATTCAAAGTTTATATTTTATAAGTTCATGCATTCGTATGAAATCAAACCCATGACCTTGCTGGACTGTATGAACTACAAACTACAAAAACTACAAACAAAAAAAATACACAAATGAGTCAGTTGTTGACAAAGTAAAATAATTAATAAAAGTGTTTCAAAAAAGTGTTTGGGATTTGCTAGAGGAGACTTTACAGAGCGCTCTTGCATTCTCAATACAAGATCAAGATCATTTATTTACATCACTTCTTGATGTAAATAAATGTTGAGATATTATTTCCATCAAGAGGTGAATACATTTTTGGTCAAGATCTTGTATTGACAATGCAAGAGTCCAGCGCTGTGTAAAGTCTCCTCCAGCAAATCCCAAACACTTTCAATGCATCTAAGATTCATGTGTGGAAATGATTCTTCTTTCACAATCTGAGTCTGATGAATCTGACATTGTCATCCTAAAATATGGCCATGTGTCTTCCTACATGAGTGTTTAAGAAATGAAAGCTTAACCATTTGCCTATTTAAATCCAAACAGGGACTTTTTTTTTGGCTGTGCAGTGTGTGTGTGTGTGTGTGTGTGTGTGTGTGTGTGTGTGTGTGTGTGTGTGTGTGTGTGTGTGTGTGTGTGTGTGTGTGTGTGTGTGGTGTGTGTGTGTGGTGTTCACAGCTCAAGAGGGTGTTGATCTCGACTACTAATTAACTACTAAGCTCTTTAAGGTAGACTTTTGAAGAAAACAGAACAAAAAAATCTCATCTATCTGGCATAATGCATGATTATTAGCGATGTCCAGTTGTGTCAGCTTGCGGCATGCGGTGGGAAACACACGAGACAGCGTCTGCATGTCTTTAGTCGAGGTCTATCACGCTTCAGTGCGGATCATGACAGAAAACAGGGATAATTATCCCGCAGAAGCAGCTGCTCCGGGACAGGCCTGTAATCTCGGATCCAGCTCTTCTTAACACGTCCACAGACACTCGCAGGACACAATTATCTCCAGGCTTTCCTATTCCCACTCTACCCAGCTCACATTACAGCCCATAATAGAGTCAGCGCTATTCCCGGCTGTGAAACCAGGACACTTGCTGTGGGAAACACATTTAGAGCGTGACAGCGATTTAAAACCGGTGTGATGTGGGTTCAGATCCCAACACGAGTGCCGTTTCTAAAGCACTGCATTTCTGCACCGAAACACATGTTGTTGGTGGTACATGAACCACACAACACATCTGCTGTTGTTAAGTGTGTCTCAACATCACTTCCAGTGTCAGCCTCTCATTAATGCATCAACACTGGTGATCCTCGCGTGCATGCGCTCAAAATCAAGTGAATGCTCCATAATGCTTTTTCATTTCATACTGCATTTGATGGTATTAAAGGATAATTCCAGTATTTAGCACTTTGAGTCTATTTTCTAGTGTGTTTTGGATGAGCTAGAGTGGTGGACACAGAAATGTTGACGATGGGTCCTGTCTCGACTTTTTGACTCTTTTAGAATCGCCTCTGAGCGCTTCAGAGTGGCTGTCTATGGGCATGCACAAACATGTGTTTAAAACAACCCTTAACGTAGTTTTCAAAACTGTGACACTCACCGAGTGGTTAGTGGCGTTCGTTGATGTTCCAAAACAAGTAGCGTAGCGAAATACAGTTTCTGTCGTGTTATATTTGCCATTTTGTGATATCGCATTGATATCTGTTGGAGGACTCATTGCTCGTTGATATTACTGCGCTACCGGAGTGTGCTAACGCTAACGCTAACGCTTCAGACTCAAATATCTAGCGGAAGTTTATACGCGGTTGTGGGGTATCTGAAAAAATAGTTCCACTATAGCAAATAACACAGATTGAAATCATACATTGCGCCGATATATTTGTCTTTAATCATCAACGAACACCACTAACCACTCGGTGAGTGTCACAGTTTTGAAAACGAACGTTAAGGGTTGTTTTAAGCACATGTTTGTCGAGACAGGACCCATCGTCAACATTTCTGTGTCCACCACTCTAGTTCATCCAAAACACACTAGAAAAGAGACTCAAAGTGCTAAATAACGGAATTATCCTTTAACTTATATTTATGCACTGTTTTTACCACTTTTTGAGCATAGCCCTGAAAAATGTATCCAACTTGAACTGTCATATATCTTGAATGCTTTGGAGAACAGAGTTTGTCTATTTTTTTAAAGAAAACACTTGACGGATTATTGCTGAAGTGAAAAAAGTAATACAAAAATAATAAAAAGGTTTATTGTAAGGAAAAATGCACAAAAATATTATACATTTTTATATGAAACATATATTTAAACCTGCAATAAAATATAGCCATAAATTTAAACAAGAATTTTTTATTTTTGGTTTATGCTGTATCTCAAAACATGAGTTTTCAGAAATATTTTGTGTGGGCGCAATTCCAAACGTTTCCACTAGAGGAAATTCGTCTAGAGGAATTTCTTTTCTAATGCGCAATAGCATAAGTTTGATACTTATTTTTCAGGACCATTTAACATGTTTTAATCATGTCCATGACCCTTAACCAAGTTTCGCACCATTTCAAATAAGTAAAATAGACAGCAGTCATATGAAATCTCCATCTCCTCACATTAATGCTTCAAAAGTTCATGTTCAATTTTTGAAACTGGCAAAAGAGTTAGATGAATCTCATAAAACATTTCACTTTAAAAAAGTAATATTTTGCATTAAAAAGGCTATAAATAATGAATTCAAGCTCATTGTGGTGACGCTCTACAAGACGTTTTCTACCATTAATTAGATTTTCATTGCTGAAATTATGAAAACGTTTGTATTAAAATATTGAATAACTGACGTATACTGAAGTACAGCAACAGATTTAACCCAACACTAAATAGTAAAGACTCTTCCAGGTAAAGAATACACACAGTTTCAGCAAAGCTACACCTCTAAACACCAAACAGCAAAAGAAGTAAAACTCAAGCGTTCCCGTGTCATCTCTCCCGAACACCACCGAGACGTGAACTCCCGTCACACTCATCTCCTCCCGTTTCTAAAATATCCTTCTATTCCTGTTTCTGTTTCTCCCTCCCTCTTCTCATTAGCGAGAGAACTCCCGGAGCAACAGAGGAGAACACTTGTAGGAGCGATTGTCCCTACCTTTCCAGGTACTTCTCCGAGAAATCCACCATTGTGTGTAACGTGTGTGTGTGTGTGTGTGTGTGTGACGTGTGTGTGTGTGTGCGGGAGGGGTGGGCGAACACTCACATTCCTCCAACAGAGAGAGAGAGTGTGTGTCTTTATATAGCACAGGATCTCAGAGAGGCAGAACTACTGTGAGCCAATCACAGATCTATCTATCTATTTTATCTATCTATCTATCATCTATCTATCTATCTATCTATCTATCTATCTATCTATCTATCTATCTATCTATCTATCTATCATCCATCTATCTATCTATCATCTATCTATCTATCTATCTATCTATCTATCTATCTATCTATCTATCTATCTATCTATCTATCTATCTATCTATCTATCTATCTATCTATCTCTATCATCCATCTATCTATCTATCATCTATCTATCTATCATCCATCTATCTATCTATCATCTATCTATCTATCTATCTATCATCCATCTATCTATCTATCTATCTATCTATCTATCTATCTATCTATCTATCTATCATCCATCTATCTATCTATCTATCTATCTATCTATCTATCTATCTATCTATCATCCATCTATCTATCTATCTATCTATCTATCTATCTATCTATCTATCTATCATCCATCTATCTATCTATCATCTATCTATCTATCTATCTATCTATCTATCTATCTATCATCCATCTATCTATCTATCTATCTATCATCCATCCATCTATCTATCTATCTATCTATCTATCTATCTATCTATCTATCTATCTATCATCCATCTATCTATCTATCTATCTATCTATCTATCTATCTATCTATCTATCTATCTATCTATCATCCATCCATCTATCTATCATCTATCTATCTATCTATCTATCTATCTATCTATCTATCATCCATCTATCTATCTATCATCCATCTATCTATCTATCTATCTATCTATCTATCTATCTATCTATCATCCATCTATCTATCTATCTATCTATCTATCTATCTATCTATCATCCATCTATCTATCTATCTATCTATCTATCTATCTATCTATCTATCTATCTATCTATCTATCTATCATCTATCTATCTATCCAGATGTTCCTCTCTGTCTGGCCACATAGGTTCACCTGAGAGAAATTGCTCAATGTAGGATAAAAATATATATATTTTTAAAAATATTAAAAAAAAGATTTAAAAAATGTAAAATTAGCTTGACAGATTTTAACAACTAGTTAAAAAAATTGTATGTGATGACTAAAGCAATTAAATGAGAACTATTAGTTTTATATGCAATGACTATTCAGCATTCACATAGTATAGTATAGTTCATTTTGACTGACATGACATAAGCAAATGATAATGTTATAAAACAGCAGAGAGTTGTATGAAGGCAATTGATGCATGTCCAAAAGCCTTTGCAATTGGAAGGAATGAGAAACTGCTATACTAAGATGTGCACAAATGACTAAATGTTGTGGAGGTTGAACTAACTGTTGTGCAAATGTAAATAGTGATGTGAGAAATGCACCAAAGCGACTGAGAAAAACTGTAATTAGCTTACACTTGTTTTTAAAGGTCCACTTCACACAATCTAACTATCAGTAACTCTGTAAAAAACAGTATATCTCAAATATTCCCATGGTGAAAAAACATTTTGATCAGTGTGACTCACACAATGACAAAAACACTCATTTTTGGCACCATTAGCCAATAATGACACAAAAACAAGGTTTTGAAGCATGAATTAAATGTGTTGGGTGAGCTACTATATTTTGCAGATATGCAATAGAGTTATGATGTTCCAGACAATAGTTGTGATAATAGAGCTTACAGTTTAGTGAACGTCAAGACTGTGACTGCAGAATAACTGTAATATCTGCAATAGTATCTTATCTTATAAGATATATTATCTTAATATCTTATCCTACTAATACCCAACCCTAACCTAACAGTCTACTAATACTCTAATGAGAGTTAATTGACATGTAGTTGCAAACTTAGTAGAATGTCTAAAGTGGACTATTGAAATAAAGTGTTGAAAAATGTATATATATATATATATTATATGTTTATCCAGCAAGGATGCATTAAATAGATCAAATGAGACAGTAAAAACTGTTACATTATATATATTAAACCTATTTCAAATAGTCTAAATGTAATTCTTTGAAGTTTCTATTCATCAAAGAATCCTGAAAAAAAAAATGGTAAAAGTTTCCACAAAAAATAGGAAGCAGCACAACTGTTTTTAACATTGATAATAATCAAAAATGTTTCCTGAACAGCAAATCATCATAGAATGATTTCTGAAGGATCATGTGACACTGAAGACATAAATTACATTTTAAAAGCTAATTATAACCATTAATATCTCACAAGATTTTGAGCACATATGCAGCCTTGATGACCATCTTCTTTCAAAAACATTAAATCAGTAATAAATCTTATTATCTATTCTGGCAAATTGTTTTAATTGTCTAGGTGGTGTAACTGTCTAGAGATTTGTAGTTGGGCCTACTCTTTTATTATTATCAATAAGTTGTCTCTCATTTATTGTAAAGAAAGAATAAATGATAAAAAATGCTTATAAAATAGACAGATATACTGTACATCTAACACAAGGACACCTGCATGAAACTGGCTTGATTTATCCACTAAAATCTGCTGCTCAAATATCATACATGTGAACATTTATATGGATTTCAAATGAGAGTGCATGAATCACTGAGGAGATGTTGGTGCATGATCAGAGTCTTTCACCAGATCCCTGGGATTTCTCTGAATGGTTCGGCTCATAATGTGATGACAGCAGCGTGGGACAGGCGGTCTCCACACCTGGAGCTCGTGTTGTGTCCCGTCAGAAGAAAGCAGCTGTGTGCCCTCGGGTGAGCGAGAGCCGTAACTCAGACCAGCGCTAGTGTCTGCTTTCTGTGTCTCATAGACCAGGTGTGAGGAAAACCACTTCCCAGACCACGTGCATCTGCTCACACTCACTGATCTGTGCGACGACTTTATATCAAACCTGGAAGAGCTTCAGCTACTTCAGATCAATTACACATGTGCTGTGTTTTAATAGTGCTGTGCAACGATTAATCACATCCAAGATAACAGTTTGTGTTTACATAATATGTGTACTGTGTATAATTATTCTGTATATACACTACCGTTCAAAGGTTTGGGGTCAATATGATTTCATTTTTTTTTTTTATTAATACTTTTCTTCAGAAAGGACGCATTAAATTGATCAAAAGTGACAGTAAAGACATTTATAATAATGCAAAATATTAATTTTTTAATCAAATGCTTTTCTCTTGAACTTTCAAAGAATCTTGAAAAAAATGAATCACGGTTTGCACAAAAATATGAAGCAGCAAAACTGTTTTCAACTGTGATAATAATCATAAATGTTTCTTGAGCATCAGATCATCATATTATAGTGATTTCTGAAGGATCATGTGACACTGAAGACTGGAGTAATGATGCTGAAAATTCAGCTTTGATCACAGGAATAAATTACACTTTACTATATATTCACATAGAAAACAGCTGATTATAATATTTCACAATATTACTGGGTTTGTTTTGTATTTTTAATCAAATAAATGCAGCCTTGGTGAGCAGAAGAGACTTCTTTTAAAAACATTAAAAATATGACCCCAAACTTTTAACAGCAGTGTATATACACACACACATGCATATAAATTATATATACAGTATATACATGCAGATATTTCTTAAACATATAGGCTACATGCATGTGTGTGTATTTATATATACAAAATAATTATACACATCACACACACTTATATTATGTAAACATATTTTGGATGCGATTAATCGCAATTAATCGTTGTGCAGCCATAGTGTTTAAGTGAGTACACATCTGGGTGATCCGAACTAAATGTAAAAAGCTGCATATTCTCTTCTCAGTGAGGCGTCGCCATCTTAGATGTGAGAAGACATAAAACTTATAAGATGAGATCTCAAATCAAGGGATCGGCCAGGCTAGGAGAGTGATACATGTCACATATCCCGTGAGGAAACATGCAAACACATCTCTTTAATGTCCAACTACAAGTTTGTCTCGAACAAAACTCTTGAATATTTTCTTTCTGGCCTGCATCACATCTACATCTGTTTCTAAACCCAATGTTTAGTTGCTCATGTGAAGCACTTATAGTCACAGTCTTCGTGAGCCATAGGCTTTGTTTCCTTGTGGGAAAATGGAAATGCATTCCTGTAGTGGCATTATATATCTGCAAAATGATAATATGGGGCTTTTTGCAACACTTTCAAAGTGAACTGTCCAGTGAGTGGCACTTAACCGTACACACTAAACCAGAGCAAATAGGAGATAAACACTCATGTGTAGAAGTAAGATAAAAACGTCTTCTAGATTGTTTCTGAACCAGATGAGCTGCCGAACAAGTGAACTACATTAGAAAAGACACATATGAGCTGGTATAGTGATGCAAATCTTTAAAGTGTATTAGTTGTGTACACACAAATCATGCACTATGGTAAAAGTATGTTGAGGTCATTACATGACCATTACATGGAAATAAGTCTTTATTAAAGGATTAGTTCACTTTTTAAAAAACTTTTGCTGATACTTTACTCACCCCCATGTCATCCAAGATGTCCATGTCTTTCTTTCTTTCTTCAGTCGAAAAGAAATTAATGATTTTGATAAAAACATTCCAGGATTTTTCTCCATATAATGGACTTCAATAGTGGCCAAAACGGTTCAAGGTCCAAATGACAGTTTCAGTGCAGCTTCAAAGGGCTTTAAACGACACCAGACGATGAATAAGGGTCTTATCTAGCCAAACGATGCGCCATTTTGAAAATAAATAAAACAGTTGAAGTATTATTAGCACAAATGCTCACCTTGCTCTGTCCTGAGATGCGTGTTCGTGATTCTCCTGTTCGAACTCGTTCATCAAAATGAACAAATCTTTTTTCGAGTCATTTTATCCATTCAACGAACGAAATGACTCGAAAAAAGATTTGTTCATTTTAATGAACGAGTTCGAACAGGAGAATCACGAACACGCATGTCAGGACAGAACAAGGCGAGCATTTGTGCTAATAATACTTTAACTGTTTTATTTATTTTTCAAAATGGCGCATCGTTTCGCTAGATAAGACCCTTATTCATCGTCTGGTGTCGTTTAAAGCCCTTTGAAGCTGCACTGAAACTGTCATTTGGACCTTGAACCGTTTTGGCTACTATTGAAGT